>PVJL010000588.1:0-379757 GCA_004026885.1 Lyroderma lyra | reverse complement strand
TTGATGTTTAGGTCCTTCTCCCACCCAGTGCAGGAAATAAAACAGCAGAACTGGCAAACCCGAGTTCACAGGCCAAACCTGGCCCAGCCTGTGTTTTTGACATAAAGTTTTATTGGAGCATAGCCACGCTCATTTATTTATATATTATGTGTGTTTTCTTTAACCCCACAACAAGAAGTAAGTAGTTGTGACAGAAACAGTATGGCCTGCAAAGCTGAAAATACTATCTGGCCCTTTTCTGATAGATTGAAACCTGCTGTCTGGCACTGGCATAGAGTTTAGACTTCTCTGTCAGGATTCCTCGTCTGCAAAGAGGTTTACTGGTTGTCCCGGGAGCCTGTTTCTGCTCAGGGAGTTCTACTTGGTTTTTGTTTTTAAGAAAAAGTCTTCCTGTACACTGAAATACACCACCTTGTAACTTTTATCCTTCAGTCTTCGATTTACCTACTAGATCCACACACAATAATTTATTCTCCCTTTTGTGCTTTTTACAATATTTAAAGACCATACTCACTTCCCCACTAAATCTGTTTTCTAACTATTCCTCAAAATTTTGTTAATCTTGACTATAAAATTACATTTTTAGGAAGTTTTTTTTAAATTCATTTTTAGGGTCAGCTCTCCTGCCATCACCATATATGTGACCCCCTCCCTCCTCCACCATCTCTCTCCCCCTTTACCTTTTCGTTACCACTAAGCTAATGTCTGTGTCCATGAGTTTTTGTTTCTCTGTTTGTCTGTCTTGTTCTTTTGCTGCTTTCAGTTTTATATCCTCCACGTGAGTGAAATCATATGGTTCTTGATCTTATCTGACTTCCTTTGCCTAGTGTGATGATCTCAAGATCCATCCATATTGTGCAAATGGCAGTGTTTCATCTTTCCTTAAGGCGGAGTAACATTGCATTGTGTATATGTACCTCAGCTTCTTTATCCAATTACCTATTGAAAGACATTCTTTTTTAAAAATTTCATGTCTTGGTCACTGTGAACAATGCTGCGATGAACATCGGGGTATATTATAAAATAATTAGAATATAGTGTAGATACCCAGAAAAGGAATTGCTGGGTCATATGGTAACTCCATTCTTAGTTTTTTGAGGAACCTCCATATTATTTTCCTTAGTGGCTGTAACAGTTTACATTCCTACCATGAGTGTATGAGGGTTCCTTGTTCTCCACAGCCTCCAGCACTTGTTATTATTTGTCATATTGATGATATCCATTCTAATGGTTGTGAGGTGGTATCTCATTGTGGTTTTGATTTGCGTTTTCCTAACTGCTAGTGAAGTTGAACAGTTTTTTCATAGATTTGTTGGCCATTTCTGTATTCTTGGGAGAAATGTCTGTTCAGGTCCTCTGTGCATTTTTAAAATTGGATTGTTTGTTTTTTGTTGTTGTTGAGTTGTATGAGTTCTTTATATATTTTGGATATTAGCCTTTTAGAGGTATCGTTTGCAAATATTTTCTCCAGTTTGGTTGGTTATCTCTTTGCTTTCTTGATAGTTTCTTTTGCTGTGCAGATGCTTTTTAGTTTGACAGAATGTTATAAACCACAGAGAGTTTCTGTAACTGTTAAAATTTTGATTTGCTTGAATTTTCTGTCACTTGGAATAATTCCCAATATGAAGAAGATATTTAATTTATTTTATAAAGAGAAATTCTGGCTGAATATTGAACTATATTATTTATATACTTACACATATCAAATCACCAGGGTAACAGAAAACTTTGTCATGAATTTAAATCACAGGTACAAAATCAGATAAATTGCTCATTACTTAAATGTACAGTTTTATGGACAAACATCATCACTTCTTGTAATTGCCACCCAGACCATACAATAAGACATGAAATCATGTTGTATATATTCTTCTACTTGTATCCTCTTAAACTCAACATTTTAGTAAGATGAATCTAGGAGGTCTAAGAATTAAGTTCATGAACTTGTCCTAGAAAAAGTGCTACATACCTCATTGCTGAATTTTCACTGCACCATCAAAGTATTCCCCTTGGGAAGCTATGCACTGATGCCAGTGCCTAGTCTACCCTTCAAAGCAGTTTTGGAATTCTTTTTCAGGAATGGCCATCAGGGCTGTCTTCGTATTACCCTTGATGTCCTGATGTCATCAAAATGTCTTCCTTTCAATATTTCCCTTATCTTTGGGTAAAGAAAAAAAGTTATTGGGGGCCAGATCAGGTGAGAAGGGAGGATGTCCCAATGTAGTTATTTGCTTACTGGCTAAAAACTCCCTCACGGACAGTGCCACGTGAGCTGGTGCATTGTTGTGATCAAGAGCCCTGAGTTTCTAGTGAAAACTTCAGGTCATTTTCATCTAACTTTTTCACACAGCCTTTTCAGCACTTCCAAATAGTAAACTTGGTTGACTGTGCAGCTGGTATAAATTCATAATGAACTCCCCTCTGATACCAAAAAGGGTTAGCAACATTGTTTTGACTCTTGATTTGGACTGAGTTAAGTTTCTTGGTCATGGAGAATTGGCTGACTTCCATTGTGCATTTTGACACTGTTTCAGGAACATATTGGTACACCTGTATCACCCGTGATAACATAGCAAAACATCACCTTGCCTCTCCTAAAGGTCTTGGGAAACTTTGACTCTCCTTTGCTTTTGTTCATTGGTGAGCTCCTTTGGGACCATTTTTGTACACACCTTTCTCATGTCAAGATTTTCAGTTAAAATTTTCCTGTTTCTCTATCAATATTTACTTGGTCTGCTATACTTCCCATAGTCAGCCGATGACTTTGATGCACAATTTGGTGAATTTTTCAATGTTTTTCTCAGTTTTGCTCGTTACTGGCTGCCCTGACCTCTTTTCATCAGTGACGCTTCCTCTCCCCGCAGAAAAATGTTTAATACATGTGTACATTGCTGTTTTCTTCATGGCATTATCCCCATAAACTTGGACTAACATGTGCCTGATTTCACTTCCATTCTTGCCAAGGTTAACAAGAAATTTTATGTTTGTTCACTGCTCTAATTCAAGCTCCTACATTCTCGTGATGGTACACAAAATCAAGCAACAACACTAATGACTGCCACTCAGCAAGATATCAACACACCTCAACACAAACACAGCTGTGAGACACAGATCTGCCAAGGTTATGACACCTTACTGAGTTGTTTGTACAGTGCCGCCACCATAAGCTCATGGTGGCAAGTTCGCGAACTTCATTGTCAGATCTCATAGAACAGTGGATCTCTTAGCAGGCAATCATTGTTAATTCCAATTTTCCTCTTATTTTTCACTCCTCCCTCATTTTTAACAGCAAGTTTGCTCATAGATCCAGTGTATTTGTTACAGAGAAGCCTCTGTGTCTGTGGTTCCTTTGATGACATTCCTCCCACTATAGACTCTCCCAAAACTTGAAGTTTCTACACAGGGAGCTTCAGAGGAGTGTGTATTGGAAAGTCATAGAAAGTGGGGGTAAAAAAAGCTATTTTTGCAATTTTTATTAAAATAAAGAATTAACACATTTTTAGGCATAAAGACTTGTCAATTATCCAAAATTGCTGTAGTTTGAACTGAACATGCACCTATTTCAAAGGATCTCATCTACTTGGGCCCTCCAAAGGACATTGTTCTAGTAACTTTCTTCTCTTTCCTGTAGTATTAGTTTTCTCTTTCTACTGATTCATTCTCAACAGTGTAGATCATGCAAATTGTGTATATGAAGCCTTTTGAAATTCACTCTTGAATCCATCTCTCTCTCTAGATCTACTGCTGTGCTTACCTTTACAAAAAAAATCCTCAAAAGACTATCTATGCTTATTGTCTTTAATTCCTCTTCACTTATTCTGTCCTGAACCCTCTGAAATCAGGCTTTTTGTCTTGTCCATTCCACTAACATTGACCTTGTCAAAGCCACCAACCTTGTCTAACTTGACTTACGCAGCTTTCAATATATTCAAGTTCTTAGCACTTTCTTGAAAAACTTTCCCTCTTTTTGACTTTAAGGATTTTATGTCTTGTTTTTTAATTCTCCTCATTCTTTCTCAGTCTGCTTTGCTATCTTTTCCCATTCCATACCTCTAAATGTTAAAATGCCCAGGGCTCAGAACTCTTTCTCCCCTTGCTTGTTTACACTCACTCTCTTGGTTATCTCATCCATTTTAGTACTTAAATGCCATCTCCATGTTGATAGTTGCCAAATGTATACTTCCCATGTATACACCTCTTACCTCTTCTTTAAACCTCTGATGCAGTGAGTTCCCTGGTGGTGTAGTGACTAAGGCTTCGGCACTGTCAGTGCTGCAGCCTGGGTTCGATTCCCAGCCAGGGAACTACCCACGTTAAAAAAATAAAACAAAACAAAACCCTGATGCAGATACCCAAATTCCTCAACATTTTTACTTTGGCATCTAACATTATAGAAACCTCAAATGTAACAGGTCCCAGCACACTTCTAAATGCGCTCCTCTTGAATCCTTTCCGATTTCAGTAAAGGACACCACCATCTTTCCAAGTGTTTGGTTTTTTGTTTTTTGTTTTTTTGTTTTTGTTTTTGTTTTTGTTTTTGCTTTTTGGTATGTGGGTAGCTCCCTGGCTGGGAAGTGTTAAACAGAAGCCTTGGCATCAATCTTGAATCTTTCTTTAGTCACATTCCAATCCAATCCCAAACAAATCCTGTTGGCTCAAATTTCACAACATATCCAAAGTCCCTTGACTTCTCAGCAGGTGCACCATTGTCACTTGATGAAAACATCACCTTGTGACAGATTACGTCACTCTGTTTCAACTTTCAGGTCACTCCCTATTATCATTTCTAAGGCCAAAAATGATCTTTAATCACTCAGCTTCTACTATTTCATTGATCATCTCCTACTATTCATTCCCTTGCTAATTCCATTCCACGTTCCAATGTTTCTGAACCTTCAGGTATGTTCCTCTTTTAAGCCTGTGTATTTTTTCTGTGTCTAGAATTCTCTCATACCTACATGGCTTTTCTCATCTCCTCTGCCTCTTTGCTCACATAGTAGCTCTATAAGAAAGCCTTCCTTAACTCTTGTATCTAAAGTTGCAGTTCTCTCTATTCTCTGTCACCTTGCTGTGTTTTACGTTTTTCATAGCACTGATTGCTATCTGAGCTAATATTATGTTTCTATTCATTTATCTGTAGTTGTCTGCACTAGAATTTAAGATCTATTAATGCAAAGACTTTTATCTTGTTTAGTCCAATGCTTAGAAATGAAGCTTAACAGAAAAGTGTTAAAGTGCTTGATAAATATTTGATGAAAGATTAAATCCATGATAATTTCCCCACAAGAATGCCATCTTCTAAAACAAAAATTCAATTGGAACCTTCATAAACGAGGTAATAGCTGCACAAACATTCATCAGAAAAGTTGGCTATGGAGTTAGAAATAAATGAATGAATCCTGTGTATTAAAAACTGTAAAGTGGGAGTTCCCTGGTGGTGTAGTGGCTTAAAGCTTGCATCAATGCTGTGGCCTGGGTTCGATTCCCAGCCAGAGAACTACCCACATTAAAAAAAAAGAAAAAAAAGAAAAAGAAAAAGGAAAAGAACCTGTAAAGAGATATTTACACAAATTATATAGAAGTTGGGAACCTAAAGAAGCTTTTATGAGTGTAATACATTTTTGAAAACCTTTTCAATGCTTTATATTTTATTAAAAATTAAAGAATTAAAAATCTTGAACAATGATTTGTAATCATAAAACAATGACATTAAAAATATAATACCCAAATGATTTGACATTATGAAAATGCACCTCTTAATTGGTACAGTAATTACATTCTAGTTCAGAATAACATCACTAAAGATACTTCCTTTTTAATTGAATAAAATCTGGCAATTTCTATGGTATTTTACATGTTTTTATATTATTTTTAAATCCATTCCTTCTTTGGTTTTGAGTAAATTGATAGACATTTATTTAAAGTACTCACTAACCTTAATTTAAAAACTGATCTCAGGAGCAATTCAGTTTGCCTTTTTCAAATTTTAACATAGAAATTCTAAGACTCATTTATCAAAGATTATTATGAAAATGCGGTCTTATGTTTTACCTAACCATTTTAAAAAGCATGATCTTTTAATATAATTATTTATTAACCTCTAAATTGCATTTAACCTATAAATAAAATCTTACATTTAACATAGGTCTTTTTAAAGTTAGTGGCAGAGCCAAGTCTTTGTTATCTCTAAAACAGTACTTTATCTTTTAATTGAAATTGTTTAGAAGATACAAATCAAGATCACTGTTCTTAGCTCTATTTTTTAAAGTATTTTTTTATCAATACATATAAATAAATTAACTTTTTTGCAAAACTGCAAAGTCAAATAAAATAAAGCTCCCATAAAATCTATTGATTGGTTCTCTGTGAAAAAAGTAATTCATCTTGGATACTCTACCTTAATGGTAGTATAGGATGCATATCAATCCTTTTCCCTTCTAAGAATTCTGGGCTGATTAGGGAAGGAGGTGCATGGTTCCTGGAAATTGATATAGAAGAGTCTGATTGGCTTTTTGAAAGAGGAGGGAGGATAGAAATGGGACATTTAGCAGTAATTATGGACCAGAGAGGACAGAGGCATTTAGGAATAGGAAATCCAGATGGCTCACATGTCTAGAAGTTTTTCACATTTGACAACTGCAAAATTAAGACTGATAATTTCTCTTGAAAGTTTCTATAGTTGATGTTTAGAGATAGAGAATTCTTTATGTGGGTAAGTAAACATTAGGGATATTACTTAGAGTTTTGAAGCTGTGGCCATCCAAAAGAGCTATAGATAGAGTGGTCATTTTCATGTCTATTCCTGTAACTTGTTCCATTATTATAGAAAATGAAGTAGTAAATGTGAAGGAGGAAATTATCAACTGGAGGCAAGTCCTAGGGTCATTGCTGTTTTTTCACTCTGTGATAGAGGACATCACTAATCCAGGTCTGAACACAGTACTTAATGTTTCAGACATCTATAAGGAGGCAACAATCCTCTCTTCCAACCAGAAATAGGTCTGAAAATAATCTATTATACATGTATGTGATTATATATGCACAAGGGCTATCCGGAAAGTATCCAGCCATGTTAAGAGGACAATGTTATACTGACTATGGCTGGATTTTTTCTAGACAGCCTTCATATATGTAGTTCCATTTTTGATAAATAGACATTAGATTCATAAAACATAATTATGGACAGAAAACAAGATTTTATGGCAATTTGAGATCTGAGAATATCAAAATGAGGCTAAGGATTTAAATCATATAAAGAAAAACAATGGGGAAGTGGAGGAAAAGAAAAATGACCACAGACCCTTGCTTCCTTTGCATTCTCTCTTCCACTTCCTGAATTAATGTCAGATAGGGATCCATGCTCTGAAGAAAAATAAACAGGGCGAGAGGACAGAGAGGAGGGTGCTGCTATTTTAACAACGTGATCAAGGACAGCTTTATTGCAGAGGTGACATTTGAGCAAAGATCAGAAGATCAGGCTGTGATGAAATAAGGCAGATGCTGCTGCAAAGCCTTCCCTCCAATGGATAAACACTTTAATTCTAAATAATAACATGAAAGCCATATGCAATTTTACTTTAATTGTGTTTATACTCATAATTAAACTCAATCAACTGATTTTAGAAATCAGTAAGTTTGGAATACTTCCAGATAGACTGACTGAATTTGAACATGAAAACTAATAAAGCAAATCACCTTGGGAGACTTAGCCAGTGTCATGCCTCTAGAAGGTTCATGACAAAAGTACCTTTCAAAAAAATGTATTAGAAAGTCAGCACAATGACTAGAACAGTGTGAATCTTAGTCAAACTGGCATATCATACCAAAGATGACTTTGCTGTTTTTAAAAGAAAGAAATAATATCTATTAGTGACCAGGATTTTGATGGAATTAATAATAGAATGAGACAAAAACAAAGTCAAAACACAAAGTTACAAAATGGCATATTCCTCAATAATGTACTTTCACATATTAAGTAGTGAGTGAATATGTACACTAATTATGTGTATGTTTGTGTAAAATTGATAAAACAATGGATTATCAACACATACTAGTTTTCTGAGCAAAGCCTAAAGATTCCTTATTAGACTTCTTTCAATAAAGAAAAAAATAAAATAAAATAAAATAAAATAAAAAGAATTCTTCCAATAAAGAAGAAAGTTCATGAGCTTGCCTTATATTCTCTTTACTATGCAAAGTGTTCAAAATTATTTGTCTGCATTTCTCTCAGATAGGCTAACATCTCAGACTTTCAGACAAACAGATACATAATATAATACTTGTTCTTCCATTTTTTAGTGATAAATGATAATGTGCTGAGGCTATGAATGTCCCAACAAGTTCCACAGTTCTGGTGAAGTAACATCAAGATGCCACTTGGAATCTCTTTCTTAAAGTCAAAGTTGTCCTCTGAAAAGATTTAGGTGGATATTGTAAACCTGAAACAGAAACCGAAAAGTAAATCTTACTAAAATGTTAAAAAATTCCAGCTCTCAAAAGGATTGCTTTGCATAGCCCATGCAGATATTTTTAAAGAGTAAAAAGTTATTTTAATGTCACTTTTAAACAAACCAGAAAATAGCCATACACAACAATTCCCATTTGGGGTACTGAGGGGGACAGGTGCGCCCCTCCCACCAAGCCTGGGTGCTGAGCGGGCATCGTGCCCGAGCTGGTGGGCTGGCAGGAACCTCCTCCCCAGAGGTGGATCCCGAAGGCCCAGGCAGCTGAACAGGGAGCCCTGGCAGCCCCACCTCTTCACGGGGCAGAAGCGGAGTCAGCTCCTTTCCACTTGGGGCATCCCCCAGCTTCTCCTTTCTTTCTTTTTTTGTTTTTCCTGCCACAGAACAAATGTTAATAGCTTCTGGTGCTCTCTGACTTAGAAGCAAAGAAAGAGACACCATGACATGCATGCTTGTCAGAAATAATAAATAAATCCTCAGAAGTAGAGGAAAATCTCTCGCATTATTGACCTTCGGTCAATTCTGTGGCAATCAAAAGGCTTATGACTATCAATAAAAATAGTTGTCACAAGTTTTTGAGAAGCACCTAGACTGACTTAGTATTTGTTGAAATTTTAAGAATGCAGATTTAAAAGAAATTCAGAGCCCAGTTCCATTTTCTAACTTCTCCTCCTGTGTGTGCCCAACAAACTAGCAGATATCTCCCCGTGGCATGCTGCAGTCAACGTCCAAAATTAAATTTAGCAAAATTCCTCGAGTTCCCTTTTTCAGTACTATCCACAGAATCACATTTATCAGCCTTCTCTCTCACACACCACAGGCTGTTCGTTCATCCTGATTCATTGGCTCATGCCTCCTTCAGTACACCTCTCTACCCTTTTACCCACCTGCAAATCCAGCCAGGGGGCCCTGCTCACCATGCTTAGCCCTTTCCATCTTATTAGACCAAAATGTTCTTAGTGTTGAATCTCAGCCTTCAGTCACAGAACTTGGCATAGACTGAGTGCTTACTACATTGTTATTTATTAATAAACAACTTGGATTTCCACTTTTTCCTTGAGCATCTACAATTAATATTACGAGCCATACCTCATAGCATGGCTACCTTTTAGAGAAAGAACTGTTGTCACTGATCATGACAGCCAACACTGCTAGGGAAACAAAAAAGGGGAAAAAGCAACAAAAAGGTGCATCAGCCGAGAGCTACTAAGCTCAGGAGAAAAATCTCAGCAGCCTAAAGAATCTCTGACATCACTCTGTTATAAAACTCTAGATGGGATGATGTAAACAGTGACAAATCTGTGTTGTCCCAAACCTTAAATTTCGCCAAATTTATTTTTAAATTATAATATGTGAAGTATTTTCCTTAAAAAATCAAATTAGGCTTAACATTTCAGATTATCTATAATACAAATGTTCATAGTTTTTGAGCAAACAATATCTGTCTGGCATCCAGCTGGGCCTTCTCCATACATTTTCCCAATAATCATTTAATCCTCCTAGTTTGTCTTAAAAAAGGAAACTGACACCCAGGGAGGTTGAGACCCTGAAGATTGCTCAGCTTTAGGGGTGAGCCAGGATGCAAACAGTGTTTGATGCCAGGGCAGCACACCTCACAATGATGCTATGTTGTCTCCTCGAACAAAAATGTGGACAGTAGTTTTGAAAAAAAACATTATTGGCTTGAACTCAGACTACAAACTTTTTCTTCAAAGAGCATATTTTTCTTCAACGAGCATATTATCTGTAAAACTTAACATTATAAAATAATTAGAATATAGGTATTAATCTTACAAAGCATTTTTAAAATTAGATCTTCAAAGAGAATCTAAGATTAGGGTTTAATTTAGAAGAAAAGCACAGAAACCCTACAGCAAAGAGAGACACTAATTTCTAATGAGACTCATAAGGCATAGGTTTCCTTTTCTAACAGGGTGAGGCCCTAAGTTAATTAAGGGCATTTGGTCATTTTCCCAAGACAGTTAAATGCTGGTCTCCGCAGTTTTGCCCTTTGTAGAGATTTCCGAGTTCTGGCCATACATCACAAAACACTTGTTATTTCCTCTTACATGGTGGAAACAGTCCTATCAAGGTAGCAGATCTTTAATTTCTTTCTAAAACTTGGATCATCACACATTACATCATTTATTTACTTATGGAGAACACTGACCTGTCAGAAAACCTTGACCTGTCCATGTGTGACCAGCAAATTCGATTTGTGTCAATGAACCTTTTTGAGGAGTGTCTGACTAATAGAGAAAAAAAATGCGGATGAGTTTTATTATTTCAAATATTTTAAAAACAAAGTATGGTTAATAGAGAGCCTACCTGAAATGTATGGGTTGTGCTGGGCCTTGAAAACTGTTCCATGATCAGAGATCTTTCTCGAAGAGGTGATCGTTCTGTACTATCAGGTATTGCACTTAACACACGGTTTTGTGCATGCCTTTCTCTGTACTAAATGAAAGATAATATGTTCTTGTTTAAAAGAATGCAATCCTTAAAAAGATAAAAAGAATCTATTACATACATACTTCATTCACTCAATTAGTCATTCATTCACTCACTTATTTGAAAACTTATTTATATATTGCTAAGTCCAAAGTTTACTAAGCATCAAGTATCAAACTACATTTCAAATACATAATTGTATTATTATAAAATGGTAGGGTCTTAATAGGTAAATATGGCTTGAAAACATTAACCTTATAAAATTCTTAATATTAAATCATAATAGAAATGTAATTCTGCATTTGTGAAACATCAGACTTCTTAAAGGTGGTATTTGCCTTCTTTTACAATTTCACTCCTCTGCACATCCTATCTACCAGATATTTCCTTGACACCTAAACTTTCTAACTGAGTTCAAGCCATGTTTTTATTTCACAAAATAGTGAATTAACCCCCCAACTCTCTATAAATTCTCACAAGCCATTCACTTTTCAGGAAGCAGATTATGGAAACAATTTATTTTAATGCTTTCACTTCGAAGTGCCAAGATGATATTTTGTTTGTTTTCCAATAAACTATCTAAATGGTGCCCTTAAATGTAATGTAATCTGTCTTACAGACACGGGGCGAGATCCAGGAATGGCCACACTCTGCTCAGCAATCTCGGAACCTATTGGGGGTAATCTGCTGCTCCGTGAGGTTTGGACCGGTGGGGAGGACACGCGGTCTATACCAGTTTGCCTGTAAATACAAAGACATGCAACTGAGCACCCAGGTGCAAAGACAGCGAGCTGCTAATCTGAACGGTTAATCAGTCTGCCTTCCAAAAGAGATGATCCTTGTTTCAGCAAGACAAATGTAGGAAGGGACCTGACCACCAGCTTCTTGTTTAGCAATGACCGTCAATATGTGTTACATTTACTAAGTGCTCAGCTACGCTAGCCACTGTGTAGAACAGAGATAACTGTAGTACCTCCCATTAAGGAGCTTACAAATTATTGAAAACAGGTGAAGTAATTAGAGTACAATGCAATGCAGATTATATAATAAAGTGCTATGGTATATGGTTCTGACAATGAGTACTGTAGAAATTTAGGGAATGGCGTGATCAATGAAGGATGAAATTAATTACAAGTGTGCAGGGCTTAGATGAGGAAAACTATAAAACTTAACATAAGGTCAAAAAAAGGAGTGGCAAAATATTTTCTTTAATAGGAAAATGAAGTATCGTGAAACTGTTATTCCTAAATTGTTAACAGGTTTAACGCTGTGAAGTCCAATGTGACACTCTTCAATTTGGCAACTAGATGTCACGTTTATTTGTCAGGATAGGTGAGTAAATTTTAATAAAAGAAGAGGATGATATTAGAAGGCCTTCCCTATCAGATGTTAACAATGAAAAATTAAATTGTCTGATTCATGGACAAGAATAAAGATGGATATTCTAAAAACAGATTCTAATTCATTTATTCATTAATAATAAAGGCGTGAAAGTTAAAATAAGACCATTTTTGACCTATTAAGTTTTAAACTACATGTATTACTTGAACTTTTGCAGCTGAAGCAGAAAGATAGTCTTGTGTATTGTCAGTGGAACAATAAATTGGTAGAACCATTCTGGAATAAACTTTGGAAAAATATTTCAAGAACTTTAAAAATATCCATAACTTTTTACCTGCTTTAATTCTAGGACTGTATCACCAGGAAACAATTTAAAGACATCCTTATTAAGCTTTATACACAATGATATTCACTGCACATTATAATAGTGAAAATATAGAAGAAAAGTCTCAGTAACAGAGACAAACTTAATTATCACATGCCTAAAAAACATATTTTAGTCACTAAAATCCTGCTTTCAAAAGTATCTAATAATATGGAAAATATGAATAATGTTTTTAAAAATATGAAAAATTGCAACATTCTACAATAGTAAGCTAATGCTAATATTAGAGAAATGATAATGGAAAGAAAAGAAAAGAAATATAATCAGAAACAAAATTGGTAGTAAATGTGCCAATAGTTGTCATTTTTATATTTCTATGTGGTGGGCATACAGGTAATCTTGGATTTCTACTCATATTTTTGGGATTGTCCTAAAGTTCCTCAGTGAACTTGTAGTGCTTTGATAATTATGGGAAAAAAAAGGCAATTTCAATAAAAGTGAAAGACAGATCATGAATGAAATCATAGAAGTAAGAATATGCATAACTGGTACTGGAAGACAGGACCAACCAGCCTCAAGGTGGGTGATGAGAAGTGACAGGAAATAGGTATGCAGAGTCCAAGGTGGTGCTATTGCCTCAGGGGCAAGCCTTGGTTCTTGGTGGGACAAAATAGTTTATGCATAGATCCAGATTTTAAAAATGTACATAGACTGTAAAGTATATTTGTGGCATTAAATTTCCCCAGGTTGTGGAAAAGTTAGGAAAGATAGTCTAAAAGGGCCCCTTCACATGGCAATAATGAAAAGAAAAATTGGAAAACACATGTCTACAGATAGGGAGGGTCCAGAACCAAAGGAGAATGTACCACTGGAGGTGTCTGAATTAATTTCCGTAGGAAATAGAAAAAGGTTTTGTTGCCTTACAATTGCCAACCTGTCTGGCCCACCTCAGCCCCCACCCCCGAAGCATTCCTCATGACATCCTAAGGCAGGAGCCCACGGGGGCATGGAATATCTAGGAGACAGAACTGACCCTCTCTCAGGGGTTCTGGTCCTCCCTCACTCTCACACCTCACATCACCCTGTATGACCCCGGAGGAAGGCTGGTTAGTCAATGACGGGTAAGATTCCTCAGGGGAGGGACAACCTTAGACAGGCACAGTCACACAGGGGCCAATAGGAGAGAGCTTGGGCTCTCAGGGGTGAGGCCCAGCCCCTCACCCTCTCTGAGGTTAATCTCCTGCCCCCTGGCAGCCTTGTGTCCCACATACAGCTCAGGCCGAGATCGGAGGGAACGATCTCGATAAAAGCTTCCTTGAGGGAGTGTCTCAGCAGACTGAAATCCAGTGGACTGAGCTCGGCCATTCCCTCCCTTCGTAGGTGTTTTTTTTTTTTTTCTTTTTGGTATGTGGGTAGCTCCCTGACTGGGAATTGAACCCAGGCCACAGTGCTGACAGCACCAGGGCCAAAGCCTTAAGCCACTACACCATCAGGGAACTCCCGTAGGTGTTTTTATAACAATGACTCCATTCACTGGGGCTAAGCGCTGGTGTGCGAAGGCACAGTAGGTGCTGGAGCACAATGGGGACTTTCCTGAATAGCAGTTTCGAGGCACGTCACTCACAGACCCTGGAAAAACCAGTTTCACTTGTTTGCCCACTAATAAAAGCTTTGCACTGGCCTGATTCAAGGCACCCGGCCCATGAGGCTGGGGCCCCATGGCCCTGCTTGTAATATGTTCTTGGCTAGTGTGTTTATTAACTTTGCATCGTCCACTGCTCGTGTTGTGTTGGATGCCACAGGTTTTGATAACAGAGCCCAGGTAGTCTGATAGGAAGAGGAAGACCAGTGATGTGTTGGTGACAGGGACAAGGGATGAAAGAGGGATGTCTTAAGGCAGCCACAGTGAGAATGGAGGAAGGAGAGAGATCTTGACAGAATTAGCAGAGCAGATCCCCCTAAAAGCTGGAAATTTTCAGTTTCAATTCATGAAAGAAACAGATCTATCCAAAAGCTGCAAATGGTGCTATTTAATGCATCTTGAAAGACTCCAATTACGGTTAAGCACTGGCAGGTGCTTATGCCTCCCAGCCCTGTAGGAGGGCCTAAGGGCAGCCCCTTCAGGCCCTTTAATAACTGTCCCCCTGCTAATGGTCCCGGCCATGGTTTCCAAAGCTAGAGCACCATGGGAGGTACTTATAAGTTGCTTAGCTATTATACAGCTAAGGTATACAGCTAAGTATACTATTAGAACAAAATTCATGTTAAATATTCAAATATTAAAATAAATGTTCAAATTAATGAACTACTTAGGAAAGTGTCCACATAATTTTAATAGAGATACTTTGTCTAGAGTTATCCATAAGGCCTAAGTGACAAGTGTCGCTGCCTTCTGTGACCTTTGGTTTACCAAGAGAGAAATAAGACTTACAGTTTAGTGCCCCTAAGAACCTCATCACTGTACACATTGGGGGTTTTCATTCTCTGTGAGTCTGAAGTAAGAGAAGGCAGCCTCCTCTGGGCTGGTGTTTTCTTTGCAGAAGTCTGCAGGCCACGAGTATCTGACATTCGTCCCAAACGGTGCCGTGCCAAGGACAAAGCACCGGCCCCTACATTCGGTGATTTGTCTTCTTGTTCGTTCCTGGGGGAGGGAAATCAAGTCAATTACTCAGATGGCAGCACTGTGAGAACAGGAGACATAAATACATTCACCCATTACTAGACACTGTCTAGAACAATGCCTGGCTCATAGAAGATACTCCTACTTAATGAATGGACAGACTATCGTTTCCAATTCAATTTCAATTTCAATGAATGATCACTGACAGGGAAGAAAAGATCTAAGTTTCCCATTGTTTGTCATCAAACAGTATAGCCCATAAGATTAAGAATTCACAGCTGTACATTATTGTAATGAAAATACAGAAGAAAAGTCTCAGTAATACTCCCTTTTCTTATCTGCCCCAACCTAATAGCAATCCTGCTGTGGTTGATATTAGAATAGTGTGTTTTCATTCTGTCATGCTGGTTGTACCCTGCCCTGGAGGTTCTAGGGCACAGTGGCTGCAGGGAAGTGAGTGTGATTGTCATTCTCCCCTGTCCTCTGTAGTGTTCTATGCTTTATTATCTCCAGCCCAGGGAGGAGCCCGGGTGATTATTTCTTATACATACTGTGTTCTGTCTGCAAAATAGAGAGGTCTCTGCTGCAGTGGTTTTGCTTGAATTGTCATCACACCATTCAAATCACCACAAAAATTGTTGGAGAAGCGATGAATCTGCGAAAAGTAAAAAATGATAAAACTTAAAAAGCATCCAGTGCAAATTACTGATGCCTGTCAGGGATCTGCAAGAAAAATGGCGCACTCCAGTAGGCTAATCTGAGGAAAGGTTAATAAAGGGACTGTATGTGATAAAGACGTGGGAAGAGAAACGAACAAGGACCGAATTCATTGTAACAGTGAGGATGCACGCCCACACCCAGGCAGGAGCAGTAAGAAGAGGGAGAGGTTTCCAGAATCTGGAAAGGGTCGTAGCAAGGAGAAATGCCACCAACATGGCCGACAGGTCAGGAGAAAAGCAAAGCCAGGCCTCACTCTCCTAACAGCCGCTGAACAAGGGAGCCCCCTAAAGCAGCCTCCAGAGCAAAGCAGGGTGAAGAAGGCACAGACAGGGTCTGCAGAAGCAACGTGTCCCAGCTCCTGACTGGCCTGCTTGCCTTGGACTTGCTTGCCCCATTAGCTTCCCAGGAGAAGCAAGGCAGCCTGGGAAAAACCCAGGCGTCAGATCACAAAGGCTGAAGTTTGAATCCCAGTTCTAACTGCCTCCTGGTTGGTGATCTTGGAATGATTACTTTGGAGTTTTAATTCCTAATCTTTAAACGGGGGATAATGACCTCTACTTCACTGAATTATTTTGATAACTAAATTAGATAACATTGGTGAAAGCACAAAGTAAGGGCTAAATAATCAGTTCTCTAATCAGTCCCCTAATATGTTCAACTAGAATTTAAAATAGTATTTAGATCTTGGCAAACAGGATATCTGAAACTAGAATTCAATTCTAGTTCAATAATAGATGTAGCAACTATAGTCACATTTTCTTCACGTTGAATAGATATAAAAAGAAATGTTAAAGGAATAAATTAAGACTTATTGTAATTACCATTAGGAGGCATTGACTATTTCAAAATAGGTGTTATTAGTATTTAATTTTTATTTTTAACTTTGTTGTCCATTTTCTTTTAGCATTTATCCAAATGAAAACCCCCCAAACAGATGTAGAAAATACTTTGAAAAACCATTTAAAACAAACCACACACAAACACAATATCTGTAAAAAATTCCCTAGACTTAAAATGTCCATGTTTCTCAAGTTCATTTTTTTTCCTGATATTAAAAGTTCTTTTCTATGTTATTATCAGTCTTTTTTTTTTTACAGAATTTATGCTGCATGTTTTAATATGAAATGTGGGAACTACTATTGAACCCCTCAAGCCTCCAAATAAAATGCAATAAGCCGGTAGCAATTCCAAAAGTTTCTTTTGAACAGCAAAAGCAAAAAAGACTTATTATAAAGCCTTTACACTAGAGAACAAAACAATTGTATCAGATATTTCTGTTTCAAACCACTGCTTCCTGAACTGCATGCCCTATTCAGGCTTATGTCCTTTCAATCTGACAAGGATGTTCTGTTTATTTGCACCCATACTAATGGCATATTTTTTTTTCCTGTCTTGAATATCCTCCCTTTTCTTTTACAGCTTAACACATCTTGCCTATTATTTAGGATTTAATTAACATCTTACTTTATGAAGAGTATGCTATTTTTTTCTGTGAGCCCCACAGTATTTGTGAACTAAAGGACATTTAATAATATATGATATGATGTAATATGATATGCTATAATATATAATTTGCATTCAATTATAGTACTAAAAACTAACACTTATCAAGTGCCTACTCTATGCCTCACATGTCTCATCTCCTTTCATTCTTACAGCTTCGTACCTCATAGATCCCATAGATAATGAAACTGAGGTTTTGAGAGAAAGGGACTGATTCAAGATTGCAGAGTTAATAATTTGTGATGCCAGGCTCCCAACTTGCTGTCTACACCCAAAACTCAAACTCTCATCCACTCTACAATCTACTAGATGACCTCATCTTGTGTGTGTGCATGTGTACTTATATGTGTGTAGCGTTGCTTGGCACGGCTGGACTCCCTCCAACTAAGCCCCATGTACCTCAAGACCAGGAATCCTCTCTTATCCCTTTTCTCTGCTCCCCCACACAAGATGTGCTGTGCAAAACATTAAGTCCAAACCCCTTAGCACTACTGAAGGTCTCCCACGAACAAGCTTGTCCTGTCCAGCCTCACTCACCTTCCACTAGATCTTTGAATAAGAACACAAATCAAGAAAAATTTAATGTGTAGTTAGTTGCCAGGTTCTGTATTAGGAGCTCTCACATAGTTACATGATTTTATCCTTAAAACAATCTCTTGGACAACATATTATTATTATTCTCATTCTATAGAAAAGGAAGCTAAAGTTTAAGAAAGTTAAACAACGAGTCCAAATAATTCCTCCTAGAGGTCTTTTGGTTCCAAATGCCCAGGTCTTACCACAATGCCTCTGCTGGTCCCCATCTCTCCTCAGTCCAATGACTGTTCCCCAAACACACCCCCTTTCATTGCCTTCATGCCTTTGCGTGGCTTGAAATGACCCACACAGAATTCCTGCCCATGAAAGTCTCACTCATTTCTTTACGTCTCCTCAAAACACCTAATCCAGTTAGTTCACGGAATAGAAAATCAATAAATGTTGACTGAACTCAATGTGTACTCATCGACTGACTGATTACTTTGGTGGGAGGAGAGGAGAACATTTGTAACCTGCAAATTGGCTAGCAATACTGGGGAAAAGCATTTTTTCTCTTTAAATATATGGTAACATCTCTACAGCTCAAAGCAGATGGAAAGTCTCAAATCTCAGAGTCCCCCCTCTATTAAAAATATGGGATTGTCTTAAACTCCATGAAACAATTATTTTTAAATTTTAGCCTTATTATAAAACAGACCCAAATATCTTGATAATAAAATTAATAGAATGGTAGCCTGGACAAATGGAGGCCAGAAATATAAAGATTGAAGGAAAGAGAGAGACTAATAGTAAGTATCTACCTGAGATGGATTAAGATGAGAAGTCAGAGATATGGTTCGAGTTTCAGAACTTCTGGATAAGGGAACACTGGACACCTCGGTGTTACCACGGGAAATGAGCGGATGTGTAGATTTAGTCTCAGCTACCTTCAATTTTCTTTTCTGTTTTTTTCTTCCTGTGCCAACAGAAAAAATCAATCTCATTAAGAAACATATTATCTAATATGTGCATTTAATTAAAATTCACCATTCAAAGAGACTATTAGCTTTCGAATAACCACGAGTCTACTATGGCCACTGAACCTTGTTATGGAGAGCAGAGAACCTACAGAGCAATTAATGGCCAGATATGACCCTTTACCACACACATATAATGAAATGCCTATCATTTTGGTGGTGGGCATCCTGGAGCAAGAAAGATTCTCAGTATTTTATAGTATCCCAACTAATCTCTTTGGTTGGAAAGAGAATAATATTTAAATTAACATAATTATTACTTTATTTTACAAATTGACTTCACAGCACCAATCCTTAATGTCCACCACTAACATTTCTGTGATTTGTTTCTGCTCCATTTCAAGTACCTTAAAAACATTTTATAAGGTTACGTGAAGTAATTATTAAATTAGCTATGTTTACATTTTACTTTACAAATAAGCCATGAACAATTAAAAGTCAGTATTTCGTTATTAGAGATGAGTTAGGTCAGTTTTTTTGTTTTTACCATAATACAATAAGAAAAGTGACTTCCAGCTTCTTTCTTGTGTATTTCTGTGCTTTTTTCCCAGAGTGCACATATGTTATTTTTATAACTATAAGAGAACCATGTCCTTTTTAAAGTAATTAAAGATCAGTTGTGGATGAAGGGAGAACACCCACTTTCCTCTCACCCCAATTGTGTTCTAGGTGCGGCCAGCCTGGGCCGGGGCACAAAGCTGAGAAACAGAGGCCTTTTTTTCTTCTCATTAAGCCATGTTCTATAAATAGGTACCTGTGAGTGTCGCCTCCCAGTTTTTTCTAATCAGCTCTTCCAATATTTCCACCACATTTGTCCAGACATAATCAAACACTTCTGCAGCCACAGCATCTTTGATACAGTCATGAGGGGAGATGGGAGGAAGTCCACGTTTACGACACATCCGAGGATGATGAGCTGATGTTTGTTCAAGGCATACATCGTCGCTAAAGACAAAACCCATTCTAATTACTGAAAGTATCAATGGTTAAAGTTAAAATAATGATGCTATCCACCTATCTAACATGCATGCATATATGTACATTATACATATACGAGGTTGGACACTAATTTTGCAAACTCATCCTAGAAAAAGTGCTACATACCCCATGGCTGAATATCACCATGGTCACCTGTGAAGTACTCCCCTTGGGAAGCTGTGCACCAATGCCAGAGCCCAATCCACACTTCAAAGCAATTTTTGAACTCTATCTGAAATGGCCATCAAAGCTGTTGCAGTTCGTAAACCTACCATCGTGCACTTATGTTGGCAGCACTGTGCAAACAACTAGGCCAAGGTTATAACACCTTACACCGAGTTGTTGTTACAGTGCTGGCAACATAAGCACACAGTGGCAAGTTCATGGACTTAATTGTCAGACTTTTGGGGACGATGACAGCTTTGATTGTCATTCCAGAAAAAGGGTTCCAAAATTGCTTTCAAGTTTGGACTAGGTGCTGGCGTCAGTGCATAGCTTCCCAAGGGGAGGACTTCGAAGGTGACGGTAGTGATATTCAGCAATGAGGTATGTAGCACTTTTTTTAGATGAGTGAGAAATTAATTGTCCAACCTCATATAAATAAATATAACATTTCTTTTAAACAGCATATTGTTATTTTTTAATGTACCAATTTTCAATCATGAGAAAAGTTTTTATTGTACAGTATTTGTAGCTTTTCTTTAAGAACCCAATATGCATTTAGAGCAGAGACTGGACCTTACCCTTTGCCCTTCTGGGCAGCTAAGTATAGGTACCAGGAGCCAGCAGGCACAAAGGCCACTGGTAGCTTTGTCTACCTACACCAGCACGCTGAACACAATTGTTATTTTCTATCTGTGCCATATCGTCAAAAAGAAAGGGAAGCACCGCTCTAGCATGTGACACTTCTCCACACACACATACAAATAATAAAATGTCTGTCATTTCAGTGGATAGGAAAATAGGTATTATACACTATTATACACTGAGGACTCTCAGTATTTTATAATATTCCAACTAATCTCTTTGGTTGGAAAAAGCATAATATTTATTTTTATTTTTTATCAAATTTATTGGGGTGACACTGCTTAGTAAAATTATATAGGTTTCAGGTGCACAGTTCTATAATACATCATCTATGTGTTACATCATGTGTTGACCACCCAGAGTCAGTTCTTCTTCCATCACCACGTATTTGACTCCCCTTCCTTCCCCCATTACCCTCTGGTAACCAATAAACTATTGTCTGTGTCCATGAATTTTTGTTTGGAAAAATAATAACATTTAAATTAACATGATCATTACTATATTGTACATGAGCACCAACCATTGATGTCCACTACTAATATTTCTACTCTATGATTTGTTTCTGCTCGATTTCAAGTGGCTTAGAAACATTTTATAAGGTTAAATGAAGTGATTAAATCAGCTATGTTTACATTTTACTTGATAAATAATGTCAAAAACAATTATTACAGATTAGTTAGGTAAGTTTTTTTATCATAATACAATTTTTTTAAAGTGACTTTTAGCTTCTATCTTGTGCAGTTCTGTGCTTTTTTTCTAGGTACACATATATTATTTTTATCACTCTAAAAGAACACATCCTGTTAGGAATTAAAATTTTTTTTACAGTGCATTACTCTCCAAAGAATGGAAAATGTTTTGGATAAGTGAAAAATACACAAAACACTAATTGAGCATATACTCAAAATAAACGCCAAATAAATTAGTATTAATATACTATTAAGTCAATCTCAAATAAAATTCTATTTACTCTTCTTTTCTGTCAAAAGCAAAATATTCTTCAATCTTTCCATCCACATCATAGACCTCTTCTTGCAGGAATGAACATTCCAGTATGTCAGCCACCCCTGCGTAGTCAGGGCCTGGCAGTGCAGGGGCTGCAAGTGCTGCTGGGAGTATCTGAGAACCAGAGATGCACAATCTACAGGAAAAGCAGATTCTCTATGAGAGTTTGTAGAACATCAAGAATACAATGTTTGCATGATTGTGGTGGGTCTTCAAATCATGCATAAAGCACAGAATCCCAAGTTTAGAAAAAAAATCACTAAGTGTTACATTTCACAAAAGTCATATCCTTAATGGAAACACTTAACACAGGCATCAATAAAATTTTCAAGGGCTTCTTAAAAGCCTAAATTACTCTGAGTTTGTATTCTCTTTGCTGTGATGAAAGGATGTCATGGCACAGTCCCAAATACATGTGACTGGCATAGAGGGATTTATCAAAATTTGTTAGTGAGCTAAAGAAAGAACAATAGAGCTTTATTTATTCTGCTGCTACTGCCTTGGGTCATGGGATCCATCACAATGAGGCAGTTTTTGACTTTGCATCTATCTCACTTTGCAGAAAGTCTTCGAAACAAAATTTGAAAAGTTAATGCCCTTGGTATCTCTCTTATACACCCATCATGATCATGATCATCATCATCATCAATTCAGAATCAGAAGTATCTCGTGAAAAAAATACTCTACCTACCCTTCACTGAAATCTAAACTTCCACAGGATGGAGCTGAGGTTCATGGCTGAGACAGACATGAAAATGTATAAACTAAAATGCAATTAAAAATATTTTTGAAAGCAACTGATAGGGACATACTCTCCGATGTCGCTGTTGGGTTCACAGGCACCCGAGAAGGGCTCACGGACTTCACAAGGGGGGTCGCTGCCCTGGAAGTGGCGGACCCCTTCGTCAGTTGGCAGAATGAGCTGTCTTCCTAATACTCTGCAAGGTTAGAAAAATGAACTACTAACATTTTTTATTGGAAAAGGGAAAATTGTTTTGCAATTTTAGAAGCAGTAAGATAACATATCAGTACATCAGAAGCATCACGGTGACACAGAAAAGCACCAGCTTTGAAGGAGCTGGCTAGGCTGTTCTTGCCACTGATGAAGAGACTTGAGACAAAGTTCTCAGGCTGTTTACGCCACTAATTTCCTCTGCCTGATTGTGTATACAAGTAGAATAATAATTGTCACCTTGTAGGATGGATGAGTGAGTTGGAGATACTTTATATCAGATCTGAACATCTAGAGTAACGCTAGGCACACAGAAACTCTCTATAAATGTTAACTAATATCACACAATAAATAAAAATATAAAAACGTACAGACTGGGCTTATATTCCTTGCAATCTCCCTTTTGTCCAGCCTCCGCTCCTTCATTTTTATTGTAACTACATAAAGCAACAGGGATAAGAGCAGGTCTGAGCTTCTGACATTTCGGCAAGTGCACCAGGCCTGGGGCAGTAAGCATTCCCAATCTCTATCTAGAGCACATATCATATTCTTTAAGGCAGGGGGCTTATGAAGGACTCAAAATAAAACTAAAAACTTAGTCAAGATGTTTTTTTGAAAAGTACCTCCTTGAGGTAACCAGAAGATCCACTGACATTTTATGATTGTTTTTATTTACAGAGAATGAACTAGATTTGCTTCTTACAAATGAAAATGCCCATAAGTATTGGAATGTCTCAATACAGTAGATTCTCTGTTGAGTGGAATTCAGGTTTTGCTGGTTGCTTGAGTTCCGGTTAACAGAGAGTCTACTTACATTTATCCGGCATCTGCCAATCTTCATGGGTGCCGATTAACGACAGTCTACTGTATTTCCTCAGACACCATTCCAAAGGGTGCAACTTCTCAGCCAAGGACATATGTTCTAGATACATATTTTGGTTGAGCAAGTACTTTTAGTCAAAACGTACTCATTTTATTAAACAACTGGGAGTGGGAAGTTCCAAAACCCATTCCAGAGAACTACTATGAAGAACCTCCCTACCTCAAATGGACAGATCTTCTTGCCCACTCACTACATTCAGCCAGTAGGTTCTGGGTCTGAGGGCTCACTTTCCCTTCAAACAACATTTCTTCAACTTCCCAGAATAACTGCTGCACTTTCTGTGCATTGGCTTTGTCAAACTCCTAAAACAGAAACGTGCATTTAGTGACAAGACTGTAAGTTGTAGAAACATCAGCTTTATCATCAATGATACTTACAAATTTGAAGCACCCATTACTTAGGAGGGAGTATGACATGATGAAGAGAAATTGGACTTTGGGGTCAGACACACTAGTGCTCCAAATTTTTACTCTTCTGATAAATTATATCCCACTCTGAGCCTGAGTTTCTTCAACTGTAGAGATAATTTCTACCACGAGTTGAGACTTGAGATTTTTACACAGATATATGATAGGTGTAGGTATATATATCGACACATTGATATAGATACTCATGCATATATCTGTATTTCTATGCACGTGTGCATCTGCACATGCACACGCATGCACACACACCCACACACGCATTAGGGACATATATTCCTCATATAGTGGGGCGTGACACATCTAAGCCCATCTACAAAATACAAACTTTTATTTCTGATCATGGTACTACCAAAAAGGAAAATTGCTTTTATATTATAGGAAAGGGTCATTCACATTGTTTTAATCCTAAGAGGTGGGGTTATCAGGGGGAGACCAGAGTATTAATTTGTACTGCCTGACCTTAAGAGGTTCTTGGACTGTGGTGCAATGAACTGTGGGTGAAGAAACCTTTCAGCCTTTCCACAGGTGGTTGATGGTTGGGAAAACACTTTGTAGGCAGCAACCAGGGCAAAATCCCTACTTACATTTTCTTCCATAAGTGTGGGAACCCGAAACCTAATCCACAACTCAGAGCAACAAAGTGCATATTCAGTCTGACATACCTGATCCAAATGGTCGATTCAATTGATTTTCATAGAATGCTATTCAATATTTTCTGGGTTATTTCTCCCCTTCAATTGACAGTAAAGTATCTCTTTTTAAATACAAAAAAGGAGAAAACCAGTAATACCAGCCTCCTAGGAGGGGACTGGGTAGCTGGGGCCTGGAAGAGGGTTTACTTTCCATTTCTCTCTTTTGCCTTCTGTGGCTTTTGCAAATATTACCCATCAAAAAGTAAATAAAAGTGTTTAAATTAAAAGTCATTGTACACTCTAGAGTACTTTAAATTCTGTAATTGAAAATCATAAGAACCTCTGGGGCTAATGACGTAAAAGGTGTACCTTAGGACTCTCAGAACTTACATAATATGAAGCAATGCTTCTCAGCCTGCTTGCCATCAGCATGCTTGTGACAAGCACACATGGGTGGGGATGGCAGGGAGTGAGTGTGAGGTGGGGGATGTTGGTCAGAAGTGAAAGAGTCACATCTTGTTTGAAGAAGTCCTGAGTGATTCAGAGCTGACCCCTTCCTCCCAGCATTTGAAAATCACAGCTACTAAGACAAGAAGCAGAAGGGGAGGCAGGTGTATGGTGACTAAGAAAGAACTGCTTTTAAAGACAGCAAGGACTCAGCCAGAAAATAAATAAATAAATACAATGTTTCCATTTGCAACAACACAGATAGACCTAGAGGCTATTATGCTAAGTCAGACTGAGAAAGGCAAATATCAAATGAGCTCATGTGTCCATGGAATTTAAAGAACAAAATAAAAACCCAATACCGAAACAGACTCACATACACAGAGAACACACAGATGGTTGCCAGATAGGACAGAGGTTGTAGGGGTGGGTAGAAAAGGTGAAGAGATTAAGAAGTACAAATTACGAAGTAGTGATGGAAATGTAAAGTACAGCATAGAGAATATAGTCAATAATACTGTAATAACTATGTACAGTGCCAGGTGGGGACGAGACTAACGGAGGGGGATCACTGCATAAAGTATATACATATCTAACCACTATGCTGTACCCCTGAAACTAAGAGAAATAATACTGAATGTCAACAGCAATTGAAAATTAAGTAAGTAAATAAATAAATAAAAAGAGAGCATTGAAAAACAGAGCACAACAGCTACAGTAAGAACATCCCAGGGGCAGTCGTGGAGGGGCTTCCCAGGCACAGGGCTTTAAGTAAGGCTGCATCTGGGCTTAAGGGGCATGTTCATAGACACTGGAGGGGACAAAGAGGCAAGAGACTTAAACAAAAGTCTAAGCTGTCGTCTAACAATTCCACTCCTGAAGAGAACAAAAATCGGTGAAAGGTCATAGTTTCTGCTATCGTTAGAAGGTGAAAGTAAAATACCTGACAGAGAAATTTTCTAATCATGGTGATTTTTCACAGTTTTTACTTCTCCCCCAATGTTCCTCTTATTTAAGTTGCTATCTGTCACGGTCTGTCCTGAATGTACGGCTATATATACAAGAAATCACACACTGGGGATTGCAGTCCTAGCCTTACCCCCCAAATTATTATGTACCGATCATGCACATTTTCATTACATTAGGATTAGAGACAAGTTCTCTTTAGAAATATAATAACTAAACAGATACTGAATTAGAAAAAAAACAGTTGTAATATTTTATTTTCACATTGAAAACCAGTCAGATTTACTTCAGCCTCCAAGAATATGTTTACAAATACATAAAATTAACCCAACGTGGCAAGCGAGCTGTAATATTTTTTTCTAAACTGGAAAAGGGTTAAGTAAGAAAGCAACTCTTCATTATAAATTGGAATCCTAAGATTATCCAAAATATTCTGAGACGTACATCATCTCTCCAGGAGTCAATGGAGCTCCTCTCAGTCGATAAGCCTGGGGTGGAACTCTGGGTCCCAGACCCAGCGCTGTGGGCTTCTGTGGGCGTGAGGCCTCCAGAAAATGAGCCAGGCGCACTGCAGAAACAAAAGCAGGCATGTAAAAACACTGCCCAGGGAAAGGTTATACTGACAAGTGGCTTTACTTCTCCGAGTCAATTCCTTTTTCCTTCTTTAAATACAGTTCTTAATGTCACAGTACATTGATTTTAAAATATTTATTGCTTTATTCACTAAACTAAAAATAAAGCCACTTTTTTACTTTTATAATACAAATTCATGGCCACCACTGATTCTTGCCCTCCCCCCCCCCCCGCCCTATATTCCTTATGGGCATGTTTTCATTTTGCAATCAGAAGTATTTAACAAGTCAATTCTTACCAGGTATATTTATCAATGGCTTTCTGCACATTTCTCGTAAAATGTGTAGGTAAAGGATCCTTGTTTTTTACAGCAAAATTGTGCTTTCGAGATCCTTCTGACAGTCCTCTTCTGAAAAAATGAAATAAAATAAAATATGAAAAGTATCTCTAATGTTATAATTATATTCATTAAGACTTTTATTTTATTTATTTATTTTTTTGGTTGGTTCCTTGGGCGGGGCTCGAACCCAGGCCATGGTAGTGAGAGTGCCGAAGCCTAGCCACTACTCCACCAGGGAATCCCCTCATTAAGGATTTTAAAATTTCTCTTTTATAAAACTGTTCCCTTCTTCCTGACATGTCCCTCTAAACACACACACACACACACACACACACACACACACTATATATCCTCAAGAAACTGAGGCCTAGGACTTTACCATTTTTATTTTCTTAGAACAAAGGTTGCCCTTAACCTAGGTGCAACTATGTTAACAGGAAAACAAAAGAACAATATTTTGCATCTCAGCCAGACTGGTAGAAGCTGCACAAACTCTGAACAGATACAACCTCACTCCAACGCATGACCGGGCAAATATAACATGACCTAGAATATAGGTCCCACCTGTCCCTTGAACTAGATGTCTTTATGCTTGCAAAAAGCCAGCTATCTTTCCAGAAAAACCCAGATAATACCATGTAATTCTAAAATACATCAAATTCTTTTGAATCACTAAATACATAAATACATGTCAGAGACACACAAACAATAACTCACTTTAGTTTGGCATTGTTGTTTTGTAGGTAGCCTGATTTGCAGAGGTTTAAAATATTTAAATTAATGGGAAACTAAATTTTAAATAAGGTGTTAACCTGGATAGTGTAGCACAGTTAGTGTTAATCATTAAAATAACCTTTCAGTGAACCTCTTAAAACATTTACTTCCCTCTAGTCAAAATATCTTCCTAATGTTTAACAGTAAACAACTTCTATTCTTTTACAAAAATCCTATTTTTTTGGACAAACAAGTTATATCTTATATTCACTTAAGACATGATAGTGATTTGGGAAATAAACTTTCAATATTTCTAACAGGAACACCACTCAAGCATCCATTAAAATAAAACTTTGTTTTCTCTTTCAATTAGAATGGCACCTAATTTTCAAAATTTGCATTTCTGAATGTAAATGGAGTTTAAAAAATATTAATATAAGAGAATAAATTTTGCCCTTAGTCATGTACTCTTCAATAGAGGGAATTTTAAAAACATATTAATTGCTATAAACAGAGGTTAGCAAGAACCTCTTGACTTCCAAAAATGTCCTATACAAGACAGAATGGGATTGTGATTTTTTTCCCTGTCCTATAGCTCATCTGGCTTAAGTACAACCAAGCAATTCTGAGGATAAAGGTGTTACAGAAAGGGTACCAGAGAAAAGAATATAGGACAAGCTTTCATGCCAATGAACGGCTTTACCTTTATCCATGTTTGGTTGTTTCAAAATCATCAATTATTTATCATTTACGCATAACTCAATAACTCCTCAGATAAACATAAAAATCAATGAAGACATAAAAGAGGAATCA
Organism: Lyroderma lyra; assembly: GCA_004026885.1. NCBI lineage: Eukaryota > Metazoa > Chordata > Mammalia > Chiroptera > Megadermatidae > Lyroderma > Lyroderma lyra. The sequence goes on along the minus strand of PVJL010000588.1, from coordinate 351,247 downwards.
ACTAAAAATTACATTCAACAGATTTGCTTTAAACATTAAGAAATATATATTGGTGGATGAGTTAACTGGTTTACTATTGGGGAAAATTTTAAACCTCAAATTATTAAACTCAAATAAGTTATCAAATAAAATACTGTTCCTTCATAATTTCTCTATAGTAATAGCGGTGGAGTCAAATGTTTCTCTGCCACTCACAGGTTATTTCTTTCAGAAAGTTATTTCTTCTTTCCTGGACTCAATAACCATATCTGTAAAATACTGACAATACTGTCAACTCTTTTGTACAGTTACTGTGGTACAAATTAGATAAACTGTGTGCAGTGTATACATAATCAGGGCTAGATATTATGTGCTTGATATGTCAGGTTGATCTTGCTCACTGCGATTATTGTTAGCAGAAACAACTCCATGAAAATGCTGTGCTCTTTGTAATCTGCATCTCTCACAGCACTTTGTATTATATAGCTCTCTTTCAGTATTTAGTTTTTTATTATGATGACCTTGACACTTTTATGTGTAGTACCTAAAACCATGCCTGTCACATAGATATATTCTATTTGTCAAAATAATCAAGAGAGATTAAATTAGTGACTCTAACAAGGAACACATTTTTGCTCTATAATTACTCTGAATGTTCATGCTTAATACAAAGGATTACACTGTGACCAGACATGAAAATATTCTCCAAATTCAAGACATTTCTGGAGAATCTTTTATCCTTTATAAGGAAAGAAAATTCACAGCTCTAAGAGTAGCTAGTATCTTCAAAAATGACTTTTATAACCGCATGGATCCTCTGCTGTGCTCAATTCCACTTCTCTTGCCTCTAGTGCTTCTTCTTTCATGCAACTTGAAAATCAAATTCACTAATCAGACACATGCCCATTTGTTTGATTTGTTTACAATAAACAACAATTTCTTCCTCCAGGAAATTTATCCTTGGCACAAGGGTGGGGGTGGGGGTCACAGGAGATATCAAGATGAGCATTCCTATCACTTCAAAGTGTGATGAGGTCAGGAGGTCTTCAAGATGCAAGGGTGCTGGGGTAGGGATGGGGGAATTACTATAAAATGGATGCCTTGAAACACTACTTCCACACCATCTCTCCTTCTACCTCCTCTATACTTCTTCAAAGTCTCTATACTTCTATGGAACTTTTTGAATGTCAGAGTTCAGTGTAATGACATATGAGGCCAGACAATTAATTTCACAAACCCATCCTGCATTCATTGATGAATTATCACTAATCACCTTTAAAGTACTCCCCTTGGGAAGCTAGGCACCCACACCAGAGCCTAGTCTACCCTTCAAGGTAATTTTGGAACTGTTTCCGGAATGGCCATCAGGGCTGTCCTCCTCTCCAAAATCTGACAATGAAGTTTGTGATCGTGCCACCTTGCACTTACATTGGCAGCACTGTACATACAGCTTGGTATTTTAGAGATGATAGCAAGTTGGTACATTTTAGGCTGTTCATATGCAGACAGGACCTAGTTTTTAGACTAGATTTAAGTGCAACTGAACCATGTTGTATCAATTTGTTGGTGTATCAAAGTTAAGGCTAATTCCCAATCTCCATGAGTCAGTCCATTCTTATATTAAAGTAAATGACTCAACCATCTACTTTTAAAATGCTGTCTCTTGGTAGCCCACAAACCTCTGCCCCTTTGCCCTGTAGAAATTCAAGTATTAAGCAGTGATAGCGGCTTTCAAATTTTTATATTTCTGCTTAGAAGGATGGTCTGGAAGGCGCACTGTATTCTGAATGAGCTGCAATGCAGGACGATTTCCTGAATGGATTGGCGTCATGAGGCTGCTCCCCCATAAAGCAGTCACGCTGGCTTAACACAAGAAAGCCCTAGAAGTAACCTTGGCTCTCAGGACTAATGGCGAGAAGTCATCTCAGACCCGATGGATGCTTCTCAGAGCCAGTGAGCAAGTGAGCAACTGGGGAAGGCCGGATGATGTCACCACCAGAGATTTCATGAATGGATGCAAGGAAACAGAGCAGATGGATTCCAGCTTTGCAGGCAGAAAAAGAAACCATGCACATGGCACCAAAACAAGACACGACAGAGAGGTCGTCCCACTTCCTTGCCAGATCAGGACTTACCCAATCACAATCAGTCCCAGGCCTGCGCTCGCGTCCCCAGGGCCCGGCCCCGCTTCTGGAGGCCTGGGAACCAGGCGGCTCGGACACCCGGCGCAGGCCCGCTGCAAGCGGCGGGCGACCGCGCGCCCCCGCCCCCCCGGGGCCGCGGCGGTCCGCCCGCCCAGCGCTGCGCCTGCGACCCCGCTAGCCCCGCACATGCCGCCCGGTCGCTTCTGGGAACCGCGAGCTGTGGGCGGAGTGGCCAAGGGCTCTCCTGGCAAGGCCTGCGCAGCCCATGGGCGCAGCTGCTCGTGGGGCGCCCAGGACTGCTTCCCACTCCAGATACTTCGGTCCCGCAAGAGCCAGATTCCTGCGCCGCGGGGCGACGCCTCCGTGCCCTCCGCCCACGCCCGTCCCCCCTCCTCCTCCTCCTAGCCCGGTGGAGGCGCCCTGCACAGAGGTCGTGCTGGGCCAGGCCGGGGGTCCCCAGCGTCCCCTCTTCCAGAGCCTTGTCGGACTCCCTTCCCCCATCCGCCGTCTCTCTGTCCTCTGTCCACCTCCCACTTTCCCAGGACCCTGACATCCGGAAAAGCACGTGGTTCTCCCCTTCCGCAACCAGAGGCCAGATTTCATAATCCAGTGACCTGAGCTTTGGCCGCAGGCCACTCAGTCCCGTGGTATCGCCTCCCACCGTCCTCTCATGGCCTCTAGTGAGCACGAATCTGGCCTTCTCACACCCTTCCCCAGGGCCTGTCTAGCCGGGTCTGTCCAGACAACTGTTTATTGACCTTAATTCTTTGAAATAGAATTTCTCAGACCTGGTAAATGCAAGATGCTATTCCAATTACTGAGAATTCTTGGTCTAATTATGCACCAAAGATTTGTTTTCTTTTATATCTTCTTTCTCCATCTTCAAATAGAGGCTTTATCTCATACCGTCCAATAATTTTTTGTCTACAAACTCAAGACAGACCTGTGTTCTGGTTTATCATAATATGTGCTTGTTCCAATCTTGGAGTCATACAATTATAACAGGACCAGAGTCACTGGGCTCTGCTGTGAGATAGCAAAATTACCAAACCACAGTTTTCATAAACTAAAAGAAATAGGACTGAGTTCGCTGAAGTAAAATACATTTTCAAAGCAAGTTTTGAAAGGCTGGACACTACCTATGGCGTGCCTTTCCCAATGAAAAGAATTGTGGTAACTGTAACTAATAAAGTGGATTCTGGTGCATTTTTCAGACTGCTGCCATAGCTGTTCTCTGAGATCAGAACCCGCTAAGTCTGAACAGGAACAAAGAAGCCCACCTACTCCCCATGCTGCTCAGTACTCTGCACTTCCATTTAGTAGTGAAAAATCCAGTTTATCTATTTTGAATCTGACTTTTAACAGACAACCTTAAGACAATAGGAAGCCACTACCAACAACAAAAAAATCATCCATTCATTTCTTGAAGGTGTGTGTGTGTGTATTTATTAGCAAAACCGATGGTATCTAAAGTAGACACGTAACTGCTAATACTATTAATAGTTATGTGTAAAGTGATACATGACAGAAAAATGAAAGAAAATAATACTATTATCCAAATATATAGCTTTATACATGTGCTATTTTGTTTAATCATTTAACACCCATATCAGATAGGTACTATTATCTGATTTTACTGGTGAAAATACTGAAGGCAGGGTTTTAAGTGACATGCTCAAGGTGACCAAACTAGGATGTGGCCTGTGTGTGTGTGTGTGTGTGTGTGTGTGTCTATCTGTCCCAGGTATCTATTACTGCATAATAAAACACCCCAAATTTAGTGGATTACAGCAACTGTCATTTTGTTATGCTCACAATCCAGAGAATTAAGGAATTCCAGCAAGACTTGGCTGGATGATTCTTCTGGTCCATCTGGCACTGACTGGGGCTACTCAATGATATTCAGCTGGCTACTAGGCTGCTCTAGAGGGTCCAAGAAGACTTTACCCACATATCTAGCACTTTGGGGTGGAGGATGGCTAGAAGTAGGGTGATGACTGGAAAACTGAGTACAACTGGGCCCATCTCCCATGTAGTCTCAAGACATCCCCAAGTAGTCTCTCTGACAGGATAGTCAAAATCCTTATATGGCAGCTCAAGGCTCTAAGAAACCAAGGCCAAAGTTGACAGCCCTATTAAAATAGGCGTAGTGTCACTTCCACTGTATTTCATTATCACAGTAGTCATAGATTCGAAGCATTAGAAAATAGAACCTACCTCTCAATAAGAAAAGTGTCAAAGAATTTCCAGACATCTTTACTCTGCCATCATCCACATCTGGTCACACGTTTATTTACATTCCTACCGCATGCATGCACAATATACTCAGGCCTCTCAAGAATTCCTAAAATTTAATCATCTCAGTTGTTGTGTTCAAGTAAGAATGTGGAAGCTCCTCCTTGGGGCGTTTCCTCTCCACTTGAAGACCTGTGAACTAAAGCCAGTAGCCTCACGCAAGCTGAACAAACAATGATGAGACAGAGACAGGCTAACCAAAATGGACACTGTTGTTTGAAAGGAGGGGTGCAGGAGACATGGTAGTCGGGGTCCACAGCTATCTGATACCCAGGCAGGCTCAATCCTTCTAGTCCGAGCTGGTAGTGCTTCCACCATTCCACCCATATAATTCTCATATGTAAATTTTGTGCTTTTCCTTTAATTTTATTGCAGTTTGCTCCATTAGTCATAAGCCACACTGACCTTCCTTTCTGGGACAGAAATATGTTATTTAAGCCAATATACCTAAAATAGTATCATTTGAATGTGTAATCAATATAAAAATTATTGAAATACTTTAAATTACTGCAGATTTCAAATTTACTAAGCTTCCACAACCATGTGAACTAATTCCTTAAAATAAATTGATCTCTGTCTCTCTATATCTATTTATCTATTAATCAATATATAGTTCTTTATATAAATCTATAAATAGAGACATAGATATAGACATAGAGAGAGAGGCAACCTATTGGCTCTATTTCTCTGGAAAATCCTAACTAATACATTGGTGAAATTGGAATGAAATTTAGAGTTTAGTTAATAATAATGCATCAATTTTGGCTCACTAATTGTAATAAATGTATCATAATATTAAATGTAAATACTAGGGAGCAACTTTCCTATAAATCTGAAACTGTTCTAAAATAAAAAGTCTATTTAAAAATGCATTAAACTCTTCTACACATTTAAATGTATTTTACAGGTTAGAAACTACTTTCTAAGACCAATAAAACAATATCATGTTTTATTATTTCAATATGAATAGTATAATAATCTTAGAAAGTACTAGATAACCTATGAAGTCCACAGCTTATATAAGATTATAGAAAAATATCCAATGACTATATATTAATTAACAAAATTTACAAGGAAATTATTTTTAAATGGTTATAAGAAATTATAGTATCTGATATTAAGTAATGACAGAAATTTGCTTTATATGAATTTTTTTCTAAGAACAGCCTATGCAAAGCAAAAATACAACTGTATGCTTGACAAATTTTGGATTACAAAATTTTTCTGTAATACTGCTAGAAAGCCATTAGATGTCAGTCTTTCCTATCTTGAACTACTTCAAATACTGCACAGTTGTAGTTTAGTGTTTTGTTTTGTTTAGTGTTTTTGTTTTGTTTTGTTTTTGCAAAATGTAAGAATTAGTGAGCGTTCATTCCTGTATAGATGTAGATCCTGTCTAGATCAGAAGTCACAATTTCAGTGAAAAATATCTAGTATGCACAGCCAACAGAAAGTGCCATGATACTAACACACACCATTCTGGTATGCAAATAGGGTCAGGGGCCTACATCCCTTACTTCTAAACCCCACAGCAACCTGAAAGGTGGCTAGGCTATGTTTTTGTACAGAAAAGAAATGTTAAGTAAATTATTAAGGGGAAACAATTTTATCCCGATTATCCAGTCTGGCTTTAAAAGTATGCTCTTTGTAAGATTCATCTCAGACTGACTTTGCAGATTTCTGATAAAGTTTCATTTTCATGAAGCTGTTCTACGGACATCCAATATAGGTACCTGTAGATCAAACACATTCGGTAACAATATTCACTAACATTTCTATAATACTTGCCGTATCCCAGTCTGTTTTAAGCACTTGATGTATGTTAGTCCATTTAAGCGGGAGTACACCCAAAGAAGTTGGTGTGGAAAAACTACATTCTAGCTAAGGCCCTTGGTGACAAAGCTTGCACCGTATCAGGAAGCTAAAGTTCACTATATTTAGCAAAGAATAAAATAGAGTTTTAAAATTTATAAAAGTTGTATCTAAAAAGAGATAGCAGAAGGAAAAAGTGTTCGACTTTTGATATAAAAGAGTACACAAAACTTAGAAATTCCCAAGTAATGAATGAAGCCGACAGTTTACATTAAATTACAGCTAGAAAGATATAGTATTAGTATATTATTCAAAACAAAACACCTATATTGGTTATTTAGAAACCCAACAAATTCTAAATGAGTGCTGAAATTGATCAAGGGCAATAATTATTAGGTGAGATCATATGAAATTGTTAATAGCACATTGTTTTGAACCAGAAAAACAGAAAGTTTATGTTTTAGTCTAACACATTAGATTAATGGGTTTGGCAACATTAATTAAGATTCAATATTTTCCTTACTTTTTAACCATTTACTTTGAGATTTTTATCAATAGAAAGTGAAAGCAAAAACAAACAATCCAAAAATTGCTTTATAAATATTTCTGTAATGGTTTCATCAGGCATTCAAAGTGAAAACAACTACCTAAATATATTCTACAAAGAGTTCTTTTTCCCAAAACGCAACATCAATATAGTCAAATTTTTCCCCAAAAGTGTTGTTAAAACTTAATTTTATTTATTCTTTTAATTAGTAGAGAAAGAAAATGAAGACTTTGTAATAACTGCTAGATTAGTATTGTCATTGTCTTTTATGTTATATTTTAAAGTCTACTATGTCTGATATTAGGCTACACCAGCTTTCCTTTCATTAGAATTTGCAGGCACACCTCATCCATACATTTATATTCAGCATTTCTGTATTCTTACACTTAAGCTGAGTCTTTGGTAAACAATATATGTGTCAAGTTGTTGCTTACAGCTTAAATTCAGAGAGGATTCAATTTGCCTCTTACAGCAGACTGTGCTGGGGCTCTCGCCATCCCATACTTCTGGTACATATTAGTAGTGGTGTGTGTTGGTAAACCAGCTCTCTAAAATAAACAAAAGCTGATTTGCAAGGTGTGAATATTCCCTCGCTGGCCAGCTTCAAACTACCTGTGTGATGCCTTGCTTGTGGAACTGGAAATAGATGTCAGCCCGTGCAGTCCAGGCCAGCACACTTCTGCCTGATGGGGAGGGAGGGGTTCTCAGAGATCACACAGCATGCTACTGTTGCCTTTGAAGTAACTGTCATAAACACAGTATTTGTGATTGACTTACATGACAACTTTATCATTACAAAATTCTATTCTATTCTTCCGTATTCCTCTTCAGGTTCTGAAGCAGAAAATTAGCTCAAAAGTCACCGTGGACCTGTGCTGCATAGCCCATTTTTAAGGAGTAAGCCTCCCTTGATTCTCTCATGTGTGAGAGAAGCTCAGAGCGCGGATAAACTCCATCCATCCAGCAAAGGGAGGGAAACTTGGGAAAATATTATGAAGGGCAAGAGAACCAACTTATCCTTTTCAGTTACAAGGAGTGAGACTCCTCACGTTACCCCTTGTAATGAGTGCTATAGGCTAGGAGAGTAAGTGATGATAATGAAAGGCTTTCATTTCCTGGGAATCTTATTAAAAGGGAAATATTATTATAAAAACAAGAGTCCATGTCCCACAGGAATCCAGGAAATGCTACCCAAACAGGAATTTAAGGGAGGAACAAAAATGGCAACACAGAGGGCCTTTGAGGATGAAAATTTTGGAAACATCAAGGTCATTCAGGCAGCTAGAGAGCAGGCCTGCTTCCTGCCCTCGGGGCACCACGGTGACTAGCGCAGCTCAGCTCCTCTCTGCTGCTACTTTGATATCTCATCTTCTATCCAGTATTTCTTTTTGGCCTCTGCTTTGGAGCTTTTGGGTATTCACAGCCCCATGAATCTCATGGCCTCTACTCTTTACCTTCCTCAGAGCATCCTTCAGCTCCACTTAATAGCAATAATATTAATAATAATACCTAACATTTCTTAAGACCTCATATTTCAGCCAAGCACTCTGCTAAGTGCCTTATGTGAATGACCTCATTCAAACCCTAGAACCCGAGGAAAGGGGTGCCTACTAACGCTCCCCCCCATGTAAATTCTCACGAGAAACATACTCTGCTACATGCCTATCCCTCCTGGGCCACAGCTTGCCCCAGACCACTTTACTGATTGCCGGCCAGCTAACACATTGACTGTCTTCCTAGGTTTCCACACTCGCTCTCATGAACTTCAGAAAAGTTGCATCATCACTGTTTCCCTCAGGAAGGGCTTTGGTTGAGAGTTTCTCTGAAGGGGATGTGGGTATGGCAGACGTCCTAATAATAAGCACTGAGCTTGTTCAGCGAGCAAGCTATGCCTCAAGGTGGCAGGTGACTAGCACCTATCACAAAACAGAGAGTCAAAGACCTGAATTACCATTTTTATTTAGAGGAAAAGGTACGGAATGTCCTGAGAGAAAAATAAAAGGTTTGTGAGATGCTACCAGCAAAGATCATGGCAGTTCAGTCATCAACTAATATTGCTGTGGCCCTATCACCATGCTGTGTTCTACAGAAATAGTGAAATGTTGACAGCCAACCCAACACCCTGCCTTCATCCTGGAGGAATACAGTTAGGTTGAATTTTCTACTCACAAGATCATTAGTTAGATGAATCTTGGGGTCTTATCATAATTCTCTCCTTTTCTGGCCAAAGTTATGCCTCTTTGGAGAGTGGAGGATCCAGGTAGCAAAGTGAGCACCTACTACTAAGTCCTTCACCTTTTGTGTAAGCATGTGTCCCCTTCTCCTACATTCCATATCACTTCAGCTATCTAGTTCAGACTGCTAATTTTAAAAATAGAATTCATGTTGAGCAATTTCAGCTATTGTCACTGCTTTGCATAATACAGTGGTTTCATAAGAAAAGAAAGTGACTGTCATATATTTGCTATTACATAATTGAAATCATACTGTTGACTTTCAAGGACTGTGAGTAAAACTGCAAAATCTGCAATTTTTTTCTGCTTATAAGCTGACACATTAGCTTGCCACAGTTTTGTGGGTGCTTAGGGAAGACACAAGCATCCTGGGTCAGAGATGGAAGACTATTATTTCGAACAAAAGCAGTAGTCAAAGTATTAGCTGGCTCCTTGAACCCCAGTTCCCACAGGGGTAAGTGTTGGTCTTAGATGGCTGTCTACACATGCAGTAGATTACATTACAGGAGAGGTTCTCAGGAGCTTGGAGGGTTAAATCAAGAGCCAAACTTATTGATCAAGTCCAAGGTTAAACTTTACCATAGGTCAAGACAATGACAAAAATAGAAGTAGAACTTCAATGAAGTTAGAAGAGAGGACAAGGACAAAAAGACAATTGCTGGACATAGGATGAAAGCACGAGGTTGATTGTTTTAGCCCCAAACAATCAGTGTGAAGGCATGAGGCAGACTGTTAGCACAGACACCGTGTATGCTTGCATACACTGGAATTCAGTAATTGCCATCAATATTTCTTTTACATCTTGAAAAAGTCCCATGATTTTTTTTAATGTTATTTTTTTATATGCTCTATTAACAAAGTTTCATTGTAAGGAATTGAAATCAATGATTAACTTAAACATTATTACTTTAATAAAACTTTAAGACAAATACCTCATTATTAGATTTTTAAAAATCATCAGAATCATATCATTTATGTTAGAAATCAAGTGGGAAAGATTCAAAATGTTAAATGTTATGTGAAAGAAATTATTCATCAGATAAACATGAATATAAGTGCCTGGCAAGGATTATAGCTGTCAATATTTAATTATAGGTCTCTTGTAAACCCTTAAGTGAAACCACCTAATTAGGAAAATGCTAATGTGCAGGTATATCCTTTCGCCTTGCAAGGGCCATATCTAATTCCTCCTGCTCCATTTTTTTCTACCAAGCACACTTGCTCATTACTATTGTACTTATATGAATAAAATATTTGATTTGCTATTAAATGTATACAGAATAATCTATAAGAAACACATATATACATATAGAGAACCAAAAATGATTTTAAGAAAGGAAAAATCTGTATTAAAATTGTAATACTCAATACATACTAGTAACAAAAGATGAATCACTTTTGATTTCTGCAATTACAACAGGTGCTCAAGTGGTTAACCATCAGTGTCCAAAAATACTTAGATTACATCTCTTAAAATGCATATACATTTTTTGGCACCCGCTATATGTAATAAACTAGAAGGAGTTACCAAAACTAATGCTTTATTTTCAATAAGTCATGAGTTTTATAATAAAAAGCCATTTGTTACCTGTACTTCAGCATGGACAAAGCTAAGCTTTAAATTTGGTCTCCTCATCAGTATTAATAGGAATATTATTCTGAGGAAGATACTTTGAGATTACTTATTTAAATAATTATTATTTTTCAAATTTCTTTTAATTGGAAAGAGCATAATTTTTTAGAGTCAGTTTGTTCCAGGAAAAATACCACCAATGACCTTAGAAGTAGATAGTAATCCTCATTACTATCTTAAACAATTTGTTGAAAACATTTGGTTACATGTGTTTGTGGATGATATATATTGACTACCTGAGTTTAAATGTTACACTGTCTACATATTAGCCATGTAGAATTAGCCAATTTTTTCTCCTAACTGAGCCTCAATTTCTTCATCTGTAGAATAGAAATAACATTCCTACCTTGTATGTTTGCTCTGGGGATTCATGATAATGTCTACAAAAACATGCATGCAACATTTGGTACCTAGTAGACGTGGGGATACCAGCTCTTATTTCAAATGCTTTGTAGAACAATACATATTTGAGCAAAGCTCATGTCCATCAGTGAAACAAGATGACAAAATGTTAAATCAAGTAAGTAAAACAAAAACCTCAATAAGGTAGACCTTTCTTTGAGAATGTTTTACCTACTTCTTTAAATTATATGTTATGTACTAAAAATACACTTCCCTAGAATTTATTTTTATGCATTAATTTGCCAATGAGATTAAGGTTTCTTTAGGGGGAAGGGTACATTTTATTCAATGTACACTCTTATTTCAACTGGATTATAAGAAGTCTTGCATATATGTGAATGGTTTCTAATATTTTGCTATTTGATATTAGAAATTTGAAATGTTGCATTTTCAAAAAATCCATAGGTAGAGAGAGAAAGAGAGAGAGAGAGAGAGAGAGAAACATTCTCTGAAATATAATTGTCAGTATTAAAAGCCTAATGTAATTTGCAGGCTTCCTAGGTGAGGTATGTTCTCACCCTCATTACTAGCATTATAATAAATTTAAGATGACAATAATCCTAAGACAATAAACACACACACACACACACACACACACACACATGCATATATACATACATAAATATATGCAAAGGAAAATATTTTATTTAGGTCAGCTTAACCTTAATAATCTGTTTATTAAACAAAAGTAGGGAAAGTCTTACTTGACTATTTTTCTTGTCATTGCCAAAGACCATCCATTTCTTTTCCAAGTACAACTGGCCATTTAAGAATTTCAAAGGCTTTATTTAATTTCTGTGCTTTCTTAAATACGATGTCTTTATTGACCATTTCTCTTGAGAATAAAGGGGCAAGTTTTGAATGTTTTAATACATGTTTAATGAATAGTATTTATTCATTTATTTAATAAATAGTACATAGCATTTAATGAATCATGTCCTACTTAATATGTCCATATAATATCTAGTCTTTCCTAGGACCATAAAATGTTCTGATAATTTTTGCTACAAAGCAAAATTGTTATCTATGGATTATAAAATTATTCATATCCAAAGAGGTATGATTTGGCTGTTGTCAAACAAAACAAATACCAACACAACACTGGGAAGGGGAAAATAAGAGTGTTCTCTGTTGGTGAAGGATGTGTGGTAGATTACTTTTAAATGTTATTTTTGGAAAAAATGGTATTTTTTCCCTAGTATTTCCATTTTCTTCTGTCCCTTTTCACATTGAGTAATCCAAGACTTTTTTGCTTACTGTTTCAGAAAACTGAGAATTCTGGAGGACTTTTCTCCCCTTTGGATCTTATTTTTAGAAAAAAATCCATACCAATTTTAAGTTTAGGCTTATCAAAAATCTTTAGAAAGAGATTTAGGAGGAGAGATATATGTCAGGGAAATTCTTCTCAAACTTTCGAGGAGAAATGGCTTCATTCCCTGGAACCGAGAGAGGCTGGGGGCTCAGATTTTCTGTCTCTGAGGAAGGACATCTTGGGGAGGTTCAAATGGGGATGGGTGACTTGAGGGGCCTAAAATAAAATAAGAATTCATAATAATACCTATTTGAAGAGATATTGTGAACATTAAAAGAGTTAACATAGAAAAACTTCTCTATGGTGACTGGTACATAAGCCCTGCAATAAATATCTATTATTATTAGTTTATAACTCTCATTATTTGAAATATATTTTTATTTATCACCCACAGTCATCATTTTTGTACAAAGTGCTGTTTATTGCTGTGATCTTCAGGAAAGGTAACTATATTATTTTCTTAAAGAAACAAAACAGCCCATCAGTGACACTGAGCCATACCGAAGGCACCCAGCAGGTCCACGGGGGGTGGAAATCTAGCCAGGCCTTCACTCGAATTGTGCCATGGTGCAGTAATGAGCCTCCTTTAGGAAGGGGCATCTTTTCTCATTTCCAAGGAGCTGGTGAGGCCCTGAAGCAGGCATGTAGCACCAGATGTCCTTGAAAAACCTGCCATTCAGAGGCACAACATCCTAACCACTGACGAGCAGAGGCTGACCTAAGGTAGGTTTGTGGGGTAAGAAATCAGTGGGGACCTGTTTCTCTGCTCCTTCAGTAGAGCTTGGATAAAGTGGTTGGATCCCAAAGGGAAAAGAAAGGCTGTGTGGTATGGATTGGCATCCTCATGGAAAGCCTGTAATGGAGAAGGTTGGTATGAAGCAGCAGGCTGACCCTCAGGGGTACCTGTGAGTACCACAGAAGTAAGGGAGAGAGACCCCTAACTTGAAGGACCCCTGTGGATACATGCATGAGGGTTAAAGTAGATGGATGAGGCAAGATTATGGGTTTTTTCAGTGGATCCAGCAAAGACAGAGGTTACCAAGGAGCAAGACAATTCCTTCCCCATCACTGAATGTCCTGGTCCCAGAATGATGTCAAAACCTAAGATAAAGATGGGGAAACATCCCACATAACAGTTTTAGTTTCTATTGCTGCGACAGAACGTCATCTTCATCCTCACCCATGTGTGGCCAAGCTCTGTGCTGAATGTGATCTCAATATCTTTATTTTTATCAGCTTCATTCATAGGCCCCTGTACCTCCCATGCAGCTTATTGCTAGAGCTTTGCTGCCATCTCTCTGTGGTTACACTCTCTTACGCATCAGTTTAATCCTTCTAAAGATCAGCCCTGTTCATGCCACTTCTCTGCCTAAAAAATGTTTCAATTCCTTTGCAGTGTTTACTAAGCTGTGTCTAGTATTTAAGTCTCTCTTCTGTTTTCTTTAATGCCTTTCCAAACATTAGGTTCCTAACTAATTGAAGTGCTTCTGTGACATGTAGTGTTGGACCTCCATTCTTTTGCTCATACTGTTTTAGCCTCCTGGAATATCTACCCAAACCCCAAGTTTCCATTTGCCCCAATTTGATACAGTCTTAGGACTCAAATCCCTGACCCCCTTCCTTTCCCATTATCCATTGGACATCGTCTTCTCTCTTAACTATGTACTCAGGGCAATCTGTCTGAAACCTCTCAGGGCTCATTTATCTTATTTTCCCTACTCTTTGATGATAAGATTCATTTTCAATTTGTCCTCTGATTACTGAAAAAGTCTAGCTCCATTTGGGTTTTAGATGGAATAGATATTGTATAAATACAGGTTGACAATGTTTAGAAAATAATATATTTAGCTTTCCTGCAGATCACAGCAATAAATGGTACTTTGTACAAAAGATGTTGATTATGGGTGATAAATAAAACTATATAAGAATAATGAGAATTACAAACTAATAGTAATAGCTATTTATTTCAGGGCTTATGTACCAGCCACCATAGAGAGAATTTTTTCTATATTATCTCTTTTAATGTTTACAATATATCTTTGAATGCATGTTATTATTAATTCTTATTTTATGAGTGTGAAAATGAGACTTAAAGAGGTTAGTAAGCTTTTCAAGGTGAATACTTAATTGGTATTTTATTCTTAGTATTCCCAGAAAGATTATAAAGTAGGATTTGAATCAAAGTCCATCTGCTTCAAATCTATGCTCTAAAAATAAATTAGCTATTACAATTTTAGAACTATAAAGAATTCAAATCCCATATCATATTATTGTTGTTATGAACCTGGCACATATCAAATATTATACATGTTAGCCATTGCATTAGAAAAAATTCAAAGCATGTTCTTTAAATATGCAACAGAACATATAACTATGATTTCAAACATAATTTTTGTGATCTTAAATATAATAGCAAAGTAAAGAAGACCATTTAAATAACTATTGCGAAGGAGAGGAAGAATATAATTGTTTTCTTGGGTATGAAAAATGCTAGATATCAACAACCAAGTCAAATTTATTACTATTAATGCGAGTAAGGGTCACATGACTTTAATAGTAAGTAATAGTCACATGACAATTGTCTACTGAGCTCATCATTCATCCCTGTGGAAATACAAAGTCCCAGAAGAAAACATGACTAGCTTGGGAAAACTCCAAGGCAACGAAACAAAAATGCCCAAGACAATGATTTTTTTTTTTTTAATGTCATTAAGTTCCCTGGCTGGGAATCGAACCCAGGCCACAGCGTTGACAGTGCCGAAGCCTTAGCCACTACACCACCAGGGAGCTCCCTGACAACAATTATTTTTAAAGAAAGCTATTTAAATTGCCTCTAGATTTTCATGAAATTAGGAGTTCCCAAAAGTGGGTAATATAAAAAATATATATTTTTATTCAGTTTTTGAAAAAATTTTTTAAATGTCTTCTGTGGACATGTGTTGTCAAAGGACAGACAAAGCGTTTATGGCCTAAATAAGATGTAGAGAGGAATATAAATCACCTGATTAGCAGGTAGAAACTGGCAAGAGCTACACAAAGGGTGGATCCTGTGGTGCTACTGATGGTTCTGTATTGTCTCTAAAAATTAAAAATTAAAAGTTTGATCCAGGGTATAGGTATTACACAACAATCAATGGTAATGCTTATTAAGTAACCGTTATCTACTGTAAGTGTGCAGGGAAATGATGAAAGATTAGAGTGTACTCTATTTGTTCTCCCAAGTAACTGAACCAAAATATGCCCTTTATTATAGTCACATAATAAACATAAATAAAATTGTTTTCACTCTTTTCTTCACCTGGAACATAGCCTTTAATAAAACATGTTCTCAAATTTTATCTCAAGAAGCAGATCATAATTACAGATAACATTTTAAAAACACTTCTCCATGTGTTAGGCACTTAAAATAATATTTCAATTAATTTTTGGAACATCTCTATGAGGAAAGTATTATTATTATTTCCATTGTATCAAGGTGAAAAATCTACAGTTTGGAAAATGGAGTAACTTGCCCAGAATTACAAGCTGGCGAATACATAGTTTGTATTGGAATTCCTTTCATCTGATTTGTGGGCCCATAGGCATAACTCCAATTCCAGGTTTTCTCAGTACCCGATAAACTAAGAGACAAGTCTCTGCATTCACTGTATTGCCAGCCAAGTCAACAAGCCCTGCAGGCAGTAACCGTGATATTTCCATACCACTTTGATTTGAACAATGGGATTCAACAACTCAAAACAGCAATAATTATAAGCTAACAGCAATAACTTAAAAAACGACAGAAATACTTCCTGACCATATAAAGTTTATAATCTACCAACATTTATGGACAGCAATTTCTTTCTCCCTGCCTTATCTACTGTTACAAATTCTTTAATACTTCCAGAACAAACAGAGAATAAGACCTACAAGATGTTAATTGTGTAGTTCAAACCAGAAGTGCAAACAGAGGTAGTGAAGATGGGCGACACTGAAAAACAGTGTAAACGAGGTACAAAGTATAAATGAAATGCACAGGGCAGTGAAGGTGAAGAAAGTGCTGATCACAATTGCTTTCTTTGTTTGTGTGTGCAAGAGAGGAAGGTAAAAAAGAGAACTCGGTAACCACTGACTCTGGTTCAGATGCGGCAGCCAGTGTGGAATAAAAGGCCAAACACTTTTCCATGAGCTGTTTCTTTATCTAGTCCATGGATCAGAGATCAAAATTCATGCTGCTCTTTGCATCAGAGTGGGATAAAAAAACAAAGTCTTTGAATTGAAAGTTGGCATATTTCCCCACCAAATTAATTTTATTATTTTTAGTTTCGACAAAGGCCAAATACATAACCAGGTCAAATGTAATATGCATGGGTTTTCTTCAAAAACATATAAACCGTGAATGAGGCTTTTCCTTGTAATTGAGAGTGATGGTCTTAAAATTGAATTATGGCTTCTCAAGGATTTGCTTATATTTGTTTATATGTATCCATGTCCTCTGTAGCTACTCTTCTTTTTTATTTGCCTACTTTTATTTAAGTATATTTGGTATACAATATTACATTAGCTGCATGAGTTTCAGGTGTACAGTATAGTGATTCGACATTTTTATATCGTACAATGTGACCACTTCACTAATTCTAGTAATCTTCTGTCACCACACAAATTTATCAGAATATTACTGATTGTATTCCCCTTCACCTTTTTCCCCCATCTCCCTGGCTCTTCCCCTCTGGCAAACACTCCTTTGGTCTCTGTTTCAATGAAGTCTGTTTTTGTTTTGTTTTGTTTGTTTGTGGGTTTTTTTGTTTTTTTTTTTTTTTTAGATTCCACATATAAGTGAAACCATATAGTATTTGTCTTGCTTTGTCTTAATTATTTCACTCAGTTTAACACCCTCTATGTCAATTCACAGTCCTAAAATTTATATGGAACCACAAAAGACCACAAATAGCCAAAGAAACCTTGAGGAAAAAGAACAAAGTTGGAAGTGTTATGCTCCTACTCCTGCTTTAACCTCCTCCCCATCTCCAGGTCCCTGGGCTTTAGAAAACTAAATACACCATTTTAATATTAATCAAGCAGGTTATTGATTAGTAGAAGTTGTCTGCAAACTAGCAGCTGAAGCAGTTGTATAATTTAAATCCATTGTTGAATGATGTTTGTTTATTCAATGTTACAGATAGTCACCCCAAAAATCCAAGAGGGAAGAGAAAAGTGCAAAGGTCTGTAATATTGAAGGGAAAATCACCTTAATATTTTCTTCCTTTCACTTAGTCCCTTTATAAACTTTATGATTAAAAAATGAATGAATATGAAAGAAATGGAATATGACTATTTCCACATGCAAAAACAAAACAAAACAAAAACTGGAAGGGGTTCCCTGGTGGTGTAGTGGTTAGGCTTCAGTGCTCTCAACGCTGCAGCCTGGGTTTGATTCCCAGACAGGGAACAACCCCATCCCCCCGCAAAAAACAAAAAACAAAAAACAAAAAACAAAAAACAAAACTGGTGTTGTTTTGAGGGCTCTCTGATGCCCTACAAACTCATTACCAGGAAGATCCTTGAATGCATATTATTTCTCATAGCAATTATCTAAAATTCAATGTCCAATAAAATCAGATACATTTGCTAATGCTAAATAGCTACTTTTGTAAATAATGCCAAATACAGTGTTATTCAAAAAGTATTTATTAAAAAAATTTTTAGACAATACAAATAGGGACAAAAATGCTAAAGCATGGAAACCAAAGTGAGTTGGTCAGGGCTTGTTTGGCGCTAAGACTAGAGTTTAAGGTCAGTGTGTGGATCTGTTTGCTCATAAAACATTAATTGCATAAATATTAAGGACCAGTAGCCAATAACAAAGGTCTAATTCACTCTTTCTATAGGCATACAAACAAGGGCTGTCTGGAAAGTATCCTGCCATGAAATATGAAAATAGAGGCATTTATGACTGAATTTTTTCCAAACAGTTCTTGTATTCTAGCCACTTATCCAAATGCAATTGATTCTCCTTAAAGAAAAAAAATCAGTTGATTAATGTATTTCATAATGCCATGTTTTCAAATGAAAAGACATATTAAAGTAACTTACTTAACTGCACTGGGATGAGTGTCACACAATTTCATAAAAACGTAATTATTTAAATTACACCTGGGTTCGAATTAGTCTTAATGCAAAAGTTCTCCAGTTAATTGGGGTGGGGTGGGCAGCTTCTCTGCCAGCAAGCCTGACTATTCTCCCTTCCCTAGATTATAAGGTAGAAGTCTCCCTTCGGGGAATGGGCCCTTCTGCTCTGCCTTTAACCGTTTCACTATTCTTTTGCAGGCTTCAGAAGGCTGAACATATTTGTACCCACTTAAGAATAGCCATTTGTTCTGCAGATTAAAAAATAAAATTCACCTGAATTCCAAAACATACATTCAATAAGAATGTTTCATACTGGTCCTGGTGGTGAAAGGAGTGTGTGTGTGTGTGTGTGTTTGAGGGAAATGTCCTACATCCCAGTGAAATGGTTGTCAAAGTTTCTGGAGTACCTGAAGGCACTAACACAAGAGCTCAGGAGCTCTAGAGTGTACATCAGATGTGTCCTGAGCATTAGAAATGCCACCGTGTCAGATGACCTTATACATATGTAAATTAACTGGATGTCTCGCAAAGAAAACCCATCCCACTTGGGATAAGAACTGGGACTGATCCTTGAAAAGTAGGAGGGCACCATTTCTTCAAATCGCAGCTGCCAACCTAAGTATTCGGTTACCTTGCACATCTGCCATATTGTCAGAGAGGGACCTGAAGGCGCCTTTCAAAGTCCTTGAGAAAACCAGACTAGGAAACAATCCAAGTGTGCAACGCTTCGGCGACAAGACAAACAAAATTCCGTCCTTGCCTTCACGCCCTGCCTCTCTGCTGGTGAATAGCAGAGGATTGTGTCTGAGAAAGTTGGGCAAAGCCTGTCACAGCGTGTTTGAACAGAACGGAAAGGCACATAAGAAGGACCCAGGAAAAGCGCAAGGAGGGTGCCCGGGGCACTTAGCGGAGGTCCCTGCAAAGAGCGCGGTTTTCTGACGGGCGCTGGCAGGACGAACAGGCAGGCAGAGGGGAGGGGGCCCAGGAAAGACAAGCAGGCCTGGGTCCTGCCGCAACTCACGCTTCTCCGCTATCCTCCGAGAAGCCGTCCGAGGCCCACTCCTCACCGATGTCCGGCAGGGCGAAGAACAGGGGCTTGGGGCCAGGCCCAGGGGGCGTCCAAGCGTTGGGCTCTCGGTCTGCGGGGCTGGGCTGGCAGGGGTTCCGCGGGCTCAAGGCTAAACGGCTGCTGCCCGTGGTGCCACCGATCGACGGCAGCGGAGTCCAGATCCCGCCAGGGCCCGGGAGCGGCCGGGCCTGGGCCCCGAGGTGGGCGGGGGAGCCCGCAGCGCTGCAGCCCTCGCTGGAGGGGGCCAGGGGCACGGCCTGGGGCAGGGGCTGGGCTTTGGCTGCTCGCGGGCTATTGGGAAGCGAGAAGGGGGTCCCTGCTGCTTCCACCGCGCGCCTCGCGACCGAGACCCTGGGGTAGGAGGCAGTGAGCCAAGGGTGCAGCGGGACGGGCGGCCCCCGCGGGGCGGCGGGGGAGGCGGGAGGCAGAGCCGGGAGGAGGGCCGAGGTGGAAGCAGTGCTAAGCGCTGTGCCCACGGGCTCTGCGGTGGCGGCGCCTCCCGAGTGACCGGTGGAGGCGATCGGCGAGGGGGCCGCCGGGGGCGCCGTCGGGGTCTTGAAGATTTTGGCAAAGAGAGACCCAAGGTCCAGCACAGCGACTTTCATGTTCCAGTCTTGGAAAGCTTGTCCCCGGTGCTGCCTGAACCTCAAAACCACGGGTAGCCGGGCTTCGGAGCTCCATCCACCGCCGCCCGCAGGGATTGCGACGAGGCGGCCCGGGGCGGGGACGAGGGTCCCGGGATACACGCACCCCACGGAGCTCCAGGGGCCTCTGGTGCGCTTCCCACGCGGAGGAACGTCCCCTGGCGCTCAGCCCCGTAGAATTTGGGACGCGCGTCCCGACGTCCAGGTGACCCGCAGAGCGCTGAGGCTGCCCGCGGCGGCTGGGGGGCGGGGGGCAGCGGCCACCCTCTGCAGGGAGCGGGGCTTTCTCTTCCCTGGTGCTGCGAGGCCACCGAGAGCCGAGGGTCGAGGAAGCGACGTGCTGAAGCTGCCAGTGCCACCGCGGGCTGAGGGTGGGGATTTGGGCCTCCGCCCGCCGGAGATACCCCGACGGGCCCCCGGGGCAGCGCGCAGGCGGTTGCTAAGCTAAACAAAAACCTGCTTAGCTCACTGCTAATTGGGCCCCAGACTGCAGCTTGGGGCTGTGTCCACAATAGATACTCTAGCTCTCCTCCTTGATTCATTCCTTAAAGAAACACTCTCCAATTTCTCCATCGCCCTTAGAGCTCCACAGAGCCCTGGGAAAGACAACCCTGCTTCCAAAAGATCTAGAACTTATCTAGTCTGACAACACCAAATGTGCTGGGATCAGGGAGAGGGCCAGCTCTCTGACACGAGCGAGTGTGGATAAAAACAAATTGTATACCATCAGTGCCCCTCCCCTCTCTCTTCAGGGCCACATTCCAAGTTTGTCACTAAAGGTGACATAGGGGAACAGCGGGGTGCCTCACCCGTGACCTGGAAAATAAGAGTGGACTCTGAGAGCTAAACTAGTAAAATCCACATACAATATGTGTGTTTAAACACTTATTGGAGTGGACCAAGAGATTTAATAGCTAACATGTTGGAGAACTCATCTAGTGAATCAGTTTGATTAAACACCAACTCAAAGGCAGATATGCAAGGTAAAAATTTCTTACTAAGTGGAATAAGTTGCATTTTTGCTAAGTCTAAAGAAATACATGTGACAGGTAGAGTGCATGATCGTGGGGTCAGTTCTGAGCAATATCAAAAATAAGGTATTGACAAGGTTTACTTATTAATATTCAGGAGATACAGTTTGGGGCAGGGAAAGGAGATGAATAAATCTGGTAGTGAATAAATTAACTGACATTCATCATATACATTACCTACCTAATTCATTATATATGTTAGTTTTTTGCAAGTTATCAAACTGGATTCTAAGCCACAGTAAATTTCCATGGTAATGCCAAGCTTTGCATCTTCTCACAGACAGCTAACCAGTCTTCTGCTTATGATATCCACATCCTGTCAGGATCTCTTTTCTGAATCCAAGCACCATAAACAAACATGTACTGAGCACTTTTCGACTTCAAGATTGTGCTAAACACTGAGATATGACCTCCAGCATGGAATGATTGGGCTTGTGTCACATACTGAGGGTCAGATGAGTGCCTTAGGAAACAAGTACAGTTGGTGGCAGCCATTGCAGTCAGCGGTAATTTGGATAAAGAACGTTTGTGTACTTAAGAGAGGTGCAAGACAGAGCCAGCAGGGACTGATGAGAAAGGGCCTTGGATGTTGGAAGAGGGCAGAGCATACAGTTAGTTGTCAGCATGCGAAGCAGCAGCACGCAGGAATCAAAAATGAAGGAAAGAGAACATTAGTAACGAACAGGTCGGACAGCAGCAATAGAAACTAGAGGCAGCGGTCTCAGGGTCAGATCAGGGAAACTGTGACAAGGACACTAGAACCATCCACCTTGGTCATATTCCCTTCTTTCCTCTTTCTTAGCAACTCCTCTGGCAGCTTTAGAGGTGTGTGAGATCTGTCAGAACATCGGAGTGTTTTCATACATCACTCATTCAGGATTGCAAAGCTGTTTCCTAAAGTTTTTTTTTGTTCGTTTATTTCATAACAATTTTGCTTCTGATTCATAGAACAATTAAATCCTCAATATATTAGGATTGATCCACTCTCAATACTATGAGAATGATTTCTAGAATTGGCACTTGCAGTGTTAAGCAGTTAATCATGTGATTGAATCTGGGCCCTCCCAGCTGAGCCTTCTCTCAGGATGGAGCCCCACCAACCTAACTCACAAAATATGATGCATGAACACCCAAGTCAAGTGTGTTAGCTAAATGCACTGTTAGCTAACTGCAGTGTTGTCCTCTGCTCTTTTCCTATGAGAGGAATTCCAGTTAAGACTAAATTAAGTTGAAAGATGCTTAGGTGAGCATAGAATCAAAGCAAGAGGGTGTATCATATGGTTCATATACAGGGGACATTCATAATAAGAGCCAATTATCCTCCTCCTTCTTGCATGAACAGTGGATCATTCACCTACCTATCTTCAGTTAACTTTAAATATTTCTATGCTTCCATTACTAATCACTTCCCTTCCAGGCACATGCTTTTCTTTAAGCATATGGAGACTGTTAATATGGCTGCAAAAATCTGCAAACTCTTCCAGATCTTGGCCTTGAAAACATTCTAGCTCTATGCATATATCCATATATATGGGTTGAATCGGGTCTCTCAATAGCTATGGTGAAATCCTAATCCTCAATTCTTGGGAATGTGACCTTATTTGGAAATAGGGTCTTCTGCAGATGTAATCAAGTTAAGACAAAGTCATTAGGATGGGCCTTAATCCCATATGATTGCCATACTCTTAGAAAGGAGAAATGTGAACACAAACACACAGGGACAACACCAAGTGATGACAGAGGCAGAGACTGGAGTGACAGCAACTGCAAGACCAGGAACATCAAGGACTGAAGGCCAACATTATAAGCTAGGAAGAGACAAGGAAGATTCAGAGGAAGCATGGTTCCACCAGCATCTGTTTTCAGACTTCTAGTTTCCGGAACTATGACAGAATAAACTGGCATTGTCTTAAGTGATCTAGTTTGTGGCATTTTGTTATATCAGCCCTAGGAAATGAATGCAATGTTGGAGTATTAATTAATTACTAGGGCATATCATGATTCTAGCAGTATTTTGCTGGTACCTTTATGAAAGTCTTCAGTGGGTGTATTTGCTCTAAAAAGCTGGCTACAAAATAAAATGATAATCATAATTGTCTCAAATCTACAGGGACGATGATAGGAATTCTTAAAAGGACAGAGGAAAAAGTATCAATGAGGGTTAAGGCAGTGGGTGTAACATTCTGGCCAGCCATTCTTATGAAGAAGGCACAATGAATGAACGATTGATCTTTTTGTTTGAAGGTCCTTTGAAAATGACCTGTAATTGCAAACATGATAAACAATTGTTAGCAAGATGTTAGGTCGTTTCTACCTATTGTCCATTCTATCAACAGTCTTCCAGAGAGATATTAGATGCTACCAGGCTTCTTTGTTAATTACCAGGAGCATGCCATTGTTACAACAGGAGCACCAGGTGGTGCATCACAGTGGTCTGGCTCGGGCAGAGCAAGAAAATGAAAATCAATGCAGTAAATCATTATTTCTAGCTGTGACGGTGTTGATTTTAGGTAGACTTTATTAGAAATTGTCAAAGCAGTGTTTTATGTGATAAAATCCTTCTGCTTAAATTTGGTTAATTAACAATTTGAAGAATTGATTTTCTGATGTGTGCAATAACACATAGCTACATCACTGAGAAAGTATTAGGAAGTTATGACCATGTCACTATGAAGAATGTTATGCTTTGGAATCCTGTAAGTTAAAACAGCCTGAGCAATGAATCCATTTAAAAATTTAAATGGCTTCACTTAGCATGACACTAAGTCCAGAACCAATAAAGACTGCCAAATTTGATTATGAAAAACTTAAACTTATGAACAACAAAAGGCATTTGTTGATTCAACAAATATTTACTAAGCACCACGATGGAAACAGTACAGTCAGGTAGACTCTAGTACTGGACTCTCTAGGTTTGTATTGTTTCTGCTACTGACCCACACCCAGGCCTCTCTCTGTCCCTTCATAGTTTCTATCTCAAGAGTCACATTCGGTAACTAGAACAGAGCCTAAAACAGGGTAAGCTCTCAGTTGATGTCAGCTGTTTTTACACGTGACACCGAGTTACCTTGAACAACCTAAGAAAAGATCTGGGAAGAAATTACAGGTACATTTACGTCCAAGTTTATTCATTTTTGTTGAATGTTTTCAAGAAGTGTGTTTTCAAGGAGAAAGACAGTAACAGAAAATAAAACAGATAAAAACCTCAAAACTCTTCAGGTGTGTTTTCTTGACATGTGATTAAGGGCTGTAGATTCTACCAAGGGAAAAATACAACAACAAGAGCAACTGTGAACTGATCAGAAAGCAGCTTCACATGACAGATATTATTAAAAGACCATGACTGAACCTACGGGGTAGGGTAGCAGGTCCAGGAAGTGGAAAGAGCAGAGACCAGACCCATGAGGCTTTTCAGGTGCTGTCAGCTGCAAGTCACTGAGAAAGTCCACACTAACTGTGGCTGAAGAATTCCAGATGCTTATGTAGTTCACAGAGCAGGAAGCCCACAATAAAGCTGGTTCTGGGATTGGTGCTGTGATCACCAGTGTGATCAGAGAATCAAGATCTTTCTGTCTCTCTTGTTCACTCACCGTCAGGATCATATGACTTGTTCTGTGGTGGTCTCAAGATGGCAGCCCCAGCCCCAACCATCTTTTTCTCAAATGACTACATTCAAGGCCAGAAGGAGGGACATTTCACTCTCTCATTCTCTCTCTCATTCAGAAACAAAACACTTTCCAGAAGTTTCCCTAGATGGCTTCTGATTAAGTCTCATTGGCTGGAACTATGTTAAAAGTCAGTAAGAGTTATCCTGCTTTTCAATGACGGTGTGTCCCCTAGTGCTTGAGAAGCATGAACATGTCATCTGAACAAAATCAGGGCTCATGGGCATGCTTGCTGGGTGGGTAACTAGCCGTGTCTGCTATAGTAGATATTGGCTACAATGAATACTTTGGCTGTCTATCATTATCAAATTAAAGGGGCAACTACCAATTAACAACTTGCATTGTTTTCTATGGGTATAACTCATGCATTGAGCATTTCTTCACCATTTTAAATGCTTCCATTGAAGACCTTCTTAAACTCTATGTATTTCTAGATGACATGTTACATAACCAATTTCTGTGTCATATCACACAGTAACTTTTTCTTTTTCTTCTTTGTATTGTTAAATTTATTGGGGTCATACTAATTTGTAAAAATTACATAGTTTCCAGGTGTACAAGTCTACAATACATCGTCTATGTGTGTGTTATGCATTCATCACCCAGAGTCGATTCTCTTTCCATCACTGTATGTTTGAGATCCCATCCCTTCTCGCCCACCTCACTCCCCTCCCCACCTCAGATAACCACTAACCACTAAACTATTGATTGTATCCATGAGTTTTTGCTTCTTTGTCGTTTTCAGCTTTGTGTTCCACGAATGAGTGAAATCATACGGTTCTTGGTTTCTTCTGTTGGGCTTAATTTGTTTTGCACTGTGGTCTCAAGAACTATGCATGTTGTTGTAAGTGGCCCTATGTCGTCTTTTCTTATGGCTGAGTAATATTCTATTGTGTATATGTTGTATTTTCATAGTTTTAAAGTTTAAATTCTGGAGTCAGACTACCTGGGTTCAAGTCATAACTTCAAAAAGTGGCAGAGATGTGACGTTTGGACAAGTTAAGAAACCATGCATTTCTCTTTCCTCATCTATAAAATGAAGGCAATAATAGTACTGTATGAGGTTGTGAAGATTAAACAATTAATATATGGAAAGAACTTAAAAGAGGGCCTGGCACATAGTAAGTGCCTTACTAAGTGTTAATAATAATAATAATAACCATAACTGAAAATTTGGCCAATGCCCATGAAGAGTCTTCTCCCTGCTTTTTCAGTCTTTGGTTAGAAAGCATGCCATCTGTCTAATGGTGTGGGCCACCTTCACGCTGTTGCTCAAGTGAGAGACAGGAAGTGCCATCGAAATGCTGTCTACAGCATTCTGCCAGCAGTGATGGTGTTTGCTTGGAGTTTTAAAATATGGATACAAAGGTGGAAGGGAAAATGATGAAGAATTAGGTGTTGTCAACTGAAAACTAATATCCACTAGGTATTTCATCACTGAAAAGGAGTCATTCAAAAAAGAAAAAAATAAGAAAGAATGGCAACCCAGTACGTGAACACATGCAAGCCCTGGGATCCACTCTGCCCTGGGTGCCAAGATGGGAGGGGTATTTATATGAGAGAAGACAGAAGTTAGGGGAAGGGGAAGCCAGACCATTGTTACAGAGTTCTTCTTGTGGGGTTGTCACGATTACATGGAGCACGAGCTCTTCCAATAAGCCCTAGCTTTTTCCATCAACCCCCCAACCCCCATTGATTACGTTTGCTTGAAGTTCCAGTTGGTTCTCAGCATTGTGAAGTCTGAGGTGGATAAAGGTGTGAAGACACCATTTCCCAGAAAAGGTAAGGAGAACTAAAATAGTTAAAATTATCTAGAGTGGTTCCAAAGTGTGTGATGCAGAACTTGCATTGAGAAGGATGTTAGTAAGAGTTACATGACAAAAAGGGTCCTACCACCAAGTTATTAATAGTTTAGAAAATGCTTCAATAATAACAACAAAAAAGTGAACTATCTTTCCTTAAAGCAGGATATCTTAGCTTTGTAATATCCTGATACGCATTTTGTATTTCTAAGGGGAGGAGACGGTACGAGTAGACGGTGCTTCCCACATTTACTGGGCTGGGGCCCTTTTACAGGGCGTTATCTTGCAAGACTGCTGTTGCAAGACGAGTGAGGAATACTAATCAACACTTCAGATGCATAGACAAAAAGAGAGATGGGTGAGGAAGAATGGGTGGTAACCCAGGAATAGAAAGATTTGAGTTTATTTTATTAGATGCTAGGCAGTCACTGGAAGAATTTGTGCTGGAGTGGGTTGCTTTGAGAGTGCTGGTTGCTTGAGTTCTGGTTAACAGAGAGTCTAGTGTATATCCTTGCTCTTTTGCCAATTTGGTCATAGACCAGATTCTCTCTTTTTGTGCACATAATTTAAGTGTCTATAGTTTGCAGTCAGTGCTCACTAACATAAAGAATATCTCTGCAAGGAGCAAAGAGAAAATAAACAAAACAACAACAACAAGAAAACAAAAACCAAAAAACAAGAACAGAAAAACAGTGTGAAAGCTGCTGAAAAAATAAAATGGTGTGGCCACAGAGCTCCAGAAGTGGGGGGGCACTTAACAGCCAAACCATGTTGTACTCTTACTTGTCATAGACAATCTCACAGAGTATGAACCTCAGACAAGTTTACTCTGATGCTGTAACACAAGACAGAGCACGACCATGTCATGATTTTGTCTGAGTACAGACAAAAACAAGGTCACCATGCTGCTCTCAAAATACCATACACTCTCCTTTCCTGGCTAAGTGACTGCTGTATCTTTAGTAATGGCAACTTGACCTTTGTTCTAGTCTCCCCTCCATATAGATCATATTTATTGAGAGACCCAATCATAAAATTTCCTCCTTTCTAACAGCATCAAATCTAGAGTGAACCTCCACTTTCTCAGGCTTTCAAACCCCCAAGGCAAACCCAAACAAGTATAATAGAATCTTTCAAGCTTCTTCTTCCTGAGACACCCCATGATTCCCCACCATATGTGTCCTCTTTCACTGCCATGAGTAATAAACCCAACTTGTTCAGCTGCAGGTGTGCTTCTGGTGGCCTTCGACTGGAAGACATTGACACTGTTGAAGCATCCTTGATTTGTTTGCTTGTTTTTGTTTTTCTTAAATGTCCATTTCCTCTGAAGCCATTTGTTTTCCAGAATTTCTGGAAGAAACTTCACTCAATAAAATAAAATAAAATAACAAAATAAAATAGTTGGAAGTTTGCAGAACGCTTTAAAGAGACCAACTGAGCTACGTCTGCTTCAATTCTTAACTACCTTGAAAGATGCAGTGCATGCTGTAGTGAACTGCCAAGGTCTCCCCTTCAGGACCCAGGCACCTATTTTTCTAGCTGCCCAGAGTGTCAGATGGTTCACAATTGAGTCCCTCTTTTGGAATTGCTTTTTGGACAAGGTCCCTCGTCCTCCCTAGGGATTGCCTCTATCCAGTGACTGACAGATGTGAGGGTACAGTGGTCCAACCTCTTTGCCTAGATTTGCATGAAACGTGCATGGCCATTGCATTCCAGAGCTCCCTGTGGGGTCTGCTGAGGCCTCAGGTGCAATTACAATTGCATTATAGTTCATTATTCTTTCTATTCCCAGCCCAACTTACTTGTCTTCCTTCAAATCAGAGCACTGTCCCAAACCTGCTGCATATATATCTCCATCCCAGAGTCTGTTTCCTGGGGAACAGACTTAAGGTAAAAGGGAGCTAAGAATTCAAAACTGGTTGTCCAGACAGCCTCACATAGAACTGGAAAATATGCATCACTGAAAAGTCCCTCATCTCCTGCCCAACGTATACAATGAGTTGTTTGCTAAATGGGTGGGGAGAAAAGTCACATAACAGAACCAGTTTTTCTCTTGGACAGGAAGATAACTCAAGGCTAGAGAGTTGCAAGAGCTAAGATAGGCTAATATATCAATCACCTAGTATAATTAGTAACTAATGATCAATTGATGGTCATTCTTTGTTATTTTAATACAAATTTATATATTTCTAGGAAACAAAGTAAGTGCTTCAAATCCCCTTCTGTTAATGTGAGAATAAGCTTGACTGTTTGGACTGTAAAGCTCTAAGTTAATGCTCTTCTATGCAACTGGTTTTCTCTAAGTCAGAGATCCCAGGAGCAAATTTTTATTATAAATTTTGGTTTTGCCCATTGATACCCATAAAGTTGCAATTTTAAAATACATTGCTCCTTAAACCTAAATTCCTCTGCCACGCTCTCTGCTACGTGGATCCATTCTCTGTAGCATCCCTACTATTTCCCAACACCAACTTCACGTCTCCCTCCCTCCCTTCCTTCTTACTACTCATTCTGCCATCTTCCTCCTTACCTGTGGGCAGCATTTGAGCCAGAGGCCAGGTCTACTGAGAGAAAATGGGTTTAGCAAGGCTGCCTATGTTCTTGGAATCTGAGGTTTGGGGGTCCTGCAGGGCTGCCCAGAACTTGGTGAGCAAGGACACTGCTCAGGATGTGGTTTCTGACTGGCCAAGGGGAAGGACGAAAGCAACATGGCCTGCCAGGCTGAGGAATCATAAACAGGATGAAAGGATGGGGGTCAGCAACATTGTTTTGCAATTAAGAAGTTACACCCCCTGTTATTTTGAGGATATAAAATAAACCTGCTACAGACTGGAAGGGTCTCTGTGTCTCCATCAGAGCACAGGGAACCACCTGGTCCCAGCTTTGCTATCTGTTATTTCTCTGTGTGTGTCTTAATTCCCTGTCGCCTCCCCTCTGGTTCTGCTCTTCCTGCTCTGGTCTCGGGGCCCTTACCCACCAAAATCCCGCGCACTTTTGAAAGGTCTGATCCTCTTCTCTGCAGCCTTTTTTGTCTAGGTCCATCTTTGATAACCCCTTCCTACCCCAACTCCTACTGTCCCATTTTCCACAATGTATCTTATAGCCTTTGTACCTTACAGTATTTAGCACAGGGCTAGATAAATGTAACTGTTCTACAAATACTATTAATATACTTTAAACAGCTTTTTCTCAGTGCCTTATTTACATACCATAAAATTCACCCACTTTATGTATACGGTTCAATGATTTTTAGTAAATCTCTATACTAAAATTATTATGTGAAATCCTTAGCACAATCCAGTTTTAGAGCATGTTCATCACCCCAAAAGATCTCTTGTGCCACTTGCAGTTACGCCCCAGTCTGGTGCCTAGGCCTGGATAACGATTAACCTACCTCCTATCTGCACGGATTTTGAGAAAAGTTTTTTAATCACTTAATTTGGAGCATCTTTGCATTGTCTAATGGTCAGAGTCACTTACTATTGAGTCCCTTTTGCAAATAATCTAAAGTAGCCTTTGAATAAGTGAGCATTGTTAAATAAATGACATTGAAACCTCCCTTCTCACTAAACACATTGATTGTGTCCACTACTTAGTTTAATCCAAAAGGTGTCATTTTTAGGTAAAATCTCAATACCTACATTTGTTTTAAACTCATTGCTGTGGATTCAGCTGGGTTTTGGCTTGAAAGTGAAAAATAAGGAGTTAAAGTGACCAGATTACATAATGGCACCTCAGAGCATCCGAACAAGTCAATTAGTGGTGGAAATTAAATAGGTCAGACAAACATCCTCTTCTGCAATCCTTTCGTCTTGAACCCTAGAGAAAAGGACTCCTGAGAACAATTAGAAAGGACAACTTGCAGAAGTGCAGAGTGTTGCTTCCTGTATAGATGAAACACAAGTAAAGGTTTATACCTTTTATTAGATTTACTGATATTCAGTTAAACAGGTCATCCTGGTATATCCTGAGCTCTCAAATATTAAGAGATTTTTAAAAAATTACATTTAAACTCAATTTAAACTGTGGCCTTTTGAACAACTATCTCAGGAGCAAATACAGAAGAGAATGAAAGCAAAATTACTTCCTGCCTGCTTTTCAGAAATTGATGATGATCATAATTTATTTAGAAATATGTTAGTGAAATTGAGAACATTGATACATAACACATAAAGTAGTTGCAATTTTTATTTATGATGCCAAAATGAAGCAGGATTGTTTCACAGTCAGATAACAAATGTTAAAAACGTTATAAAACAAGTGTCTCACATGTGTCATATAATATGAAAATGAAAATGAGCCTTCCATAAATTCTTGTTGAAAAGCTGTAGACTCTTTTAGAACCAACAGTTCAGTGGATATTCCTTTTTCCAGGATTATGTCAATTTAGCCCTGAGAATACTAAACTATTTAAATCACAGTTCCAAAATGTGGCATCTTAAATTCTCCATAAATTTAACAAAGGAGTTCTTTAAGTAGAGACATCAACTGAGCATTATAATTTCAATTCTCTCGTATATTTGAATGCCAGAACCACAGAGGTTTTAAAAAGCTGTTTATGTCCATTTGTAATAATTACACTTTTTATTGTAAAACAAACATAAAGCAAAATAATCATAAGGACTAATTCACATATAACATATTATTGTGTTACAAAAATATATTCCATCAATATTAATTATATGAGATTTTTAAGATTTTTTTGTCATTATAATTTTCAAGATCCTGAGTCAAAGAATCCCAGTGGGACCAAGTGATTTGGCCACGGCCACCTCCTTGGTCTGTGACCAAGGGAGGACAATATTTTAGTTCCACAAAGTCAACCTACTAATTAAAATTCAGGAAGCAAGACTTTGTGCAGCACTCTTAAGTAAGAGAATGGTTACTTCTAACACTTCCTATAGCAGAAATGCAAATATTAGGAAACAATAAGTAAGTATTTATTAAATATGTTATTAAGTAATCAAAATAAATAGCAAATGTTTTCTGCTCTTGAGTCAGTATTTTATATTTAACAAAATCAACACTGGGATAGGCACCACTGAAATACAAGCTTTTTAATTGAAAAACTACTGTATGGGTGTACATGGTATAAGTATCCAGCCACATAGCATGACAATGTGACATTGAGAATGGCTGGATTTTTTCTGGAGAGCCCTCATATTTCACTCTTTAATGACTGAAATAGCATTGTTCTCATTAAAACAATGGATTTTTTTATTCTATATGAATGCATCCAAAAACAACCAAATATAACTTTCACAAACCCTCACATAACTAACTTTTCTTAAATGAAGACTGTTTTTAAACTTTCTTAATTTTTCAATAGACCTGGGAACCAGCTGTGTATATCTACTAGTAGAGGATGTTCCCCTATACTTATTTTGGGTCAAATTATGCCAATTGATAATAAAAGGCCTGAAATAAGAAGATATATTTCCAGAGAAGCGAGATCATTATGACCTCATACTCTCACCTATAAACATAAATAGATTTTCATTATTTTCAAGTAAAACGTAAAATTACCATGAAACTTTTTAATTAGGAAAGTTACTCTTTTATTAATTTAGTCTTTAAATACATTTAATGTATTGCATTTCTGGATCCAAGTGCTACTTGCAATTTATGATGAAAGGCATTGATCCGCTCTTTCTGAACCGGCCAGTTTAAGATGCAGTGGGACTTAAACATTCCTCTTCGCAAACAGAGTGCATGATTCAGTTTATAATCTGGAATCTCCTCAAGAAAGATCAGGATAATGGAATCTAGATTTTGTTCAATAGCTTGCTGAACTGCATGGTGAACTTTGAATCTAAGTGAAAAATAGAAAAGTATGTATGAATTAGGTTATATGTCAATTATAGAGTTCTTAATAGCCCAAAGCACTAAAATCTAAAGTTTCTCTTAGAATGTAATCTGTCAGGTTATGCTTTTTAAAAAGATTTTTATTAAAAATATCAGGTTATGCTTTTAAAAAGTACTTTTATTAAAATATACCTAACATACAATATTATATTAGTTTGGGGGGTACACCATTGTTATTCAACAACTGTACACCTAAAGAAGTGATCACCATGATAAATTCAGCAACCATCTGGCACTGTACCATGCTATCACAACATTATTTACTATAATCCCTATACTATACATTACATCCCCATGACTTGTTTTTTAAAAAATTATTATTAGTTTCAGGTGTACAAAACAACATAAATATTACACATTTACACACTTCACAAAGTAATCACCCCAACAATTCTACTTCCCATGTGACACCTTACATATTTATCACAATACCTTTGACTATATTCTTAATTTTAGTTTTACAATTTTTTGAGTTGTAATGTTAGTAATATTTAAAACCTCAATTTAAAAACAAGCATAAACTTAAAATGTCACAATGTTCACCTACCTTTTGCATAATGGATCTTTTAAAAGATGCTGTGTTATAACAAAAATAATTTTTCTGCTCCTTTGGATGCTATTAACAATTGCTTCAAGTTCGAAGACACCTGCCTGGAAGTCCCTTTCTTCCAGACAAAATTTGAGAGTTTGATCTTTTTCTTCCATTGGTAAGAAATGTTCCCAGACCCAATCCCTATCTTTATAGGCATGAATTATGTACGCTGCGTATTCAAACTGCTCTGGCTGTCTGTCTATTTCTTTGAAACCGAGAACTCGATGCACTGAAACATTCCAATAAAATGATATCCTCCAGCCTTCAAAATGGCTGAGTAGTACAGTAAAGATAAAAATCAATAGGAGACTGGTACTTATTATGAAAAGGAGTTCAAAGGGGGCACTGTCTTTGCAGGGTGATATATCAAAATGCTTTATTGGGATACCATGATATGGAGGCGGAGTATTGCAGAGGTAATGGCTTGATAGCTCAGAGATGTCGGTATGGGTACCATTAATCCAGCTAACAAACCAGGCAATACTTTCACATGTACAATCAAATGGATTAAAGCGCATATCCAAACTACTCAGGTTCTTGAAAGCTGGCCCAAAAACATTCTTCTCAACTGATGTTATGAGATTCTTCTGAAGGGTCAATGACTTTAGAGACACTTGATTATCAAAGAGAGATGGTGGAAATATGTTTAAATTATTCAATCCCAAATTGATGCTCTTTAGTTCAAGTAAGTCCTTGAAGACCTCTGCTGGGATCTCATCAAAGCCATTAGACTCTAAGTTAAGGATGTGGAGGTGAGAAAGACCCTTTAGAAAATTAACAGGGCCCCCAGGGTTTGCAAATTTCCAGAGCCGAGCTAAATTGTTATGCTGCAGATCCAGAATTTCTAGTTTCTCAAGACCCTTCAGTAGTTCATCATTTATGTTGGCTATATTGTTGTTGCTTAGATCCAGAATGGTCAAGTTATGAAGAGGGTGAAAAGGTGAAGGGAAGATATCTATGTTGGTAAGGGCCACCCTTCGGAGCATCAGTTGTTTGAGGCTTGGAATCAATGCAAAAGAATTGCTAGTCAGCTGTAGGTATTTGTTGTAGGAAAGATAGATTTCAACAATTTTTTCTAGACCTCTCCATTCCTCACCTGTGAGTGCTTGCCCGATTTCATTAAGGCCAAGGTCAAGTACCTTCAGGTGGCTCAACCAAGAAAAAGCTCCACTCTCTATTTTGGAGATTTTATTTCTGGTTAGGTTGAGTATAAGTAAAGGAGAATGAGCAAGTGATACAAATGTTTCATTTGTTAAAGTTCGTAAATTTGTGAAGGAGTTGGATAGACTTAAGTATTTCAGCTTTATTAATCCTGTGAACATATTGCTTTTTATGTCTCCAAAGTTGTTATCTTCCATGTTAAGATATTCCAAACATTTTAGCCATTGAAAGGAAAAATCATCAATCTCGGGAAGCGAAGTGAGAGAAATGCTTTGTTTAGTAAAAGATCGTCTCAAATTCAGGTATCTCACGTTAAAAAGCCCATAAAAAGAGTGAGAATACAAATGCTCTATATTATTATACTCCAGGAAGAAATATTCTAACTGTGGAAGCCAAGCAAAGGAATCATTACCAATCACACTTAATCTGTTATAAGAAAGATCGAGCATGGTGAGATTTGTCTGCTTTAGCCCAGTGAAAGTCATACTGCTTATTCTGTTTAACTGGGTGTTGCTCAGGGAAAGATTCTGAATGCTTGTGTTTGATAATTCCAAACAAAGCTTCTCAATGAGACTGGGGCCCAGCTGGGCATTGTTCAGAGAGAGACCAAGTAATTTTCCAATTGCATGGAAACATCCTGGTGAGAACTAGAGGTGGGGAGAAAAAAAGGGAGATTAATAACCAAAACACAATAGAGTCTACTTGCAAAGCTCAAACACAATTGCTTAAGTCCATACCCCTTCCCCTTTCACCATCGTCTCTGGGTTTTCTCCCCATCTCTCTAACGCACAGCTCCTTACTCTGTGCCTGTAACACTGTGGCTGGCTCCAACCCCTTACCCCAGCTGGCCACAGGCTAACTTCTACTCATTCTGTAGGAACTTTTAGATTCCTATCCACATGACACGATTAGGGACTGCCCACATGTAACATTGTAGCACAAAATAATTTTACCTTACTTCTTACCTCTTTAATTTGATTTGATGACAAGTCTAATTTTTTTAAAGAAGAATTGCCGAGGAAATCGAGTTCTTTGCTTCTTAGAATATGAATTTTATTATTTGATAATAGAAGGTCTTGGAGATTTTCAAGCTGGACCTCGGTTCCTAATTTAGTTGATGATAAACCGTTATGAGACAGGTCTAATTTGATTAAATTCTGAGAGAAAAATTTATGCATATAAGTTAGAGTCTTGCCATCAAAAATAGTTTCTCTCACTGTACGTGAGTCTTAGAAATAACAGCAAAATAACTTTGTTGTGATTGAAAATATCATTGTTGCAAAAATTTAGTTGCTTACATCAAGAATCACTTTCTCTTACCAAAATAAAATAACTTAAGCTTACTTATTCATGATATAAGAAATAGTCATAATTGATTTACATATTTATTTATAATATGCATTTATTTATGATGCCAGGAATATTTCTGTGCTTTTTCAAACATACAGCATGCAGCAGCCTTAAACTAAACAACAAAAAGAAATGTTTTCTTAAAAAGTTCAAGCAGAACTTTGTCATCCCTTAAAACCCTAAAAAGATTTTTATATTGAGAAAGAGTGATAGTTATGTAAATTTTGCAACATGGCTAGTAGAGAATATTAATTTTTGTTTTTTGTTTTTGTCAGTGTTGTGGGATGTTTTATTATCCTGGGCTGCTTTTAAACATGTGAAGTTACAACTCAAGGAAAAGGTAAGGAGCTATTATATGTTAGGGCAAAATCTTATGTAATGTCTTATTAGACATTACATAACCCTAACCCTAACCCTAACCCTAACCCTTTATGTTTTAAAAATAAAGGTAACATTTGACTTTGAGGTCTTTGTGTCCAAAGACATTTTGTCCACATTTGAATCTAAGAAGGTCCAAGAAAGAATTTCAAGTCACTTGCAAGCAGATTGTTTTATAAATGTTTCTAAGCATATTTAAATTTGCATGTTATTCTTGGCATTTAAGACAAGGAATGCTCAGTTTTTTATAAGTTCGTAAAGTAAAGAAAACAGAGTTTTAAAAATGGTTTGGTTTAAGAAATGCATTTAATAATTTTCTCAGATTTAGAGATAATGGATACACTTTTCACAGACTTAAAATTCAAGCAAAGTGCATGAAGGCAGTAGCCATTGGAAAAGCAAATTGTGAGGAGACTTCTACGATCAAGAGTAGGTAATTTTTAGTTGAACAATTGGTCATGTATCAATATGGTAACTTTAAATCAAAATTTGAACTCGACATTTTTTTTTTAGTATTTCAGATATTGAATCAGCAGCTTTGAGCATTTCTTTGAAGTGCTCCTCATGGGATGTTCTGATTCTTCTCTGATCTCTACCTCTTACAGCTAACTTCTATTTTTAATAGGAGAAAGCAAGAGAGGCAGATTTCTTTAAAATTAAGATTGAAACTGATCAAAGACGATAGTTTCTCATTTGAAAACATTTCTAATTATATTGGCAATATTTGTGTCTTCTCCCCAATCTCATTTGAGTAGATCAGATTTCTTTTTCTAGATATTAAGTCTAGGGATGAATACATGACTTGAAAGCTTAATATTAGATAACATATTTTTATTTGTTATATGGAAATGAACATTTTTATCTTACCTTCAAGTTTTTAAAGGGATTATTTTGAATTTTCTGGATTGAGTTAGACATTAGGTGGAGTTCAACCAAATTCATACAGAAGATAAAGGTTTTATCAGAAAAGTGAGATAACTCATTGTGTTGGAGGTTCAAAATTTCCAACAGGGGGAGTGTTTGGCATAATTCTGGCTCCAGTTTTGAGATGGAGTTAAATCCTCCATCCAAGTTAGTAATTTGGCTGTATCTTGTAAAATTGGCAGGTGGTAATTTTCTGAGTTGATTATGGGTAAGATTCAGTACTGTTATGTTTGCTGGGAGGTCATCAGGTATTTGAGTCAACTTCAGATGACTGCAGTCAGCCACTTCATGCCTCACAGCACATTTGTTAGCAGAAGACGTGCACAGTATCCAAAAGGGCAGCAGTCCCAGAAAGGAGATCTGATAAAGCAAGCTCTGACTCATGATTATGCCCTATAAAAGAAACATTAAAAAACAATGGACAGCATCAATAGTGCAGGCTTTACATGCATTGGTATGTACCTTGTAAACTATATAATCAAATGTGACTATGTATGAACTTTTTACTATAATTCTTACGATACACAAGTATGCATTATACAAGTAGTACAACACTTGGAAATAATTCAAACAGCATCGAAAAGTGCAAAGTAGAATACACCAACTCACTTTGCACTCTCCATCTCCACCTTATTTGCAATATTCCAAGGAAATCTCATGACAGTTTCTATTTTTCATTCTCATGGTCACCTTCACAAACCTAAATAATATGCATCTGCTTTGATTTTTTTCATTTAATGACTTTAAGTATTTTCCTCCAACCATGAAGGAAATTAATTATGCTACTTCCTCATCATCACAATTTTTCTTTATTTTTAATTTAATCTAATCTCTTGTTACATTTATAATTTTAAAGACTACACCTAAATCTCTATTTATTGATCAACAAACTTTAGACAAAAATCTCTTGACTCCTCACCTTGTGATATAGGAAATGTGCACCCCTGTATTTTCTACACACTTCTTCAGTCCTTGCAGTTCCTAAAACTCACCTATAGCCTTACTTGACATTGTGAAGATATACAATGTTAGCATTTATCCTAAAACTGTCAGGCATAGCTGGTCTAGATCAATTTAGAAAATCTAAAGTCAATAAATAATATTTACATTTTTATATCAACATTCACTGAATAATCAGTAGGACTTAGAGAAACATGGTGATTAAGAGAACAAACCCTGGAATTTCACCCTCTGACATCAGATCCTGGATCCTCTACTCTGTGGCCTCTGACAGGTTAATTCATTTCTCCAGACTTTTGTTTCCTCTTATTGTAAACAGAGATGTCTAGCGTAGCTCCTCCATAGGTCGTTATGACCATTAAAGGAGATAAGTCTTGCAGTATCTGGAATAAAGCTGCATTTAATGTGATTACTATTACTGGTAATCAGTACAATAATTCATGATTTATAAATTGATAATTATTATAACAATTTATTTTGTAAATTTTTTTACTTTATAAAGAAAATCTATACAAAATGAATTGCAAGTGTATCTTAAAACAGTCACAGCTAACCATTAAACAAGAAGGAAATAGTAGAAAGAGCCAAGCATGTAAAAATAATTGAAATTCAAGGAAATTAATGAGCAGTTAGAAAGATTCGGGATGTTGCTCATTAACTCAACCTTGCGTTAGGTGGAGAGCAGCAGTACAGAAGCTGAGGCTGTCTTCATGGGCTCAGAAGCAACCAGAATTTCCCCTGAACTACAAACGGGCTTTGTTTAAGGAGGCCAGCTTCCTTTAAAAGCGCTCTGTTTTTCAATTTCATTTGAAAGAATGAAAAGAAAGTCCTGGGTTATGAGGCATCCATGGGTCACTTTACTACTTGTCTAAAGAGTGAAAGTAATACATTTAAGCATTTGCTAATACATCAGTTACAAAATCCAAAAACCTTTGAAAGTTTTAATAAGAATCATTTACATATTGTATAAAGAAATGGCTTAGGAAACATTGCATAAACTACTTTGATTTTTATATATAAAAGTTTTATAATGCTTACACATTAAACATTATTATGTTTGATAGTTTAATGGATGATTTGAGGAGCCTTATGTAACAATCACAGCTTTGCACACAGAAACAGAAGAAACTAAGTTTTTAATCTATAGAATCTTTGCATTAAATACAGTTTTTAAAGAATTCATATTATCCACAAGTAAAAGCCGAGTACAGTTAGTTGAGTATGGAAGATGTAACCCTATGCTTCCCATCAAGTGACCCTTGGACATTCGAGACAACATGAATTCTTCTCCTTGACACTAAATAAATTCTTTAGAATTATGCCTTGTGTACGTTGCTGCTTATTTCAACCATGACTTTCTTGACTTTTATAATTTTCCCTCTTTTATACTTGTTGAAAGAAGAACTATATGTGGCTTCATTTCTGTAATACAAAAATCAACCCTCTTCTTACTCATACCCTTGGTTGAACGGCCAGTTTGATTGGATACATCCAACACTTGCTGCTTGACCATCGTCACAGAATTTTTTCACTGTGCTGCTGCATTAATGCCACTATTTTATGGACTTTAGTACCTTCTTTCTTGAAATATTCTTATTTTGACTAGAGTATCTCTTTGAATACTGCTTCCCTTTCCCTCCCAAAATGCTTATAGGGGGTTATCTCTCTAAGTTTTTGTATACCTCTTTTTGTTCTTTTGTTATATGATTTTGCCGTGTTGGCTATTTGAGGTTCCAGATACTTTTAATGCAAAGTCATAGAGGCATTATTCCATTATCTTCTAATATCCAGTGTTGCGATACATTTCAAATGATGCTCATTTGGTTTTCTTTCCTTTATATTAATAGAAAGGTTTCCTTTATTTTAGTTCCCTTTTTTCTCTTTGAATGATTTTCCTATCTTTTCTTTATCTTTAGTAATGTGAAATTTCACAAGGATATTTCACTTGAAGTCATTCCTTTAAAATGCAACTATACACTCCATG
This sequence comes from Lyroderma lyra, assembly GCA_004026885.1. Taxonomy (NCBI): domain Eukaryota; kingdom Metazoa; phylum Chordata; class Mammalia; order Chiroptera; family Megadermatidae; genus Lyroderma; species Lyroderma lyra. The sequence goes on along the minus strand of PVJL010000588.1, from coordinate 311,356 downwards.
GTATATTTAATCTGAAGGCTCATGTATTCCTTAAAGTTTTTATGATTTCTTTCTATGTTATTGTTTGAATTTTTTCCTAAATTCTCACCTTGTATCCACTTTTAGGCAGACATTGGCCCTCCTGTATAATTGCTTTTTTATTTAAAGTTTCCATTTATATTTACACATTTTTATCTTTTTTTCTATATTCCTGGGTATAAGGTTAGCTTTTTGTACATTGAAGCATATGAATTGTGATTTTAAAAAATGGTGGTTTAAATTTTAAAAAATTATTATAGTAAAAGACACTTTGCCATTAACTCCCCTCAAAATATCCCCCCTCACTTTGAACATGCTTGTTCTATTGTTCTTGCAACTTTCCGAAGAGTTCTGGAAGTCCTCTTTCATTAGTGTCTTTAGTTGCACTGTTGTGGCTGCCTCGATGTCCTGAATTGATTCAAAATGTCTACCTTTCATGGTCCCTGTGAGTTTGGGGAAGAGCCAGAGGTCGCACGGTAGCAGATCTGGTGAACAGGTGGATGAGGACACATCATCATGTTTTTATTTGACAGAAATTCATGATATCCATGATGTACGGCACACTTTAAAACACACCTTCTCTCAACCGTAGCTCCCAGCCGACTGACTGCACCAAACAAATTGAAACTTGTCACCCGCTGTTCCTAAGGTTTGAGGCGCCACTTCTAGTAAGTTCCCTGCCTTCCTGTCGGATGGCGCTCAGCAGCACTTTGTTTTTGTATTATATATTAATGGAATTGTGTATGATTATGTATCATTTTATGCTCCACATCAGGTTTGTAAGACTCATACACACCTTGCCCTATAGCAACATTTGTTCATTTCCTTGCTTGGAAGAATCTGCTCATCAGGAATGTGGCTCTCCCCACCGACCCATCCTCCATCATCAGCTCACCAAGCGCACTGCAACATCAGTACCCCCCCTGTAAAGAGTGTGCATCGCTTCCTTTTAGCTCAGGATCTGTTAGTAGAGTTTTTCTTCTGATGTAAGAAGGGCATGCAGTGAAATGCACTAATTTTAGTGTACATTCCCTAAGTTGTGTGCATACATGTGCGTACGTGTGCATACACCTGTGTAACCCAAACCTTAAAGGAAACCCTCACTCCTTTCCTAGTTAATTCTAATCCCCATCTCTCAGAGACGACCACGGCTCCACGTTTTTCTACTATAAACTACTTTTGTGCAGGTTTTTTAAAAAATAATCTTTAAGTTATTAGTTAGAGTTGACATATCATATTATCCTAGTTTCAGGGGTACAACAGAGTGATTAGACATTTATATAACTTATGAAGTAATCATCCTGACAAATCTGGTGCCCATCTGACACCATACATAGTTATTACAATATAATTGGGTATATTCCCTACGCTGCACTTTACATCCCTGTGACTATTTTGTACCTACCAACTTCTAATTCTTAATCCTTTTTTTAACCATCTTCCCAACCCCTCTCCCATCTAGTAACCAGCAAAACATTCTCTGTATCTTTGAGTTTCTTTCTGTTTTGTTTGTTCATTTACTTTGTTTTTTAAATTCCACATATAAGTGAAATCAGATATTTGTCTTACTTACTCCACTGAGGGCAAAATCCACCCATGTTGTTGCAGATGGCAAGATTTCACTCTTTTAATGGCTGAGTAATATTTCACAGTATTCCATTGTACTCCTCTTTTTTATTCATTCGCATATCAATGGACACTTAGGTTGCTTCCATGTGTTGACGATTGTAAATAATGTTGCAATGAACATATGGATGCATATGTCCTTTTGATTTAGTGTTTTGGGTTTCTTTGGATAAATATTCAGGAGTAGGATTACTGGGTCCTTATTTGTTTGATATTATAGCCTTTGTTTTAAAGTCTATTATAGTTGTCTGGTATAAGTATGGCTGCCCCAGCTGTTTTTGTTTGTTTGTTTTGCTTTCCATTTCCATTCTCATGAAATATCTTTTTTCATTCTTTACTTTCAGTGTGTGTGTGTGTTTCTATCTGAATTAAGTATCTTGTGGGCAGCACATGTAAGGGTTGTGTTTTCTTATTTATGTACCCACCTTAAGTCTTTTGATTGGAGCATTTAAATATTGATAGACATGTAGTTACTATCATTTTATTATTCATGACTTTTATCTTTTTTCTTCTTCTTACAGAAGTCCCTTTAACATTGATTGTAATACTGATTTGGTGATGATGAACTCTTTTGGCTTTTCTTGTCTGGAAAGCTCTTTATTTGTCCTTTGATTCTAAATCATTACTTTATTGAGTAGAGTAATATTGGTTATATATGTTTTCTTTTTATCACTTCGAATATTTCATGCTGATCCCTTCTGGCCTGCAAAGTTTCTGTTGAGAAATCAACTGACAGTCTTATGGGAGTTCCCTTGTAGGTACCTAGTTGCTTTTTTCTTGCTGCTTTTAAGATTCTCTTTGTCTTTAACCTTTGGCAGTTTAATTATAATATGTTTTGGCTGGACCTCTTTGGGTTTATCTCATTTGGGACTCTCTGCACTTCCAAGGCTTTTCTGTGAATTTCCTTCATCAGGTTAAGGAAGTTTTCTATCATTATTTCTTCAAATAATTTCTCAATTCCTTGCTTTCTTTTTTCTCCTTCTGGTACCCCTATGATGCAAATGTTGTTATGCCTGACATTGGCACAGAGGTTTTTTTTAGCTATCCTCAATATTTGAATTCTCTTTTACTTTTGCTCTTCTTATTGGATATTCTCTACTCTTTTATTCCAAATCATTAATTCAATTCTGTGACTCATCTAATCTACTGTTGATTCCCTCTAATCGTCTTCATTTTCAGTTTTATCACCATTTTTTACATTTCCTATTTCTTTGTTGAAGTTTTCACTGGGATGATTAAGCATCCTTCTAACCAATGTCTTGATCTCTGCATCTGGTAGATTGTTTGTCTCTATTTTGCTCAGTTCTTTTTCTGCAGTTTTGTTCTGTTCTGTAATTTGGGACATGTTTCTTTGTTACCCCACTTTGGCTTCCTCCCTATATTTGTTTCTATGTATTAAATAGAGCTGCTATGTCTCCTGATCTTGGTAGAATGGCCTTAGGGAGTAGGTGTCCTGTGGGATACAGTGGTGCAGTCTCCCTTGCCACCTGAACTGGGTACTCCAGGTGTGTCCCTTGGGTGGATTGTGTGTGCATTCCTGTTGTAGTTGAGCCTAGATTGCTGTTGGCATATCAATGGGAAGGACTGACCCTCATGCTGATTGGTTTTGAGGATTATCTATGGTTACAGTGGTGGAGCTGTTGTGCAAGGATTGAACCTACAGAGCAGAACTTGCTTTAGCAAGGCTCTGGTGCCTGCTAAGTCCGTCCTTTGACTGTGTTGTTTGTGAAGGTGGTTGGGTGATGCTCTGGTATAGTCTGAAGTTGGCCATCTGTTGTGTTGGTCTGGGGCCTCTTGGGAGGAGCTCTGGTGCAGACCAAGTTCAGCAGCTGCCTGTGGTCTGCCTGGGACTACATGCTATGAGCTACAAAGTGATCTGCAGATGTTTGTCATTTGTGCTTTGCTTGGAGATACCTGGGACCGGCTAAGCTATAAATTCAGGCCAGTTCCACTAGTGTTGGGCTTGGGGTTGCTAAACAAGAGATATGGGGTGTGGCAAGGTCAAATGTTGCTTATTTGGTGTTTGTGTACCTTTGAGAGATTTTAGTAAAGTCCAGAGCATTAGCTATGATGGGAAGGTTGCATGGAAAAGCCACTGAAAATGGCTTCGGTGGGTCCACAAGTTGGATATGGCGGGGTCTCAGGATATCACTGGGGCAGAGCTAATGGTATTAGCCAGATTGATGGAGACTAAGATACAGTGCCTGGCTGCATTTGCTGGCTGGGTGAGGGGAGGGCTCAGCAAAGGAAAAGTGGCTTCTGCAAGCACTTCTGTCTGGGAGAAAGCTGCTGCTGCAGCTCTGGAGTTTAGAGCAAGTGAGCGTGTCAGTGAGTAAGTCCATGCATGGGCCCAGTAAGAGGAGCACGTAGTACTCCTGCTACCCTCTGACAGCCACAGTCTCTGCTGGTTTTCTTAGCCAGAAGTGGTGGGGACTTCTCTCCCTGGGACTGGAATCCTGGGCTGGGGAGCCTGGTGTGGGACTGGGATCCCTCAGTCCTCAGAGGTACCCTCCTGATTTTTAACAACCACTCATGGGTGTGAGACCAGCCCATTCTGAATTGTTACCCCTCCTACCCATCACCATATGGCTTCTCTGTGCCTTCAGCTAGACTTCAAGTGAATCTCAATGATGGTTGTTCTGTAGTTTAGTTATAATTTTGATGAGGTCCTGGGAAGAGGCCAGCACAGCATTTACCTACTCTGCCATCTTGTCCAGAAGTTGTTTTTGTGTGATTTAAAGCCCCATATCATTTTGATCATATTCAGTCTCCTAAATACAGCTTCTTTTACCCAAATGATATTTGTGAAATTCCTCCATTTTGCAAGTTTCAGTAGTTATTATTTTTTTAACTGAGTGGTATCTCCTTGTATACATATACCATACTTCTTTTGCTGTGCTCATATTATTAGACACAAGGATTGTGTGAAGCTTTTTATTATAACAAATAAAGCTATTATGAACATTTTGTGCATGTTTTCATGAACAAATACATTCAATTTCTTTTGGGTAAATACCTAAGTTTGGAATTACTGAGTTATTTGGTAAGTGTAGTATCATTAGTTTTGTACCATTTTATGATCCCACCAACATCTTTACCAATATTTGGTATCATTAGTGTTTTTACTTTTAGTCATTCTGGTGAGTGTGTTGTAATATCTCATTATGGTTTTAATTTTCATTTCCCTGATTACTAATGATACTTAATACTCTTTTATGTGCTTATTGTTCATTTGTATACCTTCCCTTATATGTTAAAATAATTCACTCATTTATCAATTAGGTTATTACTTTTTTATTATTGTGTTGTAAGAATATATGTGTGTCTGGAATTATTAATATATGGGCTGTCTGGAAAAGTATTATATTTTGTAAATATTTTCTTCATTTTGTGGGTTACCTATTTATTTTCTTAATGAATGGCAATATCTTCATAATTATGACAAAGTAATTTATTATATTTTTCTTTTTTTATTATTGTTTTCTGTGTCTACAAAACTTCATCTACTCCCACATTATTCTTTTTCAAAGATTTATGATTTTAGCTGTTATGTTAAGGTCTTTATCTCTCTTAAATACATTTTTGTGTATGAGGGAAGGAGGAGTCAAGGTTCACTGTCTTCAATTGCATATCCTGTTAGTTAGACTACTCTTTTAAAAGATGTTCCTTTCCCCACTAATTGTTGCAGTACCTTTGTTGAAAACCAAATATGTGTTTAAATGTGGGTCTATATCTGAGCTGTTTACTCTCTTCCACTGAAATATTTGTCACTTCTTATGCCAACACCACATTGTTTTGATTATTGTAGCTTTATAGTACATCCTACCATTTTGTTATTCCTTTACTAGATTGCTTTTCTCATGTGATGGTTGTTTTGGGAATTACATAAAATTGTTTTATTTATTATTTATTTAATTATCCCTACTTATTATAACGTAAAGCTGTAATAGTGAAGTAATGAGATGGTTGTTTTTATTCTATACACTATTACCTGTGCCTAGGAAAATGACAGGAATATAGCTGATATTGAATAATTATATGTTGAATGAATAGTTTCCCTGGGCAGTTAATCAACTCAATAAAATTACTCTCATCTCCATCTATAGTTATAACTTTATTTTGGTGGGATGTGTACCAGGTGGACATTCTCTGGTATGATCATTTACCTAGCTTCACTTTCAGATATTTTAAAAAAGTCAAATGTATCTTTAATGTATGTGGATGGATTAGTAATAATAATATTTAAAGAGATTTTTCATAAGGTCTAAAGTCATGACACAAGAAAAATTCCAGGTAAGTTTTAGAGAGTAAAATCATTTCAGATGATTAATTCTAGAAAAACAGAACTAATGTGAGTACTTAGAATCTTCGTAATACACGTAATACACGTAATTTAAAAATTAGTGGTTTTGCTTTTATTCTAATCTGGTTTTCAAAAACAGAAAAATAAAATCAACATTCATAAATTAGCATTCCCATATTGTGGACTTTATAATACTGTCCCTGTTAAAACTACACACAATTTTTATTATTTCTTGGCTATGGGGAACATTACAGCTAAGGCTGGCTGGGCTGTCCCTTACCAAATTGCTCAGGTGTGTGGAGAATGTGGGGTGGAAATGATAGATTCTGGAACTTTGGGACCAGCTCCCTACCCCTCACCTCTCTGAGATTCTTCCCAATCTCTCCTCCCGGCCCCTTAAGGGTACTGCCTTTATTTAGCAGCTCACAGGGACAGTCCCTGCAATATATTCTCCTTCTTGTCTAGGTGACATTTACCTTTTCAGAATGACTGTGCAGGACCGACCCATTTACAAAGCATATCCCTGGAAGACTGAAGACTAACAATGCACTTCATCTGATGGAAAAGGCTCACCAGGTGCCAAGCAGGGTGAGAGGAAAAAGAAAACACACAAAGAGAATCTTGTGAAACTTAAAAATGGTAACCATTTGGGGGTCCCCTGGTGGTGTAGTAGCTAGGCTTTGGTGCTCTCACCGCCGCGGTCTGGGTTCGATTCCCACTCAGGGAACCAACCAAAAAAAAAAAAAAAAAAGATAATCATTCACAAAACAATCCTAAAACCTTCTCTGGAAAACATGTGATCAGTTGCTACCAACAGAAAAAGATTGACATAAAGTTTTTCATTATTCACTGGAAAACAATAGCAATAAGCTTTCAAAACACTCAGGGGAAATTATTTTGAATCTAAAATTCCATTTTCAGCCAAACAATTAAAGGTAAGGAGGAAATAGTTTAAGATTCAGTCAGTTCATCATTATGTAACCCATATGAAATAGTTATTCTAGAAGGTGCTTCATCAAAAGAAACAAAAATACACTTAGAGGAAGAAATGGGAACGAGAAGTTGCTGTTGAATGGGACATAACAGAAACTAAGAAAGCTAAAAAGGAATGAAAACCAGGCTCACTGGGGCACGCAGTTTTGGAAAGCTTTTTCAGAGTGCCTAGGATTACATTTCTTTGTTCAAGGGACAAACAATACTGCATCGTCACTCACACATGGATCTGGAACCAGGCTTCTTCGAGTTACTACTACTTACAGTTTGTCTTACACAGTTTGGTTTGTAACCTTTACAATTTTTCCCCTAAACTCATACAGAGACACTGTATGCAGACACACACCAATGCAAAATCATTCCAATATTGGGAGGCAACTTCCTGAAGTTAGTTCTAGCCAAGGCTGACTCCGTTTCCATCCAACTTAACCCACATTTGCCAATGAAAGCTATTTTCCTACTCCTAGGAACAGCTGAAGTTTTTCCCCTCCTCCAGCATATTATCATAAAGTAACTGCTTCTGTGTCCTCTCCGGTCAAGAAAACAGAAAAGGAGATAAGCTCCTTTAAGCTCACAGCGTTTTGTCAACTTTACGACAAAGTTGTGATTGTTTTCTTTCTTAAGGCTGTTGCAACATGATTTCCGTAGCTACCCTAATGTCCTTTTCCAGGTATAGAACTCTACAAAGGTAACAAACTTTAAAAAATTACTGCATAAAACGTTATATCATGTTAGTTAGAAATTGTTGCTATTATTTGTACTCTGAGTTATGATACATTTCTCCCCATATCTATATTTTCTCCCCTTTCCTCCATTCTCCTTATTGAATGATTCTTGCTAGATTTCAAGCACCAAATCAAAAAAAGATTAAAGAATGCTAACCATCGTGCATGCTAGCTTTACCCAACATGACAGATCCTATTCCAGTAAAAATTTAAAATACATGACTTCACTTACTTTGATGACAGCCGAACATTCCTTTATTCTTTAGTCCACGTTCAGTTGTGATTTTCATCAGGGAAGTGTAGCTACAATCTTGAAAGTGAAACTAGTTTTTCTTTTCTTTTTTTTTTTTAAGTCTTTTATAGTTGGTGCATGCTAACAAGGGCAAAGCAAACAAACCACAATCTCAGCAAGAGGCATTTTAAATTGCTTCTTAAAAATGCCTTGGTTTTTCTTTTTCAGGTTCAGTCCCCTGGGTTTCATTGAAAGAGTCACAGATTTAGCAAGAAAGTTGAAAAGTGTGGGGACTTCACCACTCAGAAGTTAAGGACTCCCTGAGAGTGAATTCCTCTATTATTATTATTTTTTTTAACCAAAGACTGACTCAAAACTGTCATAATTGAGTGGTGTGTGGTGAGAAGGACAGGAAAAAGTATTCAGTCCCTCCTCAAAGCTAAGTGCTTGCAGTTCTCTGATCTCGCTTTCTCCTCTTAACAACACTGTAAGATAAATAATACAGAAACTAACCTTTTGATCAAAGAAGAGACCAAGTTTTTACAGCAGAGAAAGAGCTGGCTATGGCAAAGCTCCACTTTCTGGTCAGAACTGTTAGGAAACAAATAGACATTCCCGGAGGAATTTCAGATTCACTATTTAGTTGTCAATTAACTTTACTGACTCCAACTAGCTAAAGCAATGTGTTTGTGAAAAAATAAACAGATTTTTTAATGTTGATGTAATACAATATAATGTTATAATATATTGATATGTAGTAAAATACAACAATTGGCAGGAACTGTGGAGATCACTAATCCAACTCCCTTGTTTGAGTAATAAGGGAAATGAAACCTAGTGAGGTAAGTGAGTTGCCTAAGGACATTCTGCAAGTTGCCATAAGGTGTTATACAAGCAAGTAAAGTAATAGGACAGGCTGGAACAGTTGAAACATATTACTAGCTTGACTTGATTGCAAAACTGAGAGCAAGAAATAAATTTGTGCCAGGGTGCAAAATGTCCACTCCTGGGCACGAGCCTCAGCAGGACCACCTTGTGGTTACTAAGCAAATGGCTAACATGTTTTTGATTTTTCAATTGTCACATCTTTAATAAAACACCATTAAGCAAACAATTGTCCTGAGGAAATGCTTGTCCCCCATATCTATCCATTGGGATTTGCAACAAAGCACTACTAATATTCCAAAGGTTTCTTCTCTGTGAGTTCCTTGATGGCAGGACCGGGATGCTCTATGTATTATAACTCTCCAGCCACTCTCCCATGATATACTACCACTCTGGGTTCCAACGAACCCGATTCCTCTTCAGGAGTCAGATGCAGGCGAGGTCTTCTTCCACGTTGACTCTGGGCTTGGCCACGTGACTAGCTGGCTAGTGGGATATTAGTAAGCATGAAGCAAGCCAAGACTTGATAAACATTTGCACATTGGGATTTATCCCCCTTTCTTTCGCCACCCAGTCACTGTGTGGTGAGTTCAGTGCAGCCTTGTGCCAAGGCAGCATGGAGAACTGAGGCTCTGGCCAACAGCTCCAACTGAATACCCAGAACACAGCCAGCATCAGCTTGCTGTCCATGTGAGCAAACCAGGTTGGAGGAGGACTCTCCAATCCCATTTGAGTCACCCCAGCTAATGAGGCATGTAACAGAGACAAACTGTCCTTAACAAGTCCTGCCGAAGTTCTAGAAAAGTCAACAAATAAATGACTATTGTTGTTTGAAACTAAAAAGAAAAATTGGAGTATGTGTTAATGCATTATTATGGCTTTCAATAAATACTTTTTATTGATGGCCCCATAATGCAACCATCAGTTTAGACTTAATACCAGTTCACATCCAAATATTAATAGTCCTCAATTCTTACAAGTTTCTAAATAAAGCACAGTTCAGTTTCTCTCCACCAGATATTTCTTAATTATGCATAAACGTATTTAGCTATCATGGTGGTAGGTGCTACAGTGAAAAAGCTGATTTTTTCCCTTTTTAAGAAAATTAAATAAAAACTGTTTGTGCTATATGTCCGTAAGTGTAAAATAACAAGTCCAGTATTTACTGGTATTTTATTATATGATAGATTAGCAAGTCTCAAAATAAAGATAATGCTGGCATTAGTCCCAGGACACTGGAGATCTACAGAATTCTAGAAGTCAAGATCCCTTAAATTTATTACATTAATACTAATTTTGCTAAAATTCACAAAAATTGTATTTTTCTTCTTCAACCTGAGGAAATATTTTTAAAAGAATTAGTTAAGATAATATATGCAGAGTCTGAAGTAACAACTTGAGAGAACAGCAAGTCACAGAGACTACTTACATATTTATTAAATGACAGACTCTCTGTCCTTCTCTGCCTGCTCCTAATACTAATTTTTAATAACGTAGATTTTGTATTCAAAGGACAATTACAGCCATTTTAATTCTAGGCAAATTTTTTTTTGATGATTGAAGATAAGATATAATCCAGTGACTAGTAAGTCTAGTTACTTCATTGTAAGGTTTATGAAGGAAGGCTTTGTTATGGTTTTCATCATCATCGTCATCAACTTCTGTAATACTGAACAACTGAAAGCTATGTGAGGTCGATAGTCTTTACCATCTCCTGTATCAATTCATTTAGACATGAAGATCATGTCACTGCAACTTTTGAAGACATACAGGAACATCTGAAATTATGGGACAAACAGCAGACTAGGTGGAAAAGCAGATTCAAATTAGACAACACAATTACACTATTGCCAGACTCGATGAGGTCCAAAGAAAGAAAAAAATAATTATTTAAGAATATTTAAACTTGCACCATCACTGAATCCACTTGTCAGGGTGCCACTGGGTATTTAAAAGAGTCAATGTTGTACACAGATTTACTTTAGAATGACTCTTAGGAATTTTTGAAATAAATTTTTATTCATGGAAACAAAGAGATTAAACTAACCAATCTTCCCAGTGTTAGCAGGAAGCCAAAATCAGACTGTATCTTTTCATCATTAAAACTTCTTGTTGGTTTATAACATGATGAATGTATTCTGGCCCTAGATAAATAGTTAAATTTACCACAGAACACTGGATATAGTCATTTTGACCTGTACTCATGGGTCTCCCTTCACAGCCACAATTCAGGAAGAACATGGCCTTGCATCTGAAATTCTAGATGGCTTTTCTTTTTTCATTTTGACTTTTCCTAAAGTAAAGATATAGTTCCTCTTACTAGTGTTGTTTCCATTTCTGCTAATTGAACTTTAGAGGGTTTAAATTAAGCTCAGCCAAACCACAGACTTAGCAAGAACTTTAATGAAAAAAAATGCCACTGTCTTTTCTACTACACTCACTTATGTTTACTAAGCAGGATTGAACTTGAACTTCTCTTCTGCAAAAGAAACCAACATTTGACACACAGAGCTTCTGGTTCAGCCTGAACTTTTATTTATTTTTAATTTTTTTTGTAGTTTTACAAGGTAGTTGAAAAGTGGTAATATCTTTCTGTCTCTTATAAATCAATCTGTGAAGTGGGTTAATGTAAATAGGATCTCACTCTCTTTTATTTATATTATCATGATATGGCTAAAGGCTCATCAATGCCTTGAATTTTATATTCATTTATTAAAATAAAATAGAAAATTTTAGACCCAGTGTCACTATCATCCTACACTTTAAACAATCTAATTAAATTTGAATAAACTGATGTTCACTGGGCATCCAATGAATGCAGTCAGAAATGTCAGACAAAAAACATTAAATAATCATATTTAACACAAGGAAGTTCAAAGTATCAAGACAGCTGCAGGTTTCTGCCCCACTGTTTGAAAATAGAGCATTCTCTTGAAACCTTTCATAAGCCAAAATGCCATAAAGAGAAGCAAATACCATTAATAAAGAAAAATTTTTGAGCATTCCCAGACCCAATACATAAACTACCAAATCATACCAAATAACTCATATAATAACACCAACATATAGTAAAAGCAGGAATGCTATAATAAATATACAGCTTCTATAAAGTAGAAATAATGTACGCACAGTGTAGTTTCACTTATTAAAGTGAAGACTGATTTCTCCTTATGTTATAACTTAGTGAACTTTGTACACCCCTCAATCCATTCAATCAATAACCTTTCATTTCATCCATTATTGGATGCCAAATAAAAGAGATTACTTTGCTACTAGCGGAGCCAATAGTAACTTTGACAGACTGCAAGATTCTTTCTCTCTGGACACAGGCAAATTCAACATACATTATAATGTCTTTATTATGTTCATCACAATTGAATTGTTTGAATACGTCCAGTTTACACTAAGCGTGACATCCTTAAGAACCTTTCAGCCTTTTCTGATACCTTAGGACACATCTTGCTAACAGATACGTACAATAAATAGAGATAACAGATGCTCACAGACGCAGTTCAAAGCTATGGTGGCTTAATGCTGAGTGTAGTCCCCAGGGAGGAGCTTAGCCTGGCCACTTGCACTGCGTGGGGTGCATGCTGCCTCTTTAATGGCTCCCTGCAAATCAAAGTCTGCGTGCCATTTTTTTGCCTTTCACCCTTTTTCATTAAAGTGAAAATCCTCTTCAGATTTCTTACAATTAGAGAAAACAGGTACTAAGGTGGGTCATTCGTAAAAGAGAAGTGGCTTAATGCAAAACCTCAAAAATCAGGGCATACCTATAATAACTTACTATAATCATATTGAACTGATCATTAGGGCAAATTAATGCTCATGAAGATTGATTTCCATTTTACAATGCAAACGTTGAATCAACAAGGGAAATGAAAAAGAAATCCAAGGGTTGGAAAGGTTGGGTAATTGCTTTTGATCCCATTTCTCCTTTTCACCTAAGAGTTTTTGTGTGTATCATGGGAGGGTTTGTAACAGTAGTACGAGAACTGGTCCTCAAAAAGTGAGAAGTGAAAGCAGAACGGCTGAGGGGAAGGGGGAGGTGTACCGTGACAAGGATTTGGAGATAAAATATATAAACCTAACAAAATTCATAAAGCTCCAAAATGACAGTCTTATTCTTCGCTTTATGTAGAGATAGGTCTATGTAAGGGTTGAATGTACACTTTAACATCATTGAATGCAATGGTAACATTTCTTTTTCTTTAAATTACCTGTTTGTGTTATTCTTCCCAATTACCACTTGGTTTTTATATTACTATTTTTATCATTGACTTGTAAGAGCTTTTTGGAATATTATGGAAATTAGCTTTCATCTAAACGTATTACACAATTTTTGCCCATTATACTGTCTGGTTTTGATTTTTTTTTTTTGAGTGATTGTTTTAACTACACAAAAGTTCCTCAAGGCAGTTATGTCAGCAAAATGGCAAATTATGAATCTCGGAGGTTTTGTTCCATGGAAATATCAAAAACAACAAGAAATTGGCCGAACTTACCTTATAGCAGCTCTGGAAGACAGCCAAAGTAACCAAGTCCAGTGAAGCAAAACTTTCCTTAAAAGCTATAGGAAATGTCATGGCATTTTAGGACACCATTATCCTGTCCCCTCCTCAGCTTAGTACAACCTCCATTTGGAAAACTCAGCAGCTCTATTTGCAGCTCTCTCCTTTGAACTGGAGGTTGCAGAGTAAATCTTAGTGCCCACATTTTAACCTATCTGGGGGCTTATTGAAGGACTGGTCTCTGTCTTGTCTAAGTTGAATCCTTGGAAAAGCAGCAGCTACTGTCTTTGAAAGTTTCAAGAAGGCTATATACACACAGACACCTGGGACAAGAGAATAAAGGTGAGGATATGCAGTAGGACATCTAAGGTCCCGAGGAGAAGCTGGAATGAGACTCTGGGATATTAAGACATTAAAAAATAACCATGCGCGTGGGGGAATTGAGAAAACCACATACAAGCCCAGGCTAGAGGCATTCTTGGAAAAGACCTGAGAGGACCCAAAGCTTCCACCTCAGGCTGATCCCTAAGCTCAGAACACACCCAGCCAATTAATGAAGCATTGACCCAGTACAGAGCCAGTTTGCAAAGAAAGGAAGAGGTGACTTTTTAAAAATTCATTTTACGAGTACAAAACAACATAATGATTAGACATTTATACCCCTCACAAAGTGACAACCCCATCTAGTCCACTACCCCTCTGACACCTTACATAGCTATTATTAGTATAATACCATTGATTATATTCCCTATGCTGTACTTTACACCCTGTGACTATATGTATATGTATTTGATTATAGTTTACATGCAATATTGTTTTATATTAGTTTCAGATGTACAATGGAGTGGCCAGGCCTCCATATAACCCGTGAACTGATCACCCCGACAAGTCCAGCACCCAGCTGACACCACACATACATACATAGCTCTCACATCAATACTGACCACATCCCCCATTCTGTACTTTACACCCCTGTGACTATTCTGTGACCATCAATCTGTACCTCCTAATTCCTTCACCTCTCTCACCCATCCGCTCAACCCCCATTCCATCTAACAACCAAGCATTTGTTTTCTTTATCTATGAGTCTGTTTCTGTTTTGTTCATTCATTTATTCTGCTCTTCAGGTTGAGGTGGCATTTTTTTCAAATGCCCAGTTTTCAACAAAAAAATCATCAGACATACGAAAAAGGAAAACATGGTTTGTTCAGAAGAGCAATATAAATCTCAAGTTTTTGTCCTTGAGGAAGCACAGACATTGAATTTACTAGCAAAGACTTTAAGCAAACTTTCTTAAATATGCTCAGAGAGCTAAGCAAAAATGCAAAGGACTAAAACAAATCAGAAAAATAATAAATGAACAAAATGAGAATATTAGCAGAAAGAGAAATGATGAGAGGAAGCAAACTGAAGCTGAAAAATACAACTGAATTGAAAATTTGGCTAGATGGATTCAAGCAGATTTGAGCATGTAGAAAACAATTCACTTAAATACAAGGCAATTGAAGTTATTGAGTCTGAGGAACAAAAAAGAATAAAGAATAATGAAAAGTGAGATTTATGGGACCCTATAAAATAGATTAATGTATTCATTGTGGAGGTTCTGAAAGGAGAAGAGAGAAAGGGGCAGAAATATTATTTAAATAATGCCTAAAATTTTCCCCAAATTATGAAATGTACAAATTTACAAATCCAAAAAGCTCAATGAATTCCAAATTGAATAAACCCAAAGAAGAAAAATTTGAGCTTTATCTCACATTAAATGCAAAAATTAACTCAAAATGGATCAAAGACTTATGTATAAGAGCTAAATTATAAAACTCTTAGAATATAGGGGAAAATCTTCATAAAATTGGATTTGGCAATGATTTCTTACATATGACACAAAATCACAGGCAATGAAGAAAAAATAAACAAATTGGAATTATCAAAATGAAAACTTTTGCGTCAAAGAACATTTTCAAGAGAATGAAAGGAAACCCACTGAATGGAAGAAAACATTTTCAAAATATCTAATAAGGGATTAATATCCAGAGTATGTAAAAACCTATAGCTCAACAACAGAGGAATTAAAAAGAAATCCTAGGGTTAGAAGGGTTGGGTAATTGTTTTTAAAAAAACTAATTAAAAAATAAGCAAAGGACTTTAATAGGTATTTTTCCAAAGAATATATAAATGGGCAATAAGCAGATAAATAGATGGTCAATGTACTAATCATTAGGAAAATGTAAACTGGAATCACAGTGAAATAACTTCATACCCATTAGGGTGGTTATTATTTAATTTTTTATTAAAGAAATACAAATAATAACACATGTTGGTGAGGGTGTGGGAATATTGGAATCTTTGTACATTGCTGATAGGAATGTAAAATTGTGCATTTGCTCTGGAAGACAGTGTGGTGTGTCTTCAGAAAATTAAACATAGAATTATTATGTGATCCAACAATTCTTCTTCTAGTTATATAAAAGAATTGAAAAGAAGTAAAAGCAGAGACTTGAACAGACACTTGTATACAATGTTCATAGCAACATATTGACAATAGCCAAAAAAGGGGAAGAACTCATGTGTTCATCGACAGACGAATGAATAAATAAAATGTGCTATACCATATAATGGAATGTTATTTAGCCTTTTAAGAAGAAGGACATTTGGACACATGTGACAACATAGAAGGACCTTGAGAACATTATGTTAAGTGAAATAAGACAGATACGAAAAGACATACATTGCATGAGTTCGCATATTGACTGGAATAGTCCAACTCACAGAGACAGAAATTAGAAAAGCAGTTACTAGTGCCTGAGAAGCAGAGTGAACGGTGGGGGAGGTGATGGTTAATGAGTACAGAGCTTTAGTTTAGGATGAGGAAACAGTGGTGATGGTTGTAGAACAATATGAACGTACTTAGTGCTATTAAACTGCATGCTTAAAAATAGTTAAAGTAGTAAATGTTTGTTATTATTTTTTTCTCAATTTTTTTGTTTTTGGTAATTCCCTGGCTGGGAATCGAACACAGGTTGCAGCGTGGACAGTGCTGAAGCCTTAGCCACTACACCACCAGGGAACTCCCTCAATTTTTTTACTTGGCAAAATAGTAACAGGAATGTGAACTACCGTATGAGGAATAAAGTTGATAATATTGTCAAAGCCATGTATAATGTCAGATGGGTACTAGACTTCTGGGGGGATCTCTTCATAAATTATATAATTATCTAATTACTATGCTGTACACCTGAAAGTTACACAAAATAATATTGAATGTCAACTATAAATAAAGCAATTTGTGCCATGTGGATTTACCACAATTTTTAAAAGGTAAGAAAAATATTATTTATGGTGCTTCAGTTGAAATGGTGACCGTATAGTATTGATCATAACAGAACTGAGGCCACATGATCCAATGTGTCAGTGTATATTCTCTGGATATTCTTGTTATTTACATGCGCTAGGAAATTCATTTGCCCATTCTGGGATTCACTTTGTAAGAATATCATGTTTAGCTTTCTTCAATAATATTTATTGTAATAATGTAATTGCAAGGTCCTAATGATAAGTTGATATTTTACTGTATGTGAGTTCTAAAATATGATTTCGAACTGTCAAGAAAGGCAGATACATTAATAGAAATGGTGAGAACTTCGGAATCAAACCTAAATTCAAATTATGACGCAGCCACTTACTAGTTGTATGACCGTTGGCAAATTATTTAATCTTTCTGATCGTGAATTTCCTCCTCTGTCAATTAGAGACAATGTAACTAACTGACATAATTGCTAAAAGGATTAGGAATAATTAAACTAA
The DNA here is from genome assembly GCA_004026885.1 of Lyroderma lyra. Taxonomy (NCBI): domain Eukaryota; kingdom Metazoa; phylum Chordata; class Mammalia; order Chiroptera; family Megadermatidae; genus Lyroderma; species Lyroderma lyra. Next base: position 294,259 of record PVJL010000588.1, on the reverse strand, counting down.
ATGTTTCGCACATAAAACATACTCAATAAATTATAGCTATTGTTTTGGTAAGAAAACTACATAGGTAGTGCCTCAGAGTTTTGAACACTCAAAACAAATTGTGTACAGCAGCTTGTTAGCATATAAGAAAATTGCATCAGATTAACAATGTAGTGCTTCTCAAGGAGTAGGCATAGATCCAATCTAGGAGAACAATACCTGATTTTATCTGTAAAATCACCGTCTGGGAACTCCGATACTGTCATAGCCAGGAGCCTATATGTCCCAGGGCTTGTCACCAGCACATGAACATGGGAGATTAGTTAAGAAGATAGCACTGACAAAGAGTTTTTTGAAGGTAGTAAGAGACTTTAAAATGTATATTTAAAAATAAGAGTATGATTTTAACACTGTTGAAATGTAGTTACTGTTCAATCTTCAACAAAAACGTTATACCAATTATCAAAGTATATTCCTACCAAATAGTTTTTGAGAGTGCTTTCATACGGCCTCAAGGATATTTGAACTTTGACAACCTGATAAAGAGAAAATAATATCTTGCTGTGTGATGGCATTTTTTAAATGGTCAAGAAAAAAAATGTGAATGCCAGTTTTTTTACCCATCAAAATGATTAAATATAAAAGGCACAAACTATTGTCAGCATGTAAGGATTTAGGGAATATTGTTCACCTGAATCCTTCCTATGGAATCTACTAAAAAAAATGAGCTTCAGACAACCAATATAACTAGAAATAATTATCAACACATGAAGCATTAAACATATAGTTACTGTAGAAGTAATACTAGCAGAAGGTTAAAAGGGACAGACCATATTAATAGTTTGCAGTGCTCTAACAATATATGGTAGATACAGTTGATCTATTTTTAAAAAATGGGATCACAATAGAAATAACATGTGAAGTATTTAAACTGTTTTTATCATTATATTCACCATGATAGTACATATTAGTATTATTTTGTATGGAATGTGAGTAATAAGTGGATATTTTAATTCTATCACCCCCCTGTATCCTTAAAAACTAGCATCTTGTATATGAAAGAGGATATAGATAAAATGTAGAAGAGTTAAATAAAAATATGTAGTTCTGAACCTGGATTAGCAATATTAGCATAAATTCTAATGACAGAAGTAATGCACATTCTTAGTACCAAATTGTGGTTGATAATACAATTTTCCACCAAAAAAAGAATGAAAGCGAGAGAGACAGAGAGGGAGGGAGGGAGGGAAGGAGGGAGGAAGGAAAGAAGAGGGAAAGAAAGAGAAAAAAAGAAAGAAAACAAGCTTCTAAGAGAAATAAATGATTCCAGGTCTGAAGTGGGAAAGATGCAAAATGCACCTTGGGACATGTTATCATTCCTTATACCAAGGAAATTATCAAAGGCTACTAGGCCCCTAAAATTTATATGGAAACCCTTTTCTCCCACCCTACGTTAGAGAACGACTTTGCATGTAGCTAGTGAATGAACTCTGGCCAAATGTATGGATTTCCAGCACGTATAAAAAGGAGGGTGTTTGTTATATGCCTGCTCACCCACCCCTTCCATGTCCCCATTCTCTTGACACTTTCCCTCAACCAGTTCAGACCAATTAGCAGGTGTTCATTGAAATTACCTCTTTTCTCAAATCTTCATTCTCTCTCAAGAGAACACACTTTACACAGTACAGGAAAACATCTTAAAGGTTGTAGTCTTAGATGGATTCCCAACAACCTAATAGAAAGTTGTATATTTGCATTAATGGTCATGGGCCAGTAACCTTCATTTCACATGTATTTTTAATGCAATTACTGCTTTCAGCATAATTTCGTTGGAAATACATATTCTGAGCTTCAAATACAATCCACTCAAACGTCAGGCAAGTCATGATTTGAGGCACACCCATTGTTCCAAATTCCACCACAAAATAGACACCAGGAATAATTTACAAGTGACAAGTAGGCTCTGATGCTAATCATGATCTATTTTCAAAAATGAAACTTTCAGTGTTATCATTGTGTGCGAGTGTATTTTAATAAACAAGAGCTGTCAGGAAATTATCCAACCATGTAATACAAAAAATTAGAAGTACTATGGCTGGAGTTTTTGCAGACAATCCTTGTATTGCTGACAGGTTCCTCAGGTATTGTTAATAGCTACTTCCACTCAAAACTTTCCATCCTCTGTCTATCTGAGAAGCAGGTCAGCAGCGAAGAGCCTGGGTGGAAGACAGAGCAAGTAAGTAGGGCTTTCCTGCTCTCTCATTCCTCTCTCCACCTCCCAACCCCTGCATCTAGTTTCCCTAGAATCTGTAGGTCAGCAGTCAGGAACGACAACTTGTAAGACACTAACTGTCAGTGCCCCCTCTGGGTTGCAAAAAACGAGTATTTTTGCATTGATAACATGCATTACCACCAGCATACTTCCAGCCATGCAAGCCACATTCTTTTACACCACTGTTATTACTGCCTGTGGAAAACCTCAGGCCACGAGGTCACTGTAAGATGGTAGCAGCAGTGCAGAAGACAAATAGCATATGGTCTTCCTTTAGTTCTATGCAACAGTCTCTAGGAGGGGTAGGACAACAGGGAGGGGGCTGTTCTTAGCCTCTGTCTTCTAAAAGAAGAGTGGTCTTTTCAGAGCTTTTGTCTTCTTTCCTATGGTTACCAAATGTAAAGGTTGCAAGGTAATGTCAAACTGTAAAATTATGTATGTCGACATTCATATACATGCAGATGCTCGTGTTCAGAACACTGTATATACTGTAGATAATTTAAGATAAAACATATAAGTTATTGGATATTCTAATTCTGTCATCCTCTGTCCTTAAAAACTAACATCTCATGGGAGAAAGAAGATACAGATACACTCTGAAAGAGTTAAGTAAAAATATGTAGTCCCAAACTTGGATTGGGACTATTAGCATGAATTCTGTATGCACATGTACACACACACATGTCTTGTATACTATCATAAACCCATATAAATGTTAATGTTTTAAAAGAGGTTTTAGTTGAAACCTTGAAAAAAATAAACTATTCCTCAGATAAATTTAATAATTAACTTTACAATATTTTTAAAAATCTCACCTCTCTTTTAGCCTTGAGTTTAGTCCTTCAACAGTTATTAGTGACTTTCTAAACTACAGATCCAATTGCAAATCAACTTTCCTTCAGAATATTCATTGAGATTCTCTATATTGACCATTTTCCAACATTTCAAACATACCAAAAAGTTGAAAAAAATTATACAGTGAACACCCCCAAAATTTAATACTTAGCTTCTACAATAAACATTTTGCTGTATTTACTTTACCATGTAATTCTCCATTTATTCATCCATCTATTAAACCATTTTATTTTTGACACATTTAATGGGAAGTTTCAGACATACTTCATCTTCAAAATCTTCAGAAGGCATATCATTAACCGGATTTTAATATTTGTTGACAGTTTTTTAGATATTTACATACAATGAAATGCACACATCTTAAGTTTATCAATATGAATAAGTGTAAACATCTATCAATATACAACATTATTATTTTCACCCCAGAAAGTCACTGCCAGTCAATTTCTGTCCTACATTTTCCCTCCCAGCAGTAACTACTATTGTGATTTCTGTTCACTGCAGAGAAGTTTGTTCTGTTTCTAGAATTCAAATAGGTGGAATCATGCATTATTCTTTCACTTTCTATAATGTTTTTGGGATTCATTCATGTTATTGCATGTATCTATAATATTTTTTATTTTTATCGTTGAATGATATGCCTTTGTATGACTTCTATAGTTTATTAATTTTTCTGTGGATAGTCATCTGCCTTACTTCCAGGTTCTGCTTATTATGAATATAGCTGTTATGCAAATTTTGAGGTTAAGATTTTTTGTAACGTAGGTTTTCATATTTCTTAAGTAAATACCTAGGAATGAAATTGCTGGTAGGTATAGCTATAGTTTTATAAGGAAATGCCAGGCTTTTTGCTATTTTACACTCTCACCCAAAATGTACAAGTTTCTAACTGCTCTACGTCTTTGGCCAGACTTGTACTGTCTGTCTGTACAATTTTGGCCACTCTGGTTGATTGCGCAATGGTATCTCATTGTGGTTTTTAAATTTGCTTTTCCCTGATGATTAACATTGTTGAGCACTTTTTCTTGTGACCATAAGTATGTCTCTTTTTTTTTTTTTTTGTATGAAATGTCTGGTCAAATATTTTTCTTATTTACAATATGGGGTTATTCTTCTTTTTGTCTCTATATCTGGGCTTATGCAGGGTGCATAGTGGATTTTTTCCATTACATCTGATACTAGCTCTCTGCTCAGAGAAGAAACATTTTCTTTGGCCTCTTGTACAGGTGTCCCATGAGGGTCTTCCAGAGGGCACCTTCTTAACTTCCGTTGACCTAATGTTAGCCTCATGAAGCACAATTGTGCCGATAAGAATCTTCCCAGAAAGAGGTTATTGTTATTATATCTTTTGTTGAACTTTTGGATTTTGGATATACAAATTTATATACAGCCAAATCCCTAAATTTCTTCCTTATATGAACCCTAGAATATCAAAGAAATAACCCTTTTTTTCTTTCATGCTGACCTGAATTTACCAACAATGATATTATCCTTAAATTATGAGATAAATCAACTATAAAGTTTAAGAAGATGTAGATGAAAATTTTTAATGTTCCCCTGCGTAATAGTTGTCCTATTGAATTTAACTATTTTAACACTGCAGTTTCTTTGGGTTGTGAGGTGTCAAGAAGTATGTCATTCCAATACACAACACTAGATGGGGCAAAGCGACCAACATTTCACTCATTTACACATGGCAATTGTAAATGCCAGCAAAACAAAACTTCGTTTTAAAATTAGGTGACTAAATGAGCTAATCAGGTTATACTACAGTGACTTTCCCAATCTAAAAACTTTGTAATTCTTGGTCAAGACCAGTTTATCACTTTATTCTGCTTCCTTTCTGTTTCCTTTATTTCATCTCACACAACATGCAAACCAAGTTAATTCTAAGTACCTATTTGTTCAGTGAATGAATAAATTGCTACGTGAATGAATGACTAGCACTCTTGACCTCATTCATCCAGCTTAACATTTCCTTTCCCTTTTCTGTTTCTCACCCCACCCCCACCTCACATTTCATTTACTTGTCCTTATCGTTTAATTGTCCTTTGTCAGTAATTGAATTTAGCACCCTTGTTCGAATTCTTCCCTTTCAAATTAATTCACTTATGTAATCTTTTCTTGTTGCTCTCCAATTGCTTCCTTGCTGTGTCTTTTTAATTGCCTGTGTTTTGTATTTTGGTTTGAATGGGTGCATTAGATTGCTGCTCAGGGAAATAAATTGACAGAGGTATTTATGGAAATGGCAGATTTGGATTCACCTCAGCTTGCAAATAAAATTTGAATCCATGGACAAAAGAGGGGGTTCTATGGAAAGTAACCTCACAAGGTGATCTGATCATAAATTTCTAACTGGACAGATGGTGGTCTACAAGTAACACCCAAGGCCTACAACTTCTTTAGTAAAAGGCTTATCTTTGCGTTAGACCAGCCCTGTACATTGTTTCTGTGCATCTAGGTTAATGTACCTTTAAAATGCCTCTTTTAAGACCCCTCAGAAGAAAAGCCACCCTCCACCTAACCTTGTTAACTACCCTATAATCTAATCCTCACCTTACTTTCTCCCACATCCATGTAATCTTCCTTACTTTTTCTCCTTAATTTCAAATGTATGGAAGAAGCTGAAAAATTATTTTCCAAAGCATTTAAGATCTCACTTACTGGTAATTGTTGCCAATTTTTGGCTCAAATAAACTCTTGTAAAAATTTTCTAAAGGTTTGGATGCTTCTTACATCAACAGGAAATGTGTCACAAAATACATTTTCAAAAAACATCATACTCATAATGAACCCTCCCTTATTAGGAAGGGAGATTAGTGTAAGGAACTTTTTTTTCATGATCCTTCTGCCTTGTTATGAGTATTGTAAAAAAAAAAAAAAAAAAAAAAAGGTGTCTAAAGGGTGTTAAGTTGGTCAAATTATACAGCTTTAGGAGGGAGGTCATAAGGAAAAATCCCCATTGAAAAAAGAATACCCATGCAGAAAACTGATAGGTAAGAACAATTCGATTCATTCACTGCACATCTGTTTACTTGTTCACGGCTGGCTTGCCTTCGAAATATGGAAGTTTGACAAATTAATCACTTGAAAGGAAAATGTCTTCATGCCAAGTCCAGGTTTTTCTGTGGCACCAGAACATTTCCTGTTCTCCCTCTTCTGTTATCCGAAAGCAGTCGGGGGTGGCCACCTAACCCCTCTGGGGGTAGGGCTGGGGAACTGCATCTTTGTGACTGACATTGACTTTGATTCTTTCCTGGTGAAGGAAAAGGGAAGGCAAATGGTCTAAGTGGTGGGCGACACCCACAGAAGTACGAAGTTGAATGGCCACACAAAGCACTGAATTCTTCTCACACTAAAATCGAGAAAAATCCCCCAGCTCTCCGAAATTCACATACCTTCCTGTCTTGCTAATCTCCCTTTCTGGCTATTATTTAAAGACTGCAGATCCCTTCTCAGGCCTTTAGCCTCCAAGGAGAACGAAAAAAATGCACCTTAAGACCTTGGATTTTTTTTCCCTTCCTTTTCTGTTGCCAGTTTGAAAAGCCAGCTGGCAGAGGTTCCAGGAATTCGTGTGAAGGTCTAATGGAGATAGACTGCCCACTTGCAGGCTATCCAGGCATTTCCAAACATGGTGCTAGCTGATGGCCTGCACTTTTAGGGCACTGGCCTGCCAGTGACGTGAGTTTTCCTACCTGCAGAGAGGCTCAAATATTTCAAGTATTTTCTCCCTTCTTTATTCACGGAGCAGAGAGGTGGTCATATATATTTTAATAGTTCCATGCCCCAAACTGATGCATTTAAAGCAAAGTAATGAAAACACTTATCTCCATTTCTTTATTGCACTTTCTTCCTCGGGATCTCAGAAAGTTGAATGTAATTGTTCTTTTTTGTTTTTGTTTTTTTTTGTTTTATTATTTTATTTTATTTTTTTATGTGTGTAGTTCCCTGGCTGGGAATCGAACCCAGGCCGTAGCTCTGACAGTGCTGAAGCCTTAGCCACTATACCACCAGGGAGCTCCTGAATGTAATTGTTTTGCCTGTACCTATAAGTATTTTTCCATGGAAAGGGCAATCATTTTTGGGTTTATTTTTATTGAATTCTCAAAGGGTCTGCTGATTTATTCAGCAATATTTACTGAGTGCTGTCTGTAAGCTAGACACCAGAGTTCATAGTGAGGACACAGCAAAGAGCAAGGTGGAGAGGGTCCCTGCATGAGTGGATTTACAAGTTAATAGGGTAGAGAGAGATATTAAGAAAATAAAAATACACCAACAGCCATGTGTATTTTATCTCGTTCTAAATGCTCTGACACTATAAAGGAAACAAACAAGGTGATGTCATGGTATCAATTTAGGTGGTAGGTGCAGTGACTGGCTTTTTCATCTCCTATTCCATCCCTTTCTAAACTACAGCTAGGGTGCCTGCTTGAACTACAATGGCAGGAAAGCCCCCTAAAAATTCAAAATAAAAATGCTTTTCTCAACAATTGAACAAGACAATTAAACAAAGAACCAAAAACTCAGACACAGACAACAGTTTAGTGGTTACCAGAAGGTAAAGGGGGTAAGGGGTGATAGAAGAGAAAAAGGGGGTCAAATATATGGTGATAGAAGGAGAACTGACCCTGGGTGGTGAACACACAATGCAACACATAGTTGATGTATTATAAAATCATACACTTGAAACCTACATAATTTTACTAACCAATGTCACCCAATAAATTTAAAAAAATTTTAAAAAATACATAAATAAATAAAAATTAAAAGGCACTATACAAAGAAAAAAATTAATAAAATACAATAATGCTTTCCAGACTCCCTTGCAGCTAGTGTCTGACTGTGACTTGCTGTGAGATAGATGGAAGAAATGGCAGTGCTAAGCTATGGACCTATGTGAAAAGATGAGTATTTTTGGCCAATTTGATGGCAGAAGCACTAGATTGGTCCAGGCCCCTCAGAAAGGAGCGCCACAGTGGCAGCTGCTGAGAGGCAGATGGTAGCAGTGAGATTTCCAGAAACACATCTACAGCGTGTCATTTCTTCCAGCTGCTGCTCCGGATTGTAAAGCTTTCTAGAGCTTTGGGCACAAGAGATTTTCCCACCTCTTTCCTAGTGATAACATTCCTTGGTTTCGTATCCATGAAGGTTCCTGCACCCAAGCTTTTTCTGACCCTTCCCCAAGGGCAACAGATCTGCTTCTTCTCCACACTCAGAAGCAATGCCTCTTTGTCAAGGACTGCTTCCTGCCCCGCCTGAAATCCTTCTCATGTACACACAGAGGAAAGCTGCAGGTAGAAGAGAGTGAGTGAGTGCACCTTGTGTCTGAGGTACCCAGGTATTCTAAATCATCTTACTAGCCTGCTTTCAGCCTTTAAGAATTTGTTAAAATTAATTGGTAGTCACAAAATACAGGATTGTGAAATATAGTATGAGAAACATAGTCAATAATATTGCAAAAACTACGTATGTATGGTGTCAGATAGGCACTAGACTTATCGGGGGAAGCATTTCATAAATTATATAAAAATGCCTAATCACTATGCTGTATACCTGAAACTAACATAAAATAATGTTGACTCTAAACTCTAATTAAAAATATAGTCACGGGATGTAAAATACAGCATAGGGAGCGTAGTGAATGGCATTGTAGGAACTACGGAAGGTGTCAGATGGGTAGCAAACTTGTTGGGGTTATTTTGCGAGGTGTATAAATGTCCAATCATGTTGTTTTGTACACTTAAAACTAAAAAATAAATAAAAATAAAAGTGAAAAAAAAGAAAATAAATACAAGCGATGAAAAATAGGAAAGGAGGGGGAAGCTAAATATAAGGTGATGGAAAGAGAACTCACACTGGGTGGTGAACTTATTATACAACAAGGTGACAATGCACTGTAGAATTGTATGCCTGAAACCTATGTAATCCTTGCTAACAGATGTCACCCCAATAAATCTAACAATAAAAATGAATAAAAAAAGAAAAAAAAAAAGAAAAATAGGAAAGGAAAAAAACATTAACTGTTTTCTTCCCACCTGCTTTTGTGGCCCGTCCATCCTCCTCCCTCACTCTGCCGAACATGGACCCACCTGCGTCACTCACTTCCTCTCAAGGGACACGCCACTCGCCAGAATTGAGTTCACTCAGTTGCCTTAGAACCTCAGGTTTCTGATGTGCTCAAGAACTGGGCCGACCAGACGTACCATTTTAAATGAGACCTGTCCCGTTTCAAACGGTACGTAGGGTCAGCCTACTGACACCTTGCATTTAGCCCAGTGAGACGAGGCTGACCAGATGTACCGTTTGAAATGGGACCGTGCCATTGTTTTCTGTCCTGTTTAAAATGGTAGGTCTGGTCAGCCTATCAAGAACAGCTATAATTTTGTAGATTACCTAGGTTTTCTCACTGCAAAGGTGGGAGTGACATAATCTTGAAGCTATTGGCATCTCAAGTAGAAATAGAATTCTGTTTCTGTTTAGAGACCCAACACTGGGGGTCTAGAGTTTGGTTCTCTCACTGGCAAGTGATCAGAGCACTCACACCTAAGCATTTCTTAAGTGTTTGGTATTTGCACACCACTATATAAAGAGCCGAGGATACAGAGACCAACGAGGCACAATCTTGGTCCTACAGCTGCAATTCAGAGAGAGTGAAAGCACGTGAACAAAGGTTATAAAGCAGTGTGATGAATTAGTCGTGGAACTAATCATTTGGGGAACATGGACCTGGATAAATAGAGCACAGGGGCACTGAGGAGGTATCATTATGTGAATTATTTCTGGAACTTTGAGTAAGAGTTTTTCAGGCAGAGAACAGGTGAGGAGATATCCACAGAAAGTGTTCCTTCAATTCTTCATTCACTAATAAGAATTCCATTTCCTAGCAGGGTTGGCCAGGCTCGGAATTCTCTTTTTGGGGTCTTAGGTCACCCTGCCTCAACCAGGGTCAGCTCTGGGCCTGAATCCCCCAGGACAACTCAGCATTTCTGCAAGGTCAACAGCTTCCGGGTCAACAGGGCCAATATCAGCAACCCTGATAGACTGTATTTGACTAAAACCAGTATCTCTTTCCTAAAAATCAAACAAACAAAACCCAGAGTACCAATATCTAAGGTATTATCTTTCACACTAGCCTCCTTTATATTTTTAATAATCTCTAGATTTGTTGGACTCTCAGAGGATAGATATCTGGATATTAGTTTATCTGGACCAGTGGAAGTCAACGTCAGCATTGCTCTGAAAAGCAAGGTGACGCCATGCAGTGGTCAGAGCACTCCTATTTGGGCCCCTTAGCCCAGCCGGGATAGTACAAGACGTCAGTGCTAAGACAGAAATAGCAGAGCCAAACAGGGACTTTAGGCTAGAGTCAGATGCCCAAAGGAGCATGTGATGTGGGCCAATATTTAGTCCTTGACATGAAAGCTGAGCATTAGCAGAGCAGAAGATGTCAACTCCCAGGCATGTAAACACAGTGACCAGTCTGTGGACAGATCCAAGATCAGAAAATGGCGACACCACCGAGGACAGAAGCAGGACAGGAAGCTAAATTGCCCAGGTGAGCTCATGCGGCCAGCCGGCAGGTGTGGCAGAGTCTGCCTGGAGGTCTTCAGACTCAGCCCCACTGTTCCATCTCCACTGGCTTTGGGATATCATTTCTGAAAGACGTGCACCCTATACACACAAAACACACAGGCCATAACAGCATAAAGAGAACGACAGGGAGCAAGGAAAGTACAGCCAATGTGCACACGAGTCCTTGTGCTCGCAGGGCTGTAGGATTTATTTTAAAACATTAAACTTGATGACAATACACTCTGAAAGCTAACTTTTGAAATATATACACACTGTATATTAGAGGCACAAACATTCTAAGAAACAGAGAAAAATGCTTCAGCAGTGGGAAAGTTCCCCTTTTCTTTAACTACTGACTAATGAAATAAGTTGATGAAGAGGCAGACTACAGAAGAGGATGAAAAATTGATGTAGGACATTGATACTACATAGGTAGCACATCAATGTCATCAATGTCCCCGTTCCTTTATATTTAAGGTTTCACCTGCAAGTAGATGGATGTGCTGAGTGCTGTATTGTGAGAATTCCACATGCAAGTTCAAGAGTTAACCCAGTCTGGGTTGTCCCAGCATTCCTTTGACCTCTTCTGCTGACCTCTTCATACTCTCAAACAAGTATGAAGCTAAAATAGATATGATCCTAAATATCTTGAGGGTTTTGATAAAAGAACATATGTGTGTGTGTGTGTGTGTGTGTGTGTGTGTGTGTGTGTATTGCTTTAAGTAATCGTCTTCCTTACTGAAAACATTCCTTCATTTTCTGTCCTCGAGTATGGTATATGAGCATTTATTTACTTTTGTTTTGTTTCTGAAATTTCACTGAGCCTATTTTTCTGGCAAGGGTGAAAAAAAATTATGACCACATACCATTTAAACCCAGGTACCCAGTTGTTAACCTGAATATAGTGAAAAATTCAGCAATCCAAGTTGTTGTTTGTGATCATTCCCTTCTTTGTATTTTAGAAACCTGGAAGTGATTTAAGGTAAGATCAGATGTATTTAGTAGAAAAATTTACACTCACTGACACAGGGCTAACTTTCTTCCCTGTCCATTTCTGGGCACAATTAACACAAAGCAGGCTTGTAATAATGGTTGTGCAAAGTCATTACACCCTGTAGATGCTGCAGAAATGGAGGTTATAAGATTCTTAAAGAAAATCCCTCTGAGTGACTAACAAAAGAGTAAGGACATAGATCTTCCAAAATTTAAAGTTACCAATAAAACATTTTCTTCATGGTGAGACTTTCATCGGTAGAGTTAGAAGGGAGGTAATTGCATAGAATATTTTTGCATTGCATGTGTGTGTGTGTGTGTGTGTGTGTGTGTGTGTGTGTTCATTGTGATGCTATATTTCTAGATGAAAACCCTAAAACACAAGATTCAATTGAAGAAGTGTTTTACATGATGACAGATAAAGATGTATGTCCTCAATAATATTTGTTCAGAGCTTTACTTAAACTGTTTTCATATACTTTTACTTGATTCTCATCATAAATCTCTGAGTTGGACAAGGAGACATTATGTCCCTCATATAACTGATGAAAAACTACATGCATATTTAATGGAGACAGAAACATCTTGAATTTGCCATCAGAGAAGCTGAATTATGAATGGAATGGATACATGACTCATTGCCCCCAAGGCTGGATCAGACCATGCAGCCGTCATTACCCAGACAACTCAGACAAAACCAGAATTATTTGGGCCTGGATTTTATGCAGCAAATTGTATCAATTGTTTCCTTCACTTGGGTCGCAGTGGATTGCTCTGGAAATTTCTGACAGTCTCAGGCAGAAAAATAAAAACAAGCCTGGAGACTTCCGTTCTGATATCTGACCACTAGAGCGCAGTGTTGTGCTCTGCATGGCTCGCCCAGCATCTGTTCTTAGAGCAAAGATTGGAACCCTGCGATCAAGCAGTCCCATACCTTTTACTCTTGTACCTAGGCTGAAAATGTCAGGGCTGTGGCCTTGAATCTCCAGTTCCAGGTAGTGTCTCATTTGCAATCCCTAAGCATGAATGGACCACTGGCCTCTATACTGGGTAGTGTGGTTTGGAAGGAGGGAAGGAAATAGTCTCTTTTTTCACTAACCATGCTCTGCTTAATATGCATTGAGGGTCCAACTAAGTCTTTAAAACTCTTCCTAAGTGTTAAGCGATGGATAAGTAAACTGTTATCATGGGTTCATAGATATGTTGCCTGATTCATCTCCTAGAGAAAGGAAACAAGGAATGGATTGCTTTGATCATGCTATTAGGTATCACGGCTTATAAGGGGCAGGAGAAGAGAGAAGAAATTCTCTGCCCTTATGAGTAACTACTACATGAGATCGTAATAACTGCATGGTGACAGATGGGTACTAGGCTTGTGAAGGCGAGCACTGTGTAAGTTATATAAATGTCTAATCACTATGTTGTACACCTGAAACTAATATAATATTGTATGTCAACTATAATTAAGAAGTAACAATTTTAAATGACCACATAAAAATACATACTGCACAACCTGAGGCATAGTATACTTTCACTGATATTCAAAATGTTTCCATGGGTACGTACAGGTGGAAAGATATTTCTGGTGATTGCATGACACTTAAGTGTTTCCAGGAGGATATAAAAACGCCTCTAAAAGTTTTTACTGTGTAAAATAACAACCCTAACTTTGTCCAGCTTCATGGCTCCTATGACTTGTGCTCTTTACAGTGATGACAGAAGATAATAACTACTGGTCTATGAAACTTTTGCACCAAGATAAAGGCACACATGACCACATACCCCATCTATCAGGTGAAGTCTTCCCTCATGTTTTGGGTTTCTATGTTTCTTCCTCCTCTCTATGGACTATCTGTATCCCTCTGGCACTTACCTTCTGCTACCTTGTGTTTTAAGTCTATTTACAGAGAAACTAGATTGATAATTCATTTCAATTCAATCAAAATGTACTGCAAATGACTTCCACTGCTCTGAGCTGTGTACTAAAATACGTTGACCTGTGACGCTGGTTCCTACAGAGCACCTGTCTCTGAGTTCCTCCACCATTCCACCCACCATAGTAACCGGCTTTGCCGGGCCTGACTTCCTCCTACAGACAACCTGCTGGCCAGGCAGCCGCTTTCTGTATCTCTCACTGCTTTGATCGGCTGTTGCGGGCCAACCTTGTGATCTCTCACCAAACCCCTGCCGTGTTCTGCCTTGCACACCCACCCTGGCTCACACCAGTTATCTCAAAGCCCCCACAAAGCCAAGACCTTCATGTTACAGAACAGGGCAAGGCCAAGGGAGCTGGGCCCTGGGGAGCCCAGGCTGCTGACACTCCCCCGGGGCTTCGATCAGTCAAGGATGCCCTCTCCCACTCTCTGTCATCTCCGTAGATCCAGGTGGAGGGGCTAACAAACAAATCCAAGCTGAAGTCTCCTCCTCCTTTGCCGTTATACCCCTGTGTCTGTGAAAGCCCCTCCTCACTCTCCATCCATAAACCTTGGGCAAATCAACCCTGGGCCGTCTCCTTGGAGTGGTCATGCCGGGCACCTCTGAATTCCACCACGGCCTCAGGCTGAGCCTTCTCTCAAAGGGGGCAGGTGGCAGAGGCTATTCTCGCGCAGGAAGTTCACAGTCACGGCTTTGCCTGTTCCTGCTACCCCGCAGAGGGCACTGTGCACAGCAGGCGCTCAGGTAACGTTTGGTGACGTGGGTGACAATGAGTGTGGCTGTGTGCCTTCATTTTAGGAGTTATCAAACCTGTCCCCTGGTTAATGAGCTTTCTGGCAAAAGCTAAGATAGATATCAGTTGGAATTTTAACACAGATTCACTTGCTTGTGTGACCCACATGCCAGAATCCATCTTTAATGACCTGTTTCTAATGACTTCATGTGAATAAGCCCCACCTCCCTCGTGAGCCCATGATGTTCTCGAGGTCAGGGAGTCGATCTTCTATTGCTCTGCTTTTCCTCTTCTCGCTGTCACACACCCTCCACAATCCTGGCTTCGAGCACGGCCGGTTCCAACCACCACGTCTTGTACGTCCAGGCCCCACGCGTCTCCCACCTCCCCCAATCCTCTCCCACACACGTCTCTGCTTAAATGTCACCTCCACAGACACCTTTTCGTATTGTCCCACTTAAAACCGCAGGCCCCCTCCCCCTTCTCTGCTTCACTGTGCTGTACGGCCCTCGCCCCCGGCTGACATGCCGTGAAGTGTTACTTTCTTTACTGCTAGGTCCCCCAACAGAAAACGAACTCTGTGAAGGTGCTTTTGTCTATTCTGCTCTCTGCTGTAGCCTCTATGTCCACTGAGGTGTCTGGCACCTAATCCACGTTCAGTAAATAGGTGTTGAATAAATGACTAAATCAAGCGTTCAAGAAATCATTTTTCCCGAGTGAGCAAACCAGTACTTGTTCGTTTGTGCAGACACAGCTGCAACCTCATCAAGTCAGGAAGATGGAAGGTCAAAGGTCACTTATAGAAGGTGCCACAAGAGCCTAAGGAAGCTCACCAGCAGCTCAAATCCCCAGAGGGCATTTAAATGTGATCGTCTTGGGTAACACAATAAGCTAAGAGTGTTTTGATATGAAGACTTTGGAACTGGAATCATGAAAGGCACATCTAAGCTTCTTGCATGATCAGTTCAAGATTTTAAAACAATTTGTACAGTAATATTCCCTCAGTGGATCAAACTGAAGATACTTTACAAAGGCAGAGAAGCATATAAGGAGAGCTCTGTAACAAAAAATAATTCCATTGATAATGTTGTAATCGTGATTACCAAAGCTCCATGTTACAAAGTATGGAAACTGTTGAGTGGGATAGTACTTTGCACTGTTAATGGTTCCTAACATTTCTCTTTTTTCTTCCAATTTGGGAGATAAGATACAAATTTTCTACTGTTCCAAAAGTTATTTGTGCACTGCAGATAGTAGCTGTACCCACCATACCTTATTTTTTCTTTTCTTTTTCTCTAGTTTTATAGAGAAACATGTAGTTAATACATGTTTCACCTCACCATAATTACTACTACTTTGCGACTCAGCAGTCAAATATTTTGTCTGTCTGTAGGTTAGAAGTCGATTTCATCAAGGCCTAATTTTTAAAATTTTTATTTATTTTTTACATTTTGTCTTTAAAAATTATTAAAGCAACAGATACATAAATTTTTTTTTAAATACCAAAGGCTTTGCAAAAACAGCAGTCCCCAGCCTGTACTTAACCTCCCATTTCTCTACTTCTCAGGTGCAACCACTTTTTACATTTTAGGTGTATAATCCTTCTATGTTTTCTTTATCTCCATGGTAGTTAGCACTTCCTAACATCCGGTGGATCATCTTTTATTTTTCTAGTCATATATTTTCCTGTCTTTTCTCTAGAATGTGACTGTCTCGCCGGAGCAGAGAAGTACTCAGGACACAGCAGAATGAAACAGCATCTATGAGAAAGCACATCCTACGGTGCAATTAACAGAGCTGCTAAAATAGAAATGTGTGTGATCTCCCCAAGAGAACAAAGGGGAAGAGATGAGGCCCAGACAGTGCTGCATGGACCATTGTGCAGCTCCATGAGCCCCAGGTAGCAAGGTCCAAGTAGCCCAGGTATGTCTGAAGAGGAAGAAGGGTGATAGAGGTGAGCTGAAGAGATAGTGAAAGGGAAATGCAGACACAAATGCAGAACGATCTGCTTCTGTGTGCTTGTTGATCTGAAACATCCGTGAATTAGAAGTACTGGGTTAACACATGCTGTCTCACCTGTAATGAATCTAACTTCAAGCATGAGTTTTAAAAGCTATAAAAACAAAGTATATAAATATTCAACTATGGAGCAGGTTAGTCATATATTAATAAGAAGAATAGTTTGGAGGCAAATGATCAGATTAATTGATTTTTCTACTTAACATAGGATTGTCAGAAAATTCATTTTAATTGCTCCCTTGTTAGAAATAATTTGTTTTGCTTTTTACTGTTAGGTTTATAGGGGTGACATTGATTAGTAGAAATTACATAAATTCCAGGTGTACAATTCTACAGTGCATCGTTTATGTGTTGTGTTATGTGGTCATCGCCCAGAGTCAGTTCTCTTTCCATCACCATGTAATAGACTTCACCTCCCTCCTCTCCCATCCTACTCCCCCATACACTCAGATAACCACTAACCACTAAACTACTGACTGTGTCCATGAGTTTTTGTTTCTTTGTTGCTTTCAGCTTTATGATCCACGTATGAGTAAAATTACATGAATCTTGGTTTTTCTGTCTGGTTTATTTAGCTTTGCATCATGGTCTCAAGCTACATGCATGATGGTCTCAAGGTCCATCCATGCTGTCATAAATGGCCCTATTTTATCTAGAAATTGTTTTTAACTAGATTTCTTTCCTTAATAGCATAACAAGCAGAGTATAATGAATTTCTATGTGGATAATAGGATCGTGTTTCCTTAGCATCAACCTGAAGGTAACAGTGGTTCAGATAAACTGATGTGGAAGAAATAACTATGTCTGAAAGTTCTAACTTCTTGTCCTCATTCGATCCTATGTAGCTGAAGTTTACATTTACTAAGTCACCTTATTTTAGTCTTTACTATTTTGCCTCTCAATAAGAGTATGGAATTAAGTGATCTGAAGCTCATCTGATTTTCACAGGCTATTATTCTGAACAGTTTACACATATAATATGTAATAGATTTGAAAGACCCATTATATATCGAGGAACCAGAACCTGACTACATGAGAGGAAAAGGCTTTTACATGCTGATAAAACCATTTAAAAAGTATACAGATATCTGACCCGACTTATGACCCCACTTATGACCTCTCTGAGGGAGTAAGGCCCAGACAACTGTAATTTTTAAACCCAGGTAATTATGATGCATAGTAAAGACTGAAAACCATTGGTGTGTCTATACCATTCAGCATAGGGCCGGGCCCAGCACATTTTGAAAACACGCAGGTGATTCAGTATGACACCAATGTTGGAACTGCAGATGCAGATGTGACTGAAGCAAGCACACAAGTGCCAATTGCAGTCAGTCCTGGGGGGCTCACTATAGGAAGCAAAGTTGTGTGGAACTTCTCACAGACTTACTTCTCAACAAAACTCTGATAATTCTCAGCTCTCATTTGTAGAGCTGCCCCTCAAGCCCAAGTTACTCATTGCAAAAGTGTGTGGCAAAGTCTGGATACCTATTAATTTTTCCAATTCTACTGCTTAAATTCTATGTATGTATTCCATGTTATACTTGCCAAATTAAATGCATTAGGTTAGTTATAATAAGTTAGATGATTAGGAAGAAGGTTTTTTAAAGATTGTGAGTATAAACATTATCTTGCACATACAGCAGAGAATATTTTAAGGGTAGTTGGCACTGAGGAAGAATGTACAAAATAAATAAATAAATAAATAACAGAGTGCTCTATTAGGAGACAATAATGTGATAAATGAAACGTAGATGGAAAACTTCTGATATATGTTCCCAATGAATCAAAATTATTGGAGAGATAGTTAATGTTAAGCAGATACGAGGACATTAGAAGGGTAGAACATTGATCACAGAGAACAGTGAGTTGTAAGACTGAAAACAGAAAAATTTCTTCCCCTGTCCATCCACCAACCAGCAGGAAGCATACTGAAGACAATTTTCGATAGAAAAGCAAACCTCTAGGAGCTGCAGGCATGACACTTGGAATAGGCTTTGCAGTGGTGTTCAACTTTTTGGCTTCCCTGGGCCACATTGGAGGAAGAATGGTCTTAGTCGACACATAAAATACACTGACACTAATGATAGCTGATGAGCTAGAAAAAAAATCACAAAAAATCTCATAATGTTTTAAGAATTTGCATTGGGCCACATTCAAAGCCATCCTGGGCTGCAGGTTGGACGTGCTTGGAAGTATTACCAAGGTAGGAATGAGACTCTTCTAAAAATGACATCAATAAAGACACGTTGCTCTATAGGCTGGTGCAGGACAAAACCTGAACTATAAATAGGTGGTCAGCAGAATTTGAGCAAGGAAGCACAATGAGGAATCCTGACCAAATCGGAATGGAGAATAATTGCTTAATCAGATGATTAAAGAATGTTTCTAGTTTCTTAATATAAAGAAATTGGAAATTTAAATAAAAACTTCATCTTAATAGCTTTTGTTACTCTTTATGATTTATATTGAAGTAAATTTTATAGCAAATTGCTGATCGTTCTTATTCTATAGTGTGTTTTCCACCATTATTGTAAATATTTCTATTGGCTTCATAAAGCAATGAGTTAAAGTTCCTTCCAGGTTATTGTTAACGTGCTACATCAGGACCAGATAGACTCTTTATGATCATTAATTACAATCCTGGTAGATGCCGTGGGATAGTCCATGAAATCACCTTCTCTTCCAGAAATTTCTTTGGTCAGGTCTACTCATTTTGCTCCCATTAGCTTTTTTCTAAGTGAGGACCTGCCTCACTTATTATTCAGCTGATGCCTACTTTTTTTTAAGTACTAAAAAACATTCACAGGTGAATGTTACAGATTATACCATTAACATCCAAGATATGTCTTACTCTTGGGCAATTTTTAGAGTCACAAACATGAAAATCTGTGTAGTAACACATCCACTATCATTCCAGAACACCCACACAAACCCCGAAAGTGGACTGGAAACAGGAGAGTGGCTCAGATGAGAATGAAAAGACATTTTTCCAAATCGCTTTCACAGGAGAGAGGAAATATTCAGACTCATGTTCAGAGCTGTTATTCCTATATATCGATGCCTTAACGTTATTCGAAGAATTAAGTGGGAATGTCATCCCCGTAGTAGCTCCATCTCCATGAGAACTTGACAAAAGATGGTCAGAAACGGGTTCTTACATCATATGTATCTGACAAGTGACAGGAGAACTGCGTTGTACTGGGAGTGAAGAAAAGAAGGAGTGGCAAAGGGTAAAGGACTAGAATTATCTGGACATAAAAATAAACTATCAGGGTTGTTTGTGGGCTAACCTATGCAGACGGTACAAAAACCACCACTTTACTTTATTGTTTAGTATAGACACTCAGGTTTGTTCTTATACCTAAAAGTTCCATGTGGCTTCCCACGATTTACGGACTAGGAAATCGAAGAGAACACAGAGTTCACATTATTACGTTGTTAAAATGAGACCGCAATCAAGATGGTTCAATGTTTCTGTTATTCTAATGCCTTTTTTTTTATGACTTCATGTTAATATTTCAAAGGGGTGTGTTTGGCTTTTTAATTTTTTATGTTTTTGGTCAAAAGAAATTTTGTCTTACTCATAGCCTATAACTCAGATTATATATTATAGTTTATTTATTTGAAGTTGAAACATCAGTGGAGATGACATTTTCAGGTATATGATGGAGGTTAGGGTGGAGAACATTGTTTCCTGGAGACCTTCTGAGGAACCCAGATGGATCAGACAGTACTATCCACCCTAGATACCACAAGCAGCTTTACTCAAAGTATAACTCCTAGGGCTAGCTGAGATTCAGTCATTCTCACCCTCAATACCATGACTACAACACCCTGGAATAAAAAGAGTTCTGTTTCCTAGGTCAGGGAGCATCATAATCTATCAAAATACTCAAGGTCAGCACCTAAATATCACCTGATATCCCACAACCAGGATTCTAATGGATACAGTTGTTATGCATAATAAAATATGGATTTCATATACAACAAGTTGACAATGCACTATAGAATTCCTGAAACCTATGTAATCCTTGCTAACAGATGTCACCCCAGTAAGTCTAACCATAAAATTGAATTAAAAAAAATTATTTGGTACAATTACCATGTTTTACCATGTAATATGCACAATTTTTTTGCCCAAATTTGTGAGGTTAAAATAAGGATGTGCATTATATATGGGTAGTACTAATTCCATGTCTATATAAATGTTTTTAATTCTTTTATTTATGCTTCGGAGTTAAAATGTAACTCAAGAAACCAATAACAATATCTGTACCCAAAATAATAACCTGGGATATGCTAATCATTTTTATATAAAATATTTTATACATAAAATTTCTTATACCCTGTAGCAGTTCTTGTATTTTGTAATTATTTGTGACATAAAATTCTTGTACCATGTTAAAAACTAAATGCTAAAATTCCTTTATAATACAAAAAACAAGTACCTAATTATGAACAAATGAACATTTGATTAAAAAAATATATGGATTTCATAAAAGCAAATTACTGTTCTTCTTAGTAATGCCTGCTCCTCAAAAATTTAGCTATTATAACACTTAAAGTGCATTAATGAGCAGTGACTGATTTGGGAAAAGGGAAATTGGAAAGAACCCAGAAGCAAGAAAAGATCAATTAGAAAGAAGTGAAAAGAAGAGATCAAGACCAGTGTCCAAAATTTTGGAACAGGGCTTCAGAGTAGAGCACATCTTTGTAATAAAAATGGCAACCCTAGGTTTCACAATTAATAAGGAAATTTTATTGAGCATGTGGACCAGGAATTGAGCCAGGTACTGGGAAGGCAGTGGTAAGTAAACCAGAATTTCCTGACTCCATAGAGCATACAGTCTGCAAGAGAAGACAGACATTAAGTGACAACAGGTTAATTAAAAATTGACTATAAACATGTGAAGTGCGAAGAAGTAGAAGTACTAACAAAAGACATAATCAAATCGAAGGGACCAAGGATATTTCTTAGAATTAAAATGCAAAGGATAAATGTGAGTTAGATCATTCTGGTTGCAAATGACATAAATCCAATTAAAAAATGGTATAACAAACTAACCAAACATGAAAGGAAAATGTTGTCTTGTATGTTTATAATATATTCCAAGAGTAGATATTGCTTTAGGCAAACACAGATTAAATATTGTTGCAAAGAGCCTATCTTTATTTCTCAACTCTGATTTTTAAGGTGTGGGGTTCACTCTAAGTGAGGTTCTCTCAATGTGATGGTTACATGCCTCTCACTTCCCCAGGTTGACATTATAGCAGCTCAGCAACCCCAAAGGGTAAAAGAGCTCTTTCCACCCCCAGTAGTTCAATAAAATCCCTGTGGTCAATTCCCCTTCCAATAGCTTCAGTCATGTGAGTATCCTAATGCAATCACTGTAGCCAGAAATTTCGGGTATGCCGATGGTCCAGACCAGGATTAACACCCCACATCTGGACTCTGGGATAGCATTAAGAACCCCCAGACCATGGGGGCACTGAGTAGAGAGGAATGCCATGGCTTGCCAAACGAAAATCAGGACACTGTTGTCAACGCCATGTGCTTGAATGGGCAACAAAAACAATAGATCTTTTCAAGCCAACTTGAATTTTTTCAATCATTGGGAAATCATTTTGTTTATAGTGATTGAATTTAGGCTCACTTAACCCACAATTAACCATATTAATTTGCTACTGTAAACTTAAAAGAAAACCCAAAATGTCTCATAAATCACTGTACATTATTTTGTTTTCTACAGTTATACATAAGGCTACTTTATAGGCTAAAGTCAATATTATAATGCTATAAATATGAAGCTAAAAAGTCAATATATTTAATTGGAAGTATAAATGAATTCAAAGACCTACAAAATAAAGGGAAAAATATTTAGGGTGTTTATGGGCATTAAAAAAAGGTGATTGAGGAATGGCTCCTAGAATTTAACACATCAGTGAAAATAAAACAACTTTTTAAAATTTATTTTAATTTTTTTAAGTTTTGAATTGTTTATTTCTGGAATTTTCTATTTACTATTTTCAGATTATGTTTGACCACAGGTAACTGAAACTACAGAGAGCAAAACCACAGATAAGAAGGGACTACTGTATACAAAGTTTTCATTCCCAAAGTAGTACCCTGTTACTTGAAAAAGGAACTCTGGTTCTCAAAGATGAATAGTTCTGGGAGGGGGAAGCTAAATATAAGGTGATGGAAAGAGAAGTCACATTAGGTGGTGAACTTATTATACATCAAGTTGACAATGCACTGTAGAATTGTATGCCTGACACCTATGTAATCCTTGCTAACAGATGGCACCCCAATAAGTCTAACAATAAAAATTGAATTAAAAAAAAACATGAATAGTTCTGAAGTGAAGTAAATATTTTCTAATTCTGCAAATCGTTTCTTATGGGAGTAGGTATTTCTCTATGATTTGAACTGAAAGGACTGTAAGCTACAAAACAAATAGGTGTAGTATTTATCAGTACAGTGCAATCATTGTTCTTAAAAAAATGTGGATGAAATTCCTCATGCAAGACAATTTAGTTCCTATAAAGTTCTGCTTGTACTTCAAAAGAATATGAACTTTGCAGTTGTGTTGAGAACATGTCATTAGATAAAAAATGTATTCATTATGTTCTTCAAATTTCCTACATCCTTTCTTTTTTCTCTAAATTTATGTTATTTATTTTTATTTTTCAATTACAATTGACATATAATATTATTTTTGTTTCAGGTGTACGGCATAGTGATGAGACATTTATATAACTTACAAAATCCTCACTCCGGTACATCTGGTTCCCATCTGACACTACATATAGTTATTACAATGCTATTGACTACATGCCCTTTGCTGCACTTTATATCCCTGTGACTATTTTGTGACTATGAATTTGTACTTCTTGATTTCTTTCCCTACACTCCCACCCTCTTCCCAACACCCCAAACAAATCTAGCATCCATCTGACACCACCCATAGTTATTGCAACATTATTGACTATATTCCCACATCATACCCTATATCCCCATAACCATGACTTTGCAACCATCAACCTGAACGTCTCAAACTCTTCCTCTTATTTCACTCCCTCCCTTACCCTTCCTCCCATCTGCCAACAAATCAAATATTTTCTGTATCTGTGAATCTGTTCTTGTTCCACTTGTTTATTTTCTTCTTTGGATTTCACCTATAAGCAAAGTCAATTTGCATCTATCTTCCTCTGTTTGACACTTCACTCAGTGCAATAATACCCTTCATGTGGAGCTTTTAATCTATTTAAATTGAAGGCAGTTATTGATGTGTACCTATTGCCATTTTATTGTTCATAATTTTGCTTCTGCCCCCCGCCCCAACCACAAAGCAATCTCTGTAACATTCCGTGTAATAATGGTTTGGACTGATGAATTCCTTTAGTATTTTCTTGTTTGAGAAACTCTTTATTTGTCCTTCAAGTTTGTATGATAGACTTGCTGGGTAGAGTAATCTTGGTTATAGGGCCTTGCTTTGCATCACATTGAATATTTTCTGCCATTCCCATCTGGCTTGCAAAGTTTCTGTTGAGAAATCAGCTGACAGTCTTACAAGAGCTCCCTTATAAGTAATTAGTTGCTTTTCTCTTGCTGCTTTTAGTATTCTTTCTTTGTCTTTAACCTTTGTCATTTTAATTATAATGTGTCTTGGTGTGGGCCTTTTTGGGTTTATCTTGTTTGGGACTTCCTGTGCTTCCTAGGCTTGTATGTCTATTTCCTTCTCCAGGTTAGGGAAGTTTTCAGTCATTATTTCTTCAAATAGGTCCTCAATTTCTTGCTTTCTCTCTTCTCCTTCTGGTACTCTGAGTGTTGTTTCACTTGTTCTTGTTCTAGAGGGCCCTTAAACTATTCTCATTTGGGGGGGGATTTTTTTTTTTCTTTTTGCTGTTTTGATTGAATGTTTTCTGGTACTCTGTCTTCCAATTCGCTGATTTGATCCTCTGCTTCATCTAGTCTGCTGGTGATTCCTTCTACTGCATTCTGAATTTCAGTTATAGTATTCTTCATGTCTGACAGGTCCTTTTTTATGGTTTCTATGTCTTTCTTTATGCTTGCTATATCTCTGTTGAAGTTTTGACTAAGTTTCTTGAGTCCTTGAAATCATCATTTTGAGCTTTGTATCTGATAGGTTGCTTGCCGCCATCTTGTTTAGTTCTTTTTCTGGAATTTTCTGTTGTTCTTTTATTTGAGACATATTCATACTTTTTGTTTCCTCATTTTGGATACCTGTCTGTATTTGTTTCTATGTATTAGGTAGATCTGCTATGTCTCTCAGTATTTATGGATAGCCTTATGTAGTAGGTGCCCTGTGGGGCCCTGGCACTGTCTCCTTGGTCACCTGCACTGGGTGCTCCTGTAGATTCTGGTTTGATGCCAGTGTTGTGTGGAGCTACTCAGCAAAAGTCTCAGAGCACACTGATGCTGGTCACCACCAGCCTGAGGCCTGCGGACTTAAATAATTTTTCAACGAAGATTGCAATGAAGGTGGGGATGGTTGCTTATGGGAGAAAGTGCCTCTGGCATTGGTGGAGTTTGGTAAGGTGAGGTCCCAGTGAGTCAGGGTGGAGCGAATAAAGCTCAATAGACCAATCAGGCTCATATTTGGCTGTGCAGGGGCGGGCACAACACAGAAAAGATGGCGCCCACTAGCCAGCTGCGTGGAAAGAGGGCATGCCCAGGAAAGATGATGACTGTCCTCCAGTCTTTGCTCCAAAACCACTTTAGTTTGCTTCCCCATATGCCTCTAGCATCCCCTGAGTTACCATCCCTTTGCCAGAGCCCAAGGTAAGTACCCACGAGTGACTGGGCCTGTGTGGGCACTTTAAGAGGATGTCTGCATTTCCTGGAGCCTTCTGTCCCAACCGGAGGGTCAGAGTCCCCACTGATTTTCACAGTCAGATGTTGTGGGGTTCCTCTTCCCAGTAGCAGTGCTCTGGGCTAGGGAGCCTCAAGTGGGTCTGGGGTTCCTCACTCCTCTTGGGGAAACCTCTGAGGCTGAGATATCTCTCCTGATTCTCTACTACCACCAGAGGTTTGGCTCCTTTTGCATCTGTGCCCATCCTACCAGTCTCACCGTGGCCTCTTTTTTGTATTCTTAATTATAAAGCTTCTATTCAGCTGGACTCCAGATGGTTCTCCATGTTGGTTGTTCAATCATTTAGTTGTAATTTTAATGTGTGTATGGAATGAAACAGGCACAGTGTTTACCTACTCCACCATCTTGGATATCCCCCAACTTTGTAAATTATAAACACAAGCCATAACAAGGAACCTTTGACATTAGAACATGTCTTCAGTGCTTGACTGGATAGGTAAAATTATGCTAAGTGTCATTCAGCCCTGAAGTTTCTATGGAGTTTGTTTATACTAATAAAATGGAATGGGAGTGATCAAGATTCTAAAACCTGGCAACTCCTTCAATAATGCCATAACTGAGGAAATATTCAGAGCATGAATCTTGTGTTTATGAGTAATCAGTTTTTCTGAATCTTTGTTTTTCAGACTCTAAGTAGTTATGCTGTCAGATCAGAGACTGTTGTTCCAAAAATCCCCAAATCAGCAATAGTTACAGACCCACTCTTGCCAAAAGAAAGTATGTTAGTTACTCTGCTTAACTGTAAGGCAGTGTTCATTTGTTCCACTGATCCACCTTTGTTTAATAAATAAGTGGTTGGTTTATGACGTGAATACAGAATAGCACTAGTGGAAATTGAAAATGTATTGAAAATGTAATGGACCAGCAAAAATGTTTGTGAATAATATTTTTTTCCCAAATTTGACATGAATCTATGAATATGTAATAAAAAGTGACATGCAATTGAAATGTAAATTGACATTCCATAAAATTTTTTGAATTGCCAAAACTATGGTTGTTAAAAATACTACAGGAAGTTAATTAATGGTTTTGGACTTAGAAGGGTCTACCCTACTAATGAAACAGGTATTAGATGCTAAAACTTACTCAAACAGATGCAGCAACTACACATGAGTAGGAAAAGGAACCTATCTATTAAATGCCAAACACTCCTCACATAATTTTATTACAAACCCCATTAAATTGAGGAGAAAATTGAGAATCAGGAAGGTTAAGAAATATACATATAGAAATGTATAGACCTGAGATATCAACCAAGGTCCAGCTGAATTGTCAGCTCATATTTTTGTTTGTTTTGTTTTGTTTTGTTTTTGCCAAACCATGTCACACCAAGGAGCATTGACAACCACTTTCTATTGTTCTTTTCAAAGGGGAAACTGTTTGTGTACACTGATATATGTTTGTATCACTGAATAAATTAACTTCAGATATTTTGCCTTTCTCATATATCAAGAAAAGCTTTATACTCATTTGTTACAACCTTTTTGTATGTGTGTGGGTGTGTCTCTTAATAGCAGTGAAGTATTCAAATAAATTGATGCTTTAAATTTGATAGTCTTGATTCAGGAAATATCACATGGTAAATCCTATTACAATTGAGATATCATAATTCTCAATATATATTCCAAGTTATAATTTAACCTCATCTTTTAATTAATCAATATACTGAAGACATTTTTGAAATTTATTATACCTGCAAGTATTATTGAATATTGTTGCATACATATTCAAGTTGAATATAAAATGCAAGCCTTATGTATTTTTTGTAGTTTTGCCATATTTAAAAGCCACTTTATGGGAAATTGAATTGTCGTCCAAGTTAATTTGGTTTACAGCTCACCGATTCTAATACTTCCATATTTGGTAAATTAATTTCCTAACCATTCCCCCCTAGAATTGCACCACCTGTTAATTGATCCTAAAAGGAGGTGCCAAGTTTACCCCTGAAGACAATTTTTCACTGGTTCACTCTACCACTCCTCTGAGTTATAGTGCATTGTCCATATTTTCCTTTCCCTCCAAGCCATTTTCATTCTGTAGAACTCAATTTCTGGCATAAGCCCATCTTTCAGAAGAATGAGGTCACTCAAATATCATCTGCCAGATCTCTCCACCGAAGGACAATAACCAAGGACTGAATGGAAAATCTCACACAAAGCCAGATTAGAATTTGCGCTAATGAGACCGCGGTGTTGGTTACAACGATGCTATCTCTCAAAGGCAGCATAGTTCCTGTAAATGCTCCACTCATCTTCTCCTTCTCTTCAAGCTCTCCTGGGCAGACCCAGAGACTCCAAGTCTAGATGTGACCTTGTTTTCCAAGAGCTTTGTTTTCCTTACCATTTGAAGTGGCCAGTGCAGGTTTTGAAAATTAAGGCATGACATTAGAAAAAAGTGGAGGTCTCAGACTACAACTACATTAAATGCAACCCATTGTTTCATATGACTCAGTTTTATTCCACTGTGGTGTATTGTAGAGGTTTTTCAGTAGGCAGAAGATAATTGGACTTGGAACTGGAGACCTGAATTTTAGTTCACCAGTTACTTCCTGTGTGGTTTTGCCTAAATCGTTGGAGTTCTGTATGCTTTACTTTCTTCATTGTTAAAAATTGAAAAAGAAATAATACGCATTCTTGCCAAACTTACCTTAGACACCTGGAGGTACTACAGAAACATATAAAGATTTTAAAAATGCTAATTATTATTATGTTTAATGTTAATCTAGGAAAAAATTTCAACTTCCTAATGACACAAATGGCAGTTACAACACCCATGGCAATATGAATAATGCGATAAACCAAATTAACCTCTCCTTGCTGTGCATGCCAGAGGGGAGTACTAATATGGTATTTCTTGTACACATCTGAACAGGCATAACTCCCATGAAATTATGCTTTTCGTGGAAACTTTGAGCATATTAATCTTGGCAGAATTTGGGTAATATTTTTGGAACTCTGAAAGGACTCGGTCACTTTAATTCCCATGAAAGGCTTTATTTTTACATACTGTATTAGGGAAATTAAAAAAAGAAAGAAAAGCACCATCCTATTTCTGATACTATTGCATGGAAATAAAATAGTAGACTCAGAAGAGTACCTTCAGATGTCCCCTTTACCATACCTACAATCTGTGTATAAAATGAGCCTTTCCACCTTCATTCATTAATTGTTCATTTCACACTTAGTAATCTAATAAATTCATGTTTGCACCATCCATTAATAAATGAGCATTTCACCTGTAAGCAGTTTTTATGCAAAGCAATTTTATCTTTCTTAAGACAATGAGTCAGACTCCCCCAGCTGTTTTCTACTTCTAAAACTCCTAATTTTATAGAGCACAACAGCTCTTTCAGGCGACTGCAGTGACCTAGTCTGAATATCATGCTGGTTGTTGGAAGAGTTAATTGACTTTAAGGCTGGATAATGTGCCCCAGAGAAGCTAAATGACTTGAGAAAAAGCATCTTGCATTACTTGATTATTTTGCACTTACTATTCCATTACCATGAAGGTTATAGGGAATAGTGGGGGGTTCTTTTATTCTCGATACTAGAAATGAATTTGGGGAGGTGGAAGGAGTAAGAAGTACTCAGGACTAAGACTCAGAACAGTCAAAATATGGTTAAAATGTAAATTGTTCTTTTCCTGTCAAAAGTGCCCGACAGTGGTTTTGCCAAAATAAGTCTTTCTAACAATAGGAGATTAGCAAGGCTCCAATTAGTAAAACCCTAACCCCCAAAGTCAATTATGTGAGTAATGAAAAGAGTTGGCAAACTCTCATTCCCAGGAAAGGAAAGAATCAAATTAGCCATTAGCCCCACTGAGTGTGCAGAGAAATTAGAATCTACCATAAAACAAAATGTTCGTATGAAAAACAATGGTGAAAGATCACATATGTCAATAAATTGGGTTAAGGCTTCAGTCCTGAGTTACTTCCAAACCAGGATATTTAGTAACTGAACTTGAGTTAATAAGCACAGGTAGATACCATCTAGAGAACTTATGAAAGCCTAGGGACATGGGATTTTAACCTTAAATTGCAAATGAGGAAACAGTTCTTTTTAAGGAAGATTGGTTTTTCGATAGAGGCTGCTGAAAATTCACCAAAGTCTCTTCCATTTTTTCATAGCACTAGATTTATTGCTGGGTTATAACTGCTCATTCAGATACCACATTTCCAAGTTTCCCTTGCATATAGTTCTATGAACCACGTGACTAAGTTCTAATCAATACAGTGAGATTGAAATGATGTTTGCCACTCGGGCCTTCTCCTTAAAATACTGGGTAAGCACAATTCCATACTTCCTCTCTTTCTCTGGAGCTAAAACAGGAGGTATTATTGAATTAAGGAGAAAAGCTTTCTGTGGAATGATGGGAAAAAAGATAGAAGAAACTCGTTTTCCTGAAGGCCCACGTGGAAAGGAGCCACACGGTCAACTCAGATCACTCACCTTAGTACTATCATAAACGGAAACAACCTATGGAGGGGGGTCAAATACGTGGTGATGGAAGGACTGAGTCTGGGTGGTGAGCACACAATGTAATATATACAAAGTACACTTGAGATTTATATAATGTTACTAACCAATGTCATGCCAAATAATTTAATATAAAAATCCAAAATGATTTACAAATAAGTGAGTAACTAGTTTAATACAGGAAAAAAAAACTTTAAATATTAAAACTTCAAATAGAGAACAGATAGTACCAATCTTCTGTGAACAATCCTGTCTCACACCTGTTGTCTTGACATAATTATAAATGGTGTTCTATTTCACTATTAAAATAAATTTCATGTTAATCCTATTTTAATTCAATGTATCATGCCGCCGCTTTATCTTAGAAGTTTAGCTTCTCTACAACCAATGTAGAAATTGGTACCTGGAATTTGTGGGGTTAACACAAGTAATATGTGAGATTAACAGTCATGCGTGGGAAGTAAAGATGTGTATATATCAGTTTACAAGACTAGATATCCTTGTTATGCTCTAGTAAAATACTTGGTAGAATTTTCTCTGTGACGTTGAAAGGCAGACCATATGTATCTACCAAACCTGTAGCCACAGTGGCACAATGTTTATTTGTGTTGGTTAGTCCTTGCCATATTTAGCAAAGAAAAACAAAAGGGCAAAAGTTGGCAAGTTTAAAAGCAGAGCTAAATTTGAAAGCTGGGATTGGAAATACCTCTTCCTTTTAAACTTCAAACAGCAGTAGAATCATAACTGTTGTCTCTTAGAGACTTTCTCAAAGACATACTGTTAAACCAAAGCAAAAAAAAAATCAGATTAACAGTATTACCTTTATACATAAACTCACTGTTTCAGGAGCCTTTAAAATGAAGAAGAGAAGCTAAGGCTGGCCTAAGAACTGTGCAGGAGGGGGTTTTGTGCATGGTGACTAGGACCTGGAACTGCCTGGGAGAGATAAAAGTCCTAAGAAGCCTACTACATTTTTGAAATAACAAACCTGGCCTGCAAATGCCTGTGATGATTTGAACCCCAAGCAAGTATAGTCTCTATACCCACTTTAGATATGAGCATGGAAACAATGAACAAATAAGACCCTCCCCAATGGCACAGTGATCTAGACAGTTCCTCCAAGAGAAGCAGAACCCGTGTGGCAGGGTGAACTAACCAAGGATGCATTCGACTGTCAGCGCAGAGAATCTATGTGATTCTTGCCCAGTTAAGGACCGTCAGTGAACGTGTATGGTATGATTCCCTTTCTAACCTGAAGTCTGCATTGCAGAAATGCTGTTCCCTCTGCACAACAGTGTGAGTGTGTGAATGGGAAGAGGACTCAGATAATGGGGCTTTTCATTGGTAGGTCATTGGACAAGGAACAGTTATCTCAGGACCAGATCAAAGAGACTGTCCATTACCTAGAGAACTTAGATCTTGAGCTGGGTCCAGTACAGATGGGACTTTGAGGGGTCCTCTGAGAGAGAGAGGGTAGGCTGTTTTGTCTTCAATGGGAAAAGTACACACAAATATTTGGGCAATGCTTCACAGAGTCTGAGGGTGACACAGATAGTTATACACCAAGATTTGTTCCACATTTTTCCTCAGAAATTATGTTCTATCTTGACTTATGGCTGTTCTTGCACAGACTATATCTCTGAGCCTTCTTTGCAAATAGTGGTGGTCATGTAACTGAGTTCCTCCCATGGAATGTGAGTGGAAGTGACATGGCCACTCAAGATCAGGGCCTTAAAACATCGACCATATGCTCCTTCACCGTCTCCCTTCACCCAGGTTGGTACACATGGGACTTTTGTCCCAGCTCAGTCACATAGAATAAGGTAAAAGGAACATTGTTTCTTGCCCCTGTGCACGGTTCACCCAAGTGTTGTTATAAAGAAAGAGATAAACGTAAAGGTTTTTACATAACTGTTAGGGGAGATTTCTTTGTTACTGTAGCTAAGGCTTGAACTTAACCAAGTATTGCTACTCAGAAATTCATTTTGTTTGTCCATCAGGTAAAGCGATGTGCAGTGAGCATCTGCTGACAGTCAGACACCACTCTGGACAGCCAGACCCAACTTGCCTAGGCCTCCAGTCAGGCACTAGGATTCACACTGTAGTCACACCTGTCCAGGAGTCACACTGTATTCACAGCTTCTTGACAAACTTGCAATCTACCATCCACACCAGTGCCTGCAAAATTACATAAAATATGAATGGTGGAACTGAAAATGTAACTCAGGACTGTCTGACTCTGAAACTTTTTATCTTTCTATTACACAGAAGCTTAATTTTGTAACTAATCTTCAAACGTACTAAAATCTCCCAGGAATATAAGGAATTTCTGTTGTTGTTTGTTAACATAGCAGACATGCTTATTTTCTCTTTCTTAGTCAATGTTAAAATTATTTTGCCAATATTTTGATAACTTGAGTTTTGATATAAATTAAATAATAAATAAATAAATAGGCACAGTATACTCAGTGCCAATTGAAATTTATATACTTAGGTTCTGGGAATTTTCCATATATTTCAAGTTACAATGGAATTTTTAGTAAAACAATATTTTAGCAAGTATATTTGGGCTTTAAGATTCCATACCTGCAATGAATACTAAGTAGAATGTGTCACTTTGTATTTTAGTGTATATGAAACTTTATAAATAAATAGAAATGAATAAGTTTAAAAAATATATACTTCACAGCAATGTTCTTTGGTTCACCTTGTTAAATCCACCTGGTTACCTAAAACTTTATTATAGAATGCTTATTATTTCTTTATGGAGGCAAAGCTGAAGGATGTAGTTTTCTTTATGTTGGCAGCTTGTTAATCTGGAGGTTATATCACATTTTATACATGGCATTGGTTAGTATTGGTTCTTTTATTTCTTTTGAAGACCATGGATCTCTTATTGGTAATGCCAGATGAACTACTCATGAAACCAGATGCCTCCTCGTTGAAATGTTCATTGTCATGAGGAATGTCGTAAACTTGATGCTGCCTTGTGTCCAGCCTGGTTCTTGATGCATTCAGGATGTGCTTCTCAGGCAGCTGCTTGCAGATTCTTTATGTGACATGTCTATGGCCTGAATTCTCCATGATTGTGTTTGTTACTCTGGAGAATTGCTGCAGTATAAACTTTCATTACTGCCCTGAGTGTCCTGTGAGCTGCCTGACTTTGGATAGCAGCAAATTTGGGATCTCAACAGAGGGGCTAGGGCTATGAGAACAAGGGAATGAAAAGACAGATGAGGACAGCGGAATCCCATGAGAAAGGGCAATGGACAGATGACTCACACAGCAGATACCCATTTATATGGGGATGGATGGCAGTCAGGTAAATGTTCAGAAACAATGATCTAAGGAATGAATTGATTCTCTAATATGGTCCAAACAGAGATTTCTAACATGCTTCCTCCCAAAGCAGTTATATCACTCCAGGACACAGAAACTTTTAAGGCTACAATGGACACAGAAGCTTGAAGCTTCTGGGATAGAAGGGAGAAGGCAGTTCGTGAAGATCTCACTTATTTTACTAAGGTTCCCCTTCACCAGAATCTGAGACAAGTAGTCTAACTGCAAACCTTTTATGTGGTGAGTCCCTGGAGGCAGCGTAGGAAGGCAGGGGAATGGAATTCGGAGGGTCGGAAGCCAATGGTGTGTGCTGTCCAACCAGGATGGGTACCTGAGTGTCCATCCCAGTGTTACACTTTAGGAGGCAGTGGACAAGGTGAAACTGACTTTATAGATCCCTACTGTTTTGAGGTTGAAGAAAGGGTTAGACACCAATGTTCAAGGTGATATTTGGAAAATAGGGATCAAACTCTGAATATCAAGAGAATATATGGAACTCGCAATAAATTTAGAT
Source organism: Lyroderma lyra (assembly GCA_004026885.1). Lineage (NCBI taxonomy): Eukaryota > Metazoa > Chordata > Mammalia > Chiroptera > Megadermatidae > Lyroderma > Lyroderma lyra. The sequence continues at coordinate 260,673 of PVJL010000588.1, read as the reverse complement.
TTGAGTGGTGTTTAATGAGTGCCGAGCATTGTGTCACCTTTTACATGAGTCTTTGTTCAACTTTCACAAAAATTTAATAAAGTAGGCATCGTTATCTTCATGTTTACATATAAAGAAACTGAAACTCAGAAGAAATACATGACCTAAAGAACACAATGTGGCTAATAAACAGGAGATCTTAAATTATATTCAGGGTCCCTAACTCAAAATATAGTGAAAGACCGGAAAAAATATTGGGAAGAACTGGGGTTTTGGAGTCCTGTTTTTGTTTCTAAATCTCACCAGGAAGGGCACGAGAAACGAAAGAACAGAGCAATGCTGGCCAGTATGAGGAACAGAAGTTTCTGCCTGCACATCAGCTCTGCCATAGAATCTTGGAGAAGCTCCTTAACTTTTCTGGGCTTCAATTTCTCCATTTGTAAAATGAACACGTAATATCATTACTTCAAAAGCTAAAAATTTTTCCCATTGTCAAGGCTAAATAAATTCAGCTCGTTCCATTTGTCCCAACATGGAAGAGTGCACTTCAAAGAAATCAACTCCTTCTGCATGTGTAAAGTTAGGGGCTGGCATTGTGGGAGACAACTTCCATTGCAATTTTAAGCATAAATATAAAAACTAACATTGTCTTTTGTTGAAGTTTTTCCTTCAGGTGCCATGATGATTACATAATTATGACTAGTTTATGTTTCTGTTTGTTTTCATTTATTCATTGATTTTTTTTTTTATTAAATAGTTCTTAAGCGTTTGCCATACACCAGGCACCAACAAACCAGTCCTGGGGTGAACAAAACGGACACAATCTCCTCTCCTTCCAGATCTTAACAGTCTAATTGTGGAATCAAATGCTAACAAGTGCAGCAAAAAAATATTATTTTATTTGCAGTTCTAACTGAAAATAATAAATATAAAAGAACTAAGATTGCATGATAAAAATACTAAGGAAACCATTCCTAAATTAAATCATTAAAAATGTGAACTCTTCCCAGAGAGAAATTATAGGTAAGCCCTTGTTGAAAGACAGGCTTGAAGGACTTTCTGAAAAGATAAATAATTTTAGTCTACAAATCAATAGTGACTTGACATTGATTCATTAAGATTGAATTCAATTAGATTTAACTCAGCTTAATTCAGCTCAATTAAACCTAACAAATCTTCCTTGAGTATTGCAGTCGTGTGGAAAAAATGGTTCTTTCTCTTGGTCCCCTAAACATTCCCTCCCCTCCCAAGACCCTAATAAGTTTTAGACCTGACTTCATCCTACTACTGAAGCTCAGAGAATGACATAAGTGGCAAAGCAACATGCCCTAGGAAGCCAACAGGAAAGAGTTGTAAAGTTTTGTGTTTTTTCTTTTTTTCCTAAATGAATCAAGGGAACAATTGACCTGTCCAGTTAAAAGCAAGCAATTAGTGAAGAATTTTCTTCTAATCTTTTCTAGAATGGATGGCAACTACTGCTTTCAGGGTGAAATTCTTCCTCTAAAATGGAATTTCTAAAAATGACTGGAATTTTGTGTGTTTTTCATTTGAAAAGAATGGCTATATTTCCTTCCATTTACTTTCAGCCTAGCTTCACCCTAAGAGTTTGCTTTGGGGGTCTGAATGACTTGCTCACAGTTTGCTAATTAATAGTACCAAAAATGCCTTGGACAATTAGATATGAAGGTTCAAGCTACCTAGGATCAACTTTACTCAGTGCTAATTGAAATTTCCATTCATTTAGAAATACTTTTTGCCTGTAAAACTCTGGTGTAACTGAAGCAAAAGAAACTCCACCCTGAGGATTTCAGTTACTTTAACTAGCTTGGCAAGGACTGGAAAATGAGAGGTGTGAGTTCCATTCTGCTTAATTCAAAACAACCTCCAATACTCGTTTGTTTTTATTTTCTCAAGGATTGAGAACCAGATTGCTCTATAAAATTGTCCTCTAAGGTTGTCTCAACTAAAACTTATGGTGATGTGGTTGCTAATTCTTTAGTTTTGTTTTTGATTATCTTCTTCATGGAATTCGATTTTTAATAATATAAAAAGGGACTGCTTAGTTAGTTTAGAATCACTGAATAATTTTTTTCATTTTTCTATCATGTGAATTTAAATGTATGAGGCACTGACATAGTTTGCAACATTACAGGAAAACAAGAGACATCGGAAAATACATTTAGTGTTTTCCAATAATTTGAGATTACTGTGATATTAGTTGCAAAAATCTTAGATTTGTGGCACAAGCCACATCAGTCATAACAAAGCTCTAGTTGGAATTAATCTTAAAAACATTTTAGCCCAACAACTTCATTTGATGGATCAGGAACCTCCAGATAGCTTTAAGACAAAGACAGCCATTTTCCGCTGAGGTACTAACCTAAATCAAGTGAATTTCTAGGAGGCCTTGGTTGAGGGACCATCACTCCAGAAAGAACTTGCTTCCAACATACACCTGAGGACATTATCAATCCTGAGCCATTATCTTAATTTCTCATTTTGGGGTTTCAAGAATCGTGGGGGAACCACAAACTCTTCTGGGGACACGCCTAAAGCTACTTCAGTTTTTGTTGCTACCCCCTGCCCCACTCACCTCTGATGCTAAGGAAAGTATCTTTCCCTTTGCCAACAAATAGATTTTTTTCTAACCCATTCTTTTATCAAGGAAAGTTTGATATTTTAAAGACGACATTTATGAAGAAATCTCAGTTCTGAGTCCTTGCCGTGTGTTGACCTAAAGACTTGTCTCTCATACCTCCCTCACTAGAGCTCAAAACACTAACTTCCTGGTGTAAGCAAATACCAGCTCCCTTGCCTCAAGACAGGACAAGAACTTAATCCTCCTCACCATGTTAGGATGGAGTTGAGCCTCTACTCATCTGAAATCCCATCTTGGCCTGGCTTTTCTTCCTAGCTTGCCCTGAGCTTTCTGTAAGCTTCTTCTGACAGCACTTACTCCTTATCTCAGGCTCTGCAGCTCGGGGATGACCCCAATCAAGACTTCTTTCTCATTTATTTCTAACTTCTCTTCCGATGTCTCATCTGCTATGTAAGCTGACTTTTTTACTTCAATAATTATATTGGTTTTGTTCTAGCAATTCTATTTGGTTCTTTTCCAAAACTGTGCATATTTTTTCATACTGTTCTGTACTTTCAATATGATTTCTAGTTGTTTCATTATGCCGTTGTCTTCTGGGAAGCTGCTGAAATCTCTGCTTATCTCCACAAAAATGTTCAGTATTTTAAATAGACGTGGACTATTGTCATTTTCCTGCAAAAAGCAGCAAAAGCTGGTATAGTATTATAGCTTTAGACTAGAAATACATCAATTAACCAAGCTGTCTTCAGTTATATTATGCTGATTTATGTCTTACTGGTTAGTTATGTTCATATTTGATCTATTAAAGACAAAGGAAGATGCACTTTTTTATTAAATGTATTAAGGTAACATTGGTTAGTAAAATTCTATAGGTTTCAAGTTACAATTCTATAATACCTCATCTATATGTTGTGTTGTGTGCTCACCACCCAGAGTTAGTTTTCTTTCCATCACCATAAATTTGACTCCACCTTCCTCCTCCTTCACCCACCTCTCCCCTCACTGAATTTTTATCTCATACATGCAACTCATTTGATATTCAATATCTTTGAGTCATAGAGTGCATCTGGGGAAAATTATAAAAGCGCTCCTTGTGGGTAACTAGGAAGTGTTGACCCTCAAAAACAATTTTTTTTTGAGTTTTAGTCTTTGCCAGCTTTCTTCTAGACAGTGGCTCTCAACCTTCCTAATGCCGTGACCCTTTAATACAGTTCCTCATGTTGTGGTGACCCCCATAAAATTATTCTCGTTGCTACTTCGTAACTGTCATGTTGCTACTGTTATGAATCGTCATGTAAATATCTGATATGTGTTTTCCCATGGTCTTAGGCGACCCCTGTGAAAGGGTCCTTTGACCCCCAAAGTGGTCGTGACCCACAGGTTGAGAACCGCTGAAGGTACACACCACTGAATTTTCCTCATTTCTCTCCTAACTCTCAGTACCTGACTTTGTCTTCCTTAAACTTCTCTCCACACTCTTATCCCTGAACCAAGGTAGAAGGAGCATATTTTGAATGTATTCGGTTCAATTTCTACCTGTGTTCTGCCTCTTCCTTTGTTTGGTTGGGGCCAAGTCTCAACAGCAGGTAGCTATGATTTAAATTTGACTTAGTGAAAGAGAACTGACACTGGGTGGGGAACGCATGCTGCAACACGTAGACGATGCACAGTAGAATTGTACACCTGCAACCTAAAGAAATGAAACAATAAAATAAGTGTATCTTAAGGAGATGGAGACAATAGGAAGTTTAGTTAGGGGACGATTTATTTATTTACGTATGTATGTATTTATTTATTTGTCAGAGTTAAAGAAAGTGGCACTTTAAAACATATTTTAAAACAGAAACCTCTGTGTTCTCCAAACTTACAGTGATATAAGTAATCATTCCCTCTGTTTATTGTCCAGACGAGCTAACATGAATGAAGCAATTTATCAGAATAATAATTTTGATCTGAACACTGGTCGAATGAATGTCTTTCAGTGAATCAGCCTCAGAAATCTCCTTTTTCATGAACATAAGTGAATGAAGTAGGTCGAAGAGGTAAATCTAGACCAATAAGTTTTGCTGTGAAGGCAATTCTGAAACAAAGCATTTCAGCTCCAGTAAGCAGACACCAACCCTTCGTATTGTGTTTGAGACCTGCAGCTGAATATGGCTTTGAAGTGAGCAGACAAAAGCAGTGACAGGCTCAAAAGAACGAAACGAAACGGGCTGTAAACAGTGCCGGTGTGTGCTGGGGAGGGGAAGGAGCTGCCTTATATGCCACCGGTGAATGATCAAAACTGCATTTCGTATCAGTTTTTTTGGAACTGGAACTGGCAGTTACCATTTATATTTCAAAACTTGAGCAATGTCCTTATTTTACAGTGAAGTTTCTGTTAAAAATGTACAAGTTCAAGCAGTTAACACAGGCATTCTGCCATTTTAAGTTAGCTGCTTCACTTCCATACAGCATACGAAGTCACTTTATTGTGCAATTACTTTCTAAAAGCAGAGATTTAAGGGGAAGTCCATAATTATTCATGACAGACTCAAAATAAAGCTAATTAGATTTCCAAAGAAGCATTGCTTGTATGGATTATTTAGGCACAGGAAGAGATAAATTTAAAAGGACAGTACTCCAGTATCTCTGGCTATGACAGATAAATTGCAGGGTATAGGATGGACAAGATGAATTATGCCATAGAACAGGTCAGTCTCCCCGGCCTAATACATGTTGCCTTCAGTTCCCTTTCTATACCAGGAAATCCAAATTTCCTCACAATTTTTGGTAACCAACATGAAGGAGATATGTTCAATGCTTCATTAATAACTAAATATTAATAAATGGATAAATGATTAAATAGAAGCATCAGGTGTGAAAACTTTTTAAAAATAAATTAAGCTTATAAATTATATTCTGAAGATAAACATACTTGCTAAAGGAATGGTTATTTTATTTCCTAATGAAAAATAGTTGATTTAAAAGGCATTTTCTGTGGCAGCTAAATCTTTGTAGATCTCTACCATTGGATCAAATATCCTTGACCTCAGAATTCCTCAGTAGGCATGAAATGGGTATTTAAATTATTTTATTAATTTCATTTGTTTAAAAGTCATTAAGATATCAAACTTATTTATGATTTCATGAAATGCCTCTGGTTCTAAAGCAGCAAGGGCATTTTATTTTACAGTTCATTTCATGTTAATAAATAAGTTTTTATTTTTAAATAATTATACATGTTTTGGAGAAAAATATACTGAACATATTTGTATATTCCTCTTGAATGCTATTTATTTTTCACTTTTTTTTATCAGTTCAGAGTTTTGAACAGACATGGTCTATCATTGATTTTTAAGATGTGTTATGTTTTCTGAAGTGCTTCTACAAGAAAGTGACTGAAATTGATGAGTCTGAAAGGGAATGCCAACAAACACATTCAATGGAGCATTCCAAGTAGAATTCAAAATTTTTACCATTGAAGCCAGAGATGATCTTGGAATTAAGTTGAAACTGAGTAATAAAATGTTCAAATACTGAGGACTTGTAGTATTTTCCATTATTTGCAACACTTAGCAAAATATCCTATTAAAAAGTATTATAGAATGAACTACCTACCACACATGAGATTAAAAAATACATGAGAGAATTACAGTTTGAGAAAGGAGAGAAATATACAGTATTTTGTGAACTATAGCTATGCTATATTGTAAGATTTTCTTAGATTTGCTTAACGTTCACATTTTTAAAGGATTTTCAGACATTTGAATATTGCAGTGTTGATAGTGTGGTTGGTGTGTTGAAAAAGTTGAGATTTTAATGTTTATGTGACTTATCCAAGGTTACTCAGCTGGTGAATGTTTCTGGATTCCAAATTGTACCACATCTGTCACTTCCATATACAAGTCAGACAAAGTCAACTGAGCAGCCTTTGACCACAAGCAAGTACAGTTCCACTGTAAGTGGCTCTCAAAAGCACTCCACATGATTTTTCTAAGTCCCTGTAACTTCTTTTCTCTGCCTCAAGATTCTCTATCAATATGACCTGCCTCTATTCTTCTTATAACAATAAAAACAAGGCTAACTTTTTCATCCCTGCATGAAAATTTTGCTCCCAGAATGTATTGCATAAATTTAGTCACTTTATGGAGGGTTTGGTCAGAGGCTGTTAGCCATCTCACTGGCGTGTCTCTGAATTCCTTATCTCTTCTACCTTCACAAACAACCCAGCCACCTTACAGCCCCACCCCCTCACAAGTTCTGCCCACACAAAGTGCTATGGGGTCTTTTCAAGGAGCTTCTTACAAATGTAATACTGGCTATACAAGGAAACCTGATGTGACCATTTCTATATGTTATTGAAACAATGCTTTTATTGTGATCAAAGTCTTAATTTTCTAAACTAGAACACAAATTCAATATGAAGATCAGATTAGTAAGCTACAACAGAACTTAAATGGAAAAGTGTACTTTTTTTCTCTTGGACTAAAAGTTTTCTCATTCAATATTTCTTAATTTTATTGAAAACTTTACAATTAAAATTTTTAACAGTATACAAAAAATATGAGGCAAAAATACTTTTCCTTCTTACTCTGGACCCTCCAGCTTTGCTCTCCAGAGGCTCCATTATCAGTGGATTATTTTTGTGCATCTTTCGAAAGTTATAAAAAATTTTTTACAGAAATGTGTCTCCTCTTTCACATCGTTAAAAATTACACTTTCCCACTAATCATCTGCAAGTAAACCCAAATCTACCTTCGTTCTTAATGGTCTGTAACATAATACTTTTTATTTTAATTGAAGTTATACATCCACATAGTTTATAGTTAAATTCTATGATGACAAGAACAGCACTCCCTGCCATTTCTAGTTTATCAGATGCAATCATATTAAAAATTCTAAGTTAATTTCTTTAGTAATTTAGTAATTTTTAATTCTCTATATAACTACTTGATGTTTCTGTTTTAGGTTTTGACTTTATGTAATGTTTATATATTGACTTTTTCCTTTGGAGGGTGAGGATTTCTTTTTCACCTGTACACCCTGCTCCTACCACAGAGCTGTAATTGCAGTCAGCTGTCCTTCAAATATCACGTTTTTGCTTGTATCATTATAGGCCTGTGTAAACACTACTCAAGTCTGAATCATGAAATGTACTATAAATGCTTTTCCTATACAATAAAAATGTCTCTTCTTGTTTTTAATTTTAAAGTACCTATAATTAATAAAGCCCAAAGTAGAAATCTTCTCTCAAAACATCAAATATATTATAACAAGTTTATCTTCTTAAAATAATCTCTCTGGGAACCTTCTGGCCTGTTCCAGTTTGTATTGGTAGCTCCCTGGGTTGGTTACAAGGCATTTATTTTGAAATCTTACTCCAACATCATTCTTGGGGATGGGTGGCTCCTTGACCTTTTCATTGTATTGTATCTCAGTTTTCTGGGTTTTACGTCTTCTCTTATTTTATGTATCCTCTAATTTTGGCACATCCTCTAATAAACTCCTGAGAAGAAAATTTTAAAGACTTTTCATGTCCAAAAACTATGTCTTATGTTATCTGAACTCTAAGAGATCATTTAGCTGGAGATGGAATTCTAGGTTGGAAGTTATTTTCCCTCAGAATTTAAAAGATATTTTTCCATTTTCTTCCAGCATCTAATGTTATTGGAAAAATAATGCCATCTTAATTCTTGATCCTTTATATGAAATTCATGGTTTTCTTTCTGAAAGTTTATAGAAACTTTTTCATCCCCAGTTTTCTAAAATTCCACAATCATGAGCCAATTTATAAACTTCCAACCTGGTAACTCTTGGGAACTGTTCTTCAATTATTTTTAAGTGGTTTTTCTCCTTTTGTTTACTTCATTCCTCTCTTGCTAGATCTCTTGTTATCCCGATGTTGCTTTCTAGGCTATACCTCTAATTTTCTTATATCTTTCTCATAATTTTTCTTTTTTACTCAATTTTCAAGAATATTTTCTCAAGCCAATACTGCCATTGAGTTTTCCAAGAGCTTTCTGTTCTATGTATTTCTGTCTTACAGCTGCTTATTTTTGTTTCTTAGATACAATATAATCAGTCTTTATTTTGTAGGATAGTGCAGGATTGCGTAATTGGCCATGCAAGCAGGAACCACGCAAAACAATCTTCATGATCGATGGGGAAAATGACAATTGTTCTGTAAACCTTAACAATATTTTCAAAACATTAAAAATTCACTTTTAAATGTATAGAGAGATGAAAATTAACAAAACATATTTACATAGTAGGTTGAAATTTAAAACATTAAAAACATTGAAAATCGAAGTGTTTTCTATCTGGAAATAATGTTTGTCACCTTATCCTGGTATAACTTACAATACTAAATGAGTATCTTTTCCATGTCTCGAATTGTCATACTCTTTTCTAAGTTTGGATAAACTTCCAACCATTTATCCTTTGCGATTTTAGTGTCATGAAATAACTCTGAGAGCCCTTTAATGTACATTATTTTGCCAGTATCATGTCTTCTCAGATATCTTCATCCTTTCCATTACAAACACTTTCATCTACATAAAGTATTTCCCAACTATGATAATCCCCTTGCCTTAACCAGTCCTTGGAAGGTAGGTGCAAAGTTCATAGCAGCATCCTTTTCTGTTCTAGCAACTTCATATAATAGCTTAACATTAATCAATTCAGTCAATTTTTGAAACAATGAAACTAGATTTTATTGGAAATACAAGTTTCTTCTTCTATTCCCTTATAATAATCATTTTCTTTTACTTGGCAGCTAACATCAATGCCTTGACCTGAATGCTACCCAAATTTATTTTTTTAAATTATAGTCTTCAATCCAACCATAAACAGCTTTCTGTTCTGAGTGTAATTTAATCTAAAAGATGTTGAAGCAACTTTACCTTGTTTTTTATATTCACTGGACTTTCCCAATACGGTTCACATAGGCCCTTTCCTATCTTGTTTGCTATCCCCATTTCTAATTATATCAAATTTCAAATACTGTGTTACTTTTTAAATTTCTTTGCTGCACTTTCATCTTTGTAGACCAATTCCTTCTTTTCACTAACCATTCTGAAACATGACACGTGGTTTCATCAGTGGAAGACAAGGACGTTACATAAGGACTACACAGCTATCTGTGTGTAAACTAACAGATGTGCGGTAACCAATCACGGACAGAGTTTGAAAGAAGTGATGTGATTGGTCACTGATCGTGATGTGCGTCTATTACTTAGTGACTGTGAGAGGAAGAGCTAACAGAAAAGCCCGTACACTATGCAATTACCCATGGTTAACACAGGCATACCTCAGAGAGATGGTGGGTTTGGTTTCAGACCACAGCAATAAAGTAAGTAGCTCAATAAAGTGAGTCAGATGAACTTTCTGGCTCCCAGCAGCATAGAAAAATTATATTTACACTCTACTGTAGCCTATTAAGTGTGCACTAGCATATGTCTAAAAAAAATAACATACATTAATTAAAAAATACTTTATTGCTAAAAAATGCTAACCATCATCTGAGCCTTCAGGGAATTGTAATCTCTTTGCTGACCAAGGGTCTTGCCTTCATGGTGATATAAACATGATATCTGTGAGGTACAAAGCACAATAAAATGAACTATGCTTGTATACTATGGTAACTGAAATCTTAACTGTATTACCAAGGGACCGGTGTTATAAAGTAAACTGTGTAACTGATATTCATGCATGTTGAAACAATGCAAAGTGAGAACTGCCTGTGCATATCTTATTTCCATAAGAGCATTAATGATAGTATTTAAACTATTTTCCCACTGTTTCCTCCAATTTACGTTTTTTATATTCGTTTGCCTGTCTGCTATTTTCACCTGTTCCTTTTTTGTTTGGTTTGTGCTCTGCTTTGACATTAGATATCTGTCTGATCTACTCATAGGTAAGACTGGGGAACTAAAAACGCATGTGTAGAGTTTAATAATGTGGCCTTTGCTGCTGGGTGATCTGGCTGGGCCATTTCTTAAAGAATATTCAATGTTAATGCCTTTAAGTCTTATCTTTTGTGATGGTCAGAGTCTCCAGAGAACACTTATAATAATAATCATTCTGGGCTGTCTTTTCTGGAGAGCAATGTACACACCATGTTGTACATCTAGTGTCTCCTAGGAAGGCAGCCCAGGAGAGAAGGCCCATTCTCCATTAACTCCCGAATTTGCCTTTTGGTCCCCGTTATTTGTAACCATGCCAGCCCAGAGACACGCTGTCTTAGAGAACAGATCTCCAGTGTTCTGCTAAGGTAAAGGATGGGTATTGAGACCAACTGCTCTTTTTAGCCCCACCTCAACTCTGCTTCCAAACATCCATTACGCCACCAGCTCAGAGCTCATTCAGGCTGCCACATTGTAAATTCTGTCACTTCATGACTGTTCGTTCCCATTTCTAGTTTAGGATCCAACTATCCCCAGTCACTTACCACCAACTCACTGACCTCTAGCTTTCTAAATTCAGTTGCAATTTTCCCATTTCGCTGTCCTTGTGGGTTTATTGTTTCTAAAATAAAAACTTTTTTTGGTCATTTTAGTGAGGATTTATGAAGAAGAGAAGGTTAAATGTATTCGGTCAATTTATCATCTTTAATTTGAAGCTTCTTGTTAAAGAAAAAACAACAATATACTAATGGGTATTTTTTAATATCCTGTACTAAATCCTTGACCAAAGTATAAAATTAAAACTAATATACAGATAGGAGATGATAAAGCTATAGTTTTTATTCTTTTCTTATTTAGGCTGCTTTCGTAAAATAGAAGATTTGCTATTTCTTTCTGTTACTTTTCTTCTAGAGATGTTAACAAAGGCTTTATGTTTTCATTATCATAGCCATATAAAATCAACCACGAATATTGTAAGACCATGATGTATAAGAGATATATAACACTTTCTTGAAAGGGTTTCAGTAGCCTTATTCGACTGCATCTCCTGGCATTTTTCATCTCCCTCTTAATATATTCTGTCATTCTCATCTGTTTTGATTTAATGTTGATTATACAGACATGGTGCGCTGCAAGAAGCTGCCTGATCGCTTCAGCTCTGTGTTATGCATGCATTAGACTCAAGGTATTTTTGGCAATGAAACATAAAACTGCTATTGTTAAATTATATCCAATTGCTTAGGTTTCTCCCAGGTAGATTATGTAGATCTTTGGAAAATTAAACATTAGACACAGTCATAGAAAATCACATCACTGCGTTTTAAAACCAGTTCAATTTAACTTGCCCCTAATTCCCTAACCAGCAATTTCTCCGACTGCATCCCCAGGGAAAAATATATTGAACACAGTCGAAGGTTAAGGCAGAGGAGTACAGTGAGACTAGGAAGCAGCCAATCAGACGGCGAGGGTCTAAAGATCTGATGCCTCCAGGCAAGCACCAAGCTGAGCTGGTTAGTCTCCTTTCATTGCAGGCGAACACCACATACATGTCGTAAATGCTCCCTGTGTGGGCAGCAGCCACCAAGCAGACCCTGTAGCTAAGAAGAGAGGGATACATGCCCAAGCAACTCATTCTGCACAGCAGCGGACAAGACAGCGATATCCCTGTGCTGGAATGTTCTCATGCAAAGGTATCGGTTCTTTTTCATTGAGTTGCTATATTGCTTAAGGATTACGGAAAGCAGAGGTGCTGGTGCTAGAGGAAGATCTCTCTGCTTTCTAGTAATGCTTTGTTCCTGTTCTCAGTCTAAATGCCAGCCTTTGAAGATGGTCCATCTCTGGGGGAGACGGTAATAAGCAGAACAAAGGAACACTTTACATTGCTTAAGCTGACTGTGTTCAGAACCTTTATTAGAACAGACTCTTTGTTATTGTTGCTATTGTTCTGAAGGTAAGCTGGCTAAAAATGTAGCTTTAAGTCATCACATTCTGCTATGTTTATAACTAAGGAGAAAGAACTGGAGAAGGGGGGTGCCAGAGGGGCTACATATCTTAAAGGTTGCTGCAATTATCTAGCTATCTACCAGACTCATAGAGAAAAAGGGTCACACTGCTGATCTAAAGTAAAAAAAAGAGAATTTTGTCACTATGAGGGCTCCTCTATGCTTTTGACACAAGTTTTATAAAAAACACTTTGCATATTCTCATTGTGCTTAATAATTAAGATGCCTTAATTATCATTTGTTACTGACAGCTGGTGCAATCGTCCAAAAGTCATCAGTATATTAGGAGCTCTTGTTTTAGTTGCCAAGGTAATAGGAAGGATAATTTAATATGTTACAGAGTACAAAAGACCCGTGAGAAACATATTGCATTAGGTGAGGCGGGAGACTGCTTTGTGGAGCATTTATTTTTTGGAGTGAGTCCCTTCTTTTGTCTCCTCTGCATCAATTATCTGTTAGAAGGAATAGATAAAACAGGGACTTCCATTGTATGCCATGTATTTAGAGTGAACACGACAATTTTTCCTGTATACTAGGCAACATTTAATTTATGTCTAAGACATTAAATTGTTAACCATACGGAAAGCTTTCACTGGTGAGCTGTTCGTTATTCTCCATGGGACATTAGAAATAGCATGTCAGTGGGTTATCAATAGTGACCTGAATGAAGTTAAGATAAACTGTCATCCCAGGGAGCAGAAATGAAGGCAAGGGGTGCTGAACTTTGTTTTCCAGTTATCTCTTGAAAGCATGGCTCCTGAAAATTTTAATCTTCATAGTTAATGATCAGGGTGAGCATTTTCATGTCACATCTCTGAAAGGTCTCCTAAGTAAGGCAGATTCTTTGTGTGGTTATTTTTTTAAGAGAGGAAAAATATTAAGGCATTGATTATAGTTTATAAATTGCCAGGCCATTTGGTATTTTTTATCCTTGTCTTTACTCATTTATTTATTAATTATGGTCTGTGGAACTAAGCACACTTTGCCCTTGAAACATCATCAATTATGCTATTCTGATACACTTTGTGATTTTTAGTTTCTCTAAATATTTATAAGGTACGTGATTTTATTTACAAAATATCACCTAAGTAAAACTAACATACAAAGATAATATTTAAAAGTCACTATTTAACCTTAAACATTCACTATTTAAGTATATGTAACACATAATTCATTATTAAAAATATAAAAATTAAAATTCTGAAATTTAAGATTTAGAAATCACATAAAAATAAGAATATTTTTTATATGTGAAATTTTTTTACTTATGTCTATGTTTAAAAGACTTTGCTTTGCAGAAGGCAACATTAACTAATTAATTCAGTGGCCATAAGGAGTTTATTAGTAACTTTGATGACTGGGAATGCAGGAATTAGTATTATTTTGCAGAAGAGAATACAGAAGCATAGTATCTTGTTCTTGAGCTATAAGAAGTGTTCTGACACCCGAGATGATGTAAAATTTATTTCTACTAAAGGAAGAATAGAAAGAACAGTCAAGATATAATCTTACAAAACAGGTTCAGAGTCAACAAAGCCTTTCAGGACATCGGGAGGCGGGTTAAAGGAAGGGAGTTGAAGCAGAGGGAGGGCACTGCGCTCTGTGGCAGTGCAGGGACAAAATAACGGACCCAGGCTGGACTTTGGCACCAGACAGACCTGGATTAAATCCCAGTGCTGCCACCGACTCCCCGTGTAACCTGGGCAAATTAGCCCTGGGCGGTTTGTGAGAGTAAGAAGGGGTCCACGTACTTATACGTAGTTCATGTAAATATGAGAAGGGCGCAATTAAAAAGATGTGCTATCAAAGTCAACTGTTACCTTGTGAGCACCGATTAAGGAGAGACCTGATTGCTCCTCCCCAGTAATGTCTAAGCTTCTGCCTTTTGAGGACATTGCCTTCAGTGCAACCCTCTGAATCCTCTTTAAGTGCAAATAGCCTTGGCAAGACTACTTTAAGACACTATTATTACGTCTTAGTTTTCTGGAAGGACCTGAGAGCAGATGCTGATAGCAGCATGCTGAATAAGAGAGAGATATTTTTTTTTAAGTGAAGGGTGGGGATAAAGGATGCTATTGAGCGAGGAAGAGCTAATTGGAGAGTCTAGTAGCTGGGAAACATATCTTACCAAGATAACTTAATAAATGCCTCCAGAGAGATCAGGGCAATGAGGAACATTAAATGAGGCTGTGGATCCAAAATAAAATGGAATGCCTAGGTAGACAGCTATCTCGTTGAGAAGCATGATATGTACAAACTGTTTTTACTGGTCACCTATAAGGATGTTTGATGCAAGCAGTGACTTCATGCTGTTCATAGGAAGAACTTATTCACCAGCTTGAAGGGAAATACACAAGGGGAAAAGAAATAAAATCTAAAGGACAGAGCAAATTTTATTTTTTATGGCATAATAATTTTTGTCAGAGTGTGTCAGGAGATAACGTGCAGGATGACTTTGCTGAAAACAAACTGGGAGTATGCATGTTCAACTTAGATCTAAATATAGAACATCAGAAACGGCCCCTGAGCAAGAAGGATCTTCATAGTTGTGTAGCTCTCCAAACTCTCTCCATTCAAGATAACTCAACTGCACCGCCTAGGTTTCCTCAAACTTGAAATTACTTCCACTTACACCTATGTTCCCATCTGCTTGGGAATTATTAGACCTAGAGGAGGTTGCATGCTACTTGAGGACCGAATGTTTAGGGCACTGCCCAGACAGGGTGGTAAAAGAGAGGGTCCTGATGTCCCCCCAAGGTCATTCCCACTCACTAACTAGTGTCTTAAATTCTACCTTTAAGCCACTGAAATGCAAACACCTCTGGATGAAGTAATACTATAAAAAGCTATTTTAACTTTTCTCTCCCACCACTTCTAATATTCTTCCTTCTTTTTATAGTTTTGGGCATGTTGATTTGTTTCCTTCACCAAACTGGAGTTCTTCCACGAATAGGATAGAGTCTGACTTCATAGTTGCCATTGCCTAGCAAAAGGCCTGCCACCTAGAAAATCTTACATTGATATTTGTTCATCTTATTAACACAATTTATTTCCCAAGAAGCCCACCAGTGTATGCACATTGAACTACCAAGCTACCTAAGTTACACGAAGGATGAAGTGGCCAAAGTACTAGCCTCCATTTGACTTCTCAATAAAATCCGTGAATTAGGGAAAATGTATCCTTGTTCAATGCCTCTCAGCAGCCTCAGATCAATGTATCCTGGCACCTTTGTGGCACTGCTAATACCAGGGGACTGTGTTTATGCCCAAGCAAGTCTGATAAGACCATATTGATAGGAATGGGTCACGCTCATTAGTGCAGGAGCCAAGTCTGGAATGTGCCATGTTAAGCAGGGCTGGTAAGAACAGCTGCAAAGGGACACTGGAGTACCTGCCAGCTACTGGGAGGCTGACTTCTAAGAGGGACAAGGGTTAGAGACCTAACAGCAGCAGCCCTAGCTGGGCAGCCCTAGCTGAGCTGGGCTCCTGGAGTCAGATGAAGGACTTCTAGAATGAGCTGGGATGATCAATCTCTCTCTAATCTTCAGAGAACACATAAAGCCTTTTCTCAGACATTGTATGAACAGTCCTGTTTCATCCCTTATAATTTTACAAATCCTCTTTATGACTTTTCAAAACTTTTGTCCTAGCCTGGGAAAGGACATGTTTTCTCTCATGTGCCTGGCATGATGATCTGATGATATCTGCCTGTTCACAACCAGGACTGTATTATTATAAAATGAGGCAGGTCATGGAAAAGAATGGAGTTATTCTGCTGGAGTGCCACCAAACAACAACATCAGCAAAGTTGTCTTGTTTTGTTTTGTATGATGTCCTTAAAGGATCACTTGGTGGTAGCATCTGAGTTTGTGACCTGTGAATCAATCGGTGTAAGACAGGGGTGTCCAATCTTTTGGCTTCCCTGGGCCACATTGGAAGAAGAAGATTTATCTTGGGCCACACATAAAATATGCGAACATAAACGATAGTTAATGAGCTAAAAAAAAATGGTCACAAAAAAACTCACAGTGCTTTAAGAAAGTTTACGAATTTGTGTTGGGCCACATTCAAAGCCATCCTGGGCTGCATGCGGCCCATGGGACGTGGGCTGGCAAGCTTGCTGTAAAATACTATCTTTCCCTCCCCTCTTTAAACTCTCTGATTAGAATTTTTCTTATGAGCAGACACAGGGAAACTTTTGTATGTTCATTTTGTGGACATTCAGCTACCTCTTGATCCACCTGGGGACCGTAGTTCATTCATATTTCTTTCATAGAGACTTTGAGCTCCCTTCCCCCAAAACTGTAAGAACAGGTAGCCACGATTGTACAGTATAATTTCTGAAGTGTCTCTCTAAAGCACACTCAGCCTGTTCTTAGAGAAAAAAACAAGCAAGACTAATTAAAAAAAAACAAAAACAGACTCTGAACAAGTCGGTCAAAATATATATTAAAAATTAAAATACTGTTTCCAGCATGGTCTTGTGTTATTTAAGGCTTCAAATTGCCACTCCTCACTAAGTTCAATACCTTCCAAAATGTGGTATAATAGAATATGAACTTTGCAATTAAGTGGACCTTAGTTCAGTTCCTGACTGTACCATTAAATAGTTGACCCTTTGATTTCCACATCAGTGAAATGAGATTGATATATATCTACCTTGTATTTCATTTAAGTTTAAATAGGATAATAACCACCAAGTATCTGTGATGCCATCTCTTGCAGAGTAGCCAATTAATAATTTGGAAACGGTTCTTTCTGCTCCAGAGTCAAGTCCAAATGTGCTACTTCGCATAGCATAGAGGAGACTTGCCGTATCTGACATCTGCCCACCTTAGCAAGCTTGCCTCCTGCCCCGACCACTTCACAGCCTACTTCTCCCACCTTATTCTTTGTTCACAAGCACTGTATGCCAATTTAGTCTGCATTCCACTATGTTTGCCTTTACATGGAAGGCTGCATTTCTCCCTCTTCCCATTTCCCAGAAATCTCCTGTTTGTTACTGACACATAGCTTAAGGATGATATGCTTCTTTTAGTGATATTCTTTGTACTTTAATAAGATAGCTAATATTTGATGATTCTTACTATTGCCCAGGTGCTCTTTTAGGTAAATATTGTCCACAGTTATCTAATTCAATATTAAAATTCATTATTATACTCATCCCAATGTTTTGATCTATTTGAGTGTAGAAAAAAGTGAATGAATGACTAGCAAGGTAGATGGGTAGGAGACAGAGAGGATAAATGTGTACTAGGGGATGTGAAATTGTTCTCTGAGATGGGCCAATATTTCAGGGAGAAAATTGTAATGAAGGCAAGAATTTTAGAGAAGATACTATATAAACAAATAAACAAAACCAAACTTAAATCAGAAAGGACTGATGGAGCTTGGAGATGTTCAGGGAGCAGCATTGGTCTGATAGGAAATATCAAAAATAAGAACAGAGTAGCTAGATTAGGGCCTTCCTGTAGAAGTTCAGGACTGCATTAAGCATGGGTTTCAGTTTCCAAAGAAACTAGCCAGAGAGGTCTAGATAGAAAAAGAATCAATACTTCTGGAATGAACAACAATGGATTCAGATTAGCACTTCCTTAGAGGGAGGCCATATGCTAAACACATGACATGAACTGACTCATTCAACTTACTTAAAAAAAAAACCAAGGTAAGAGGGATTTTGTAAACCGTTTTATAGATGGGACAACAGAAAAGGTGGCCAGACTTGTCTAAGACTATTAAGCTGGAAATTAGAAAGCTTGGATTTGAACACAAGTTTGCCCAACGTGAAAGTTCATACCCTTTATATGCTGCTGCTCTGGCTCTTTAAGTAAATGGTGGGAGATGGCTTAGGTCAGAGAAAAGCAAAGTTACTTTGGAAGAAAAACCATGACCAGCAAGTGATTGCAAGTGAAGGGAACTTAGATACTGGAGGAAAGAAAGTTTTTCACTTGGTGCTAATTGAGGACTGTGAGATTGCCCTGTCTATAGAGTACCTCCTCAAGATACACCCTAGTCTTCTGTGTCCCGTAGCTGTGGACGCTGAAGACTAACCACGTATGTGGATGCCACTTTCCTGAAAGTGGAGAAGCTCTAAATACCAAGACCATAAACTTTGCAGACAAATATCTTCCTTTCTCCTTTGATCCCATTACTGAGGGCGATTGACTGTTGAAGGATGGGGGAGACATTGGTGGGGTCAACCATGCCAAGTTATGGCTCAGGGGCCCATACACTGGGTTACTGTCAGGGAGCTTTGTCTGATCTTACCCCTCTAACCCAGGCAGTCATTGATGAGGGATGGTGTCTGCAGTCAAAGAGCAATCCAACAAGTCATATTTCACATGTTCTGTAATGGAATTGGGTATCTTTTATCTATTTGATAACATAAAAAGCTAACGAACATTTTGGGGAAGTTTTTCTTATTTGATTCAGTACTTTATATTTCACAGTTTCAAGATGTATGCTGTAAAATATGGCTTGTTTACAAAATTTGGTTGACTCACGTGTTGAATTTTTTCCACTGATAATATATATATATATATATATATTTAAATGAATCCATTATTCAGGGGGTACAATTAGGTGGATGAGGAGATGGAAGTTTGTGGTTTATTTTGTTTGTATTCTCTTTGCTGACATTTTGACTAGAATGCTATCTATCAAGGGAAAATATTTTGTAACAGAACTGCTCAGTACACGTCGTACATTGATTTTTCTGGAATTGTTATCTCTATCTCTCAGTACAAGTGTTTTGCCTCACACATTTTCAGATCCTTTCAGAGAACTAAATTTACAAACAAATTTGTGAGGTTATTGCTCTTCTCAACTGGTATGTTCTTCTTCCATTCTCCCCCCTGCTTTCATTCACACATTCTCCAATTTTTTGTTCAGATGATGGCAACAACCTCGTAGCAAATCTCTTGGCTCATCCCCTTCAACCTCTACATAAAAGCCAGTGTTTTCTTTCTAAAACACAAATTTACTCGTACTAGCAACTCCCTTAAACTTTTTGAGGTAGTTTTTTGTTCTTAAAGTCCAGCTTCCCTCAGGGCTGACACTTTCCTCATCATACACATGGGATTTCCCCCTAATTGTTCCTGCACCCCTTCCTCTCCATGCCACACCTTTTGAACTGCTTGTAGGTTGCCACACATCCCTTCTTATTCCACCACCCCGAGCCTTTCTGCACGGTGCCACCTCTACCCGGAGCACAACCTTCAACCCCTCATGCCTGTCATTTCCCTGCTCCTTCGCCTCACACCCCCATCTTGGCACGTCCCCTCTTACAGTACTCTTCTGCTCACTCTTGTCACTGCTCACACACGCAGCATGGACTAGATGCCCTTCCTCTAATCTCATGTAGCACCCTTTCCATGTTTCTAAGGTAAAGACCATGTTTTATTTATGTTTCCCTGGTTGGAAACAATGTGTGTGGAATGAATGAAGGATTGACTGATGAGAAAAGCAAGAATCTTCTAAAAGAAAAATGTGTTTTCTATAAAATGAAATTTCGTATAGTTTAAAGATCTGCCAAAGTTGGGCAATGATTAGAAAATAAGTTGGGATTTGAATCATCGCTATTCATTCTTACTGTAAAGTGTTGCTCATTAAATGTGCTTTCCCCTAATCTAAGTCAAAATTCTAAAGACACACTTTTAAATTTTGCTATTAATATGGTATACCTTTAATGTGTTGATAATCTGGTCTATGCACTTGGTTTGGCTTCCTCATATATTCAATATTATTCTTCCAGAAGAGAGCTAACAGCCTTCACAAATTTCTCAAAATGGCCAACCTCTCATTGCAACAGTTGTTCTATCAACTAGTTGATAAAATCAAATGGGTAGATTAAATTTTTAATCAATCACAAATATGTTGTAGCATTTATTTTCATGATTGCAAGGCAAATATTCTATTTAATGTTCAGGGCCCATTTCCAAATCTACACTGACTTTGAGTAAATATGTGGAGAGCATTGGCATACATGACCACTTTGTTCAATGTGATTCGTAAGCTCAAAGGTCTCCAGAGAACTAATGATCATATATTTGATGCATCTTTGAAAGCCTGAAAATCAGAGCCCTCTCCACCATGCAGTGTCAGGAATTCAGTAGGAGGGTAATGTGCAAAAAATATATGACACCCGAAGTTTCAGCTCTTGATGGCGGTACTAATTCTAAACTCCTGTGCTATAGGATTAAAGGAAAAACACATTATTTCAAGATTGCTAGACCCACTGGAATATTAATTGGCCAACCCGTGACATCCATGAACCTCACAGAAAATTCATTCTCCAGGACGTGAAGTCACTTGATCTGCCTGTCTAGTGACTGCTTTCCATGAAGCTTCACATACATATGCTATAGAACTCTCTTCTTGTTAAATACTTATAACATTTTGCCACACTTCAGTTTTTCTGTAATGTAAAAAGTTTAAGTGTATCAAAAGGGCGGTGTGAGTTCTGCACTTTGAATTGTAGATCCAAATTTTTGACATGCTATGGCTTTATAGTATCTAATTTTACTATACGAATTCACAGACCAGATTCATTTGTTAGAAATGGAAAATAATGCAATCCAGATTTCTTGATATAAAATGAGTTGAGACCCAATTTATGTAGGTATTTAAAAGGCTCGACCAACATGATATGCATATTAGTGGAAGTATAAGTGTTCGAATCCAGGTCTTGATACTTTCAAGCTAGTTTCTATACGATGGCTTTAATTTTATATCTGATATATCTGTTTGGGGTCCTCAAATATATTTCTTGCCAGTCATTTATTAGAATTTGCAGCAGATTTGGAAAAGAAAAGTAGGTGGCTATTTACATAATGTTATAGAATAGAGAATTTTCATAAGATGATTCCTAATAAAGAGTGAAAAATAACAAATATAAATAAGACATAGCTTTGGTGGATACTTTTCTAGAATATCACCACTAGCTTTGTTTCAACATTTTTACATTCAATAGTCAAACAACATTCAACATTTCAAACAAACAAAAGTGTTGAAAGAATAATACATCAAATATCTACTAATTGTTAACCCTTTGCCATATTGCTATGTCACATGTGTGTGTAGGTTTTGAAGGAGCATTTGAAATGACGTTGCAGACATCATGACACATTTTACTTTTAGATATTAGATGCCCTAAGAATGCGGACATCATTCTGCATAGCCTCAATTCCATAACACAATTAAGAAAATTAATAGTTTCCTTACAGCATCTAATGTCTATTTGATTTTTAAACTTAATTTATTTTTCTATTCTTCAACCAGGTTATAGTTGAGGTTAATGCATTTAGTCACTATTAATCTAATATATGTCTACCCCACCATTTCCCCCCATGACATTGACTTTTTGAAGAGAACAAACCACTTGTCTTATAAAATGTATGACAATCAGGATTTACGTGGTTAGTTTATTGCGATGATGCTTACCGTGTTTCTAATTCCCTTTATCTCTTATAAAATGAGAACTAGTCCTTACAGCCTGAGTAGATACTATTTATGTTTTTGGCAAGATGTACCAAGTGATGTTTTATAAGTCATCACATCTGGAGGGACATACTTTCATGATGTCAAACTTCAGTAATGCTGCATTTGATTTTTTGATTAAGGTGGTGACTGCCAGATCATCCATTTCATTATAAAGAAAGCTTTTCCTCTTTGCAATTATTAGGCAATCTGAAGGGTGGTCATTTGTTACTATTTGGGATATCTTGTTACCCAAATAACTACTAGGTTTGTCCACATTGAAATGGCCTTGAACAACCTAAAGAGCTTTTCAAATAATGATCTACGAAAGAAGTATTTCACTAGAAACACTATTTATCCAATTCCATTCCATTAAGAGAAATGAAAGAAGAAACTATGAAGTAAACATAGTTGTAGTTATTACTGTCAGTGATTTTTAAGTGTTAGTCAAGGATCAGTGGGTGAAAACAGAAATGGTTAAAAAACCAAAACTTGATGTGGATTATAACCTGATGCCAAGTACCTTTCAACACGTGTCCGCAGCTACCAGTACACCCGCGCTGGGAGACAGTAAAAATGTGTGTGCCTCAGATACTACACAGAAGACAAGGAAATACTCTGAAGAGTGTATTAAATATAAGTTTTCATTTGTAGAGAATGATGACTGTCCTTAGCCTTTGTGTGTTGTGTGTGGGGAAATATTACCCAATAGCAGCAGGAAACCCTCTCTGCTCATGCAACATTTAGAAACTAACTATCCTATGTATAAAAACAAAGAAATACATTATTTTTAGCACTAAGAAAAGTATCCAACTGTTACTTCATACATGATGTCAGGAAAGAAAGACAATGAGAATGCAGTTGAGGCTTCATACCATATTGCCTATTGTATAGCTAAATGTGGTAAAAACCACACCATAGCTGAAGATCTCATTTCTCCTTGTATTGAGGAGACCTTTTTTTGTATGTCTGGGGAAGAACATGTCCACAAAATCAATACTATCTCTTTTTCAAAGGATACAATGTCTCTGTGAATTCAGAAAATGTGTGACGATGCTAAAACTGCCATAGTAGATAGGATTAGAAAAAGTAAATTATTTTTCATGCAGGTTGATTAAAGTGTAGGTGTTGCTAATTTATCTATTTTGCTTATCATCCTGAGACACTTGGTAGGAAATAAAATTGAGGAAAACCTGTTGCTTTGTTATCCATTGACAGAGCGTATCATAGGTGAAGATATTTTTAATACAATCAATGATTATATTAATGAAAATGACATTAGTTGGTCGAATTGTTGTGGAGTATGCACTGATGGAGGCAAGTCTTTGTCAGTTTGCTTTATAGGCCCGTGCAGCCAAATTCAAGAAGTAGCCCCCCACCCCACGTACCATGGAGTCACTGCTGCATTCATAGACAAAGTCCTGCATCCGAGCCTCTTCCTAGTGAACTGAAGATGTTCTTGATGAGGCTGTAAAAGTCACAACCACAAAACTTCAGACTATTTAAAATGTTGTGTGAAGAAATGAACACTATTCACTGCACATTAGTTTTGCAGATGGAGGTGGGTGGCTATGTCATAGCAACGTAGTTACATAGATGTTTGAACTTAGACATGAAGTCCAGGCAGTTTTTGAAGACCATCATTTCCATCTTGCTCCAAAGTTTTAGGGCAGTGATTGGCTTTAACTTCTCACACACTTATCAGATATTTTTCCAGAAATAAACAAACTCAACTCAGGACTTTAAAACAGCTCTATCACTATATTCAAAGTAACCAACAAAATGGAGTTAATGATTAAAAAACTGGACTTTTGGAAAGTGTGTATTGAAAGAGCTCAGCCTGAAGTTTTTGAAACTTTGCACAACTTCTTACCTAAGAATGGCTTGCACCTGTCCCAAAATGTGAAAGAGAATATTGTATGTCATTTGGAAGGTCTTAAAGTGTCCTTTTATAAGTACTTCCCTCAATGTGAAAAACTACTAGATTGCAGAATTCTTCAAAGAAGCTAAACTACCAATCAATGAAAAAGAGCAGTTAATCAAACTCTCAACAGATTCTTCTTTAAATTCTGATTTTAAAAAAGCACCTTATTACCTTCTGGGCAGATGCCAGTGAGGAATAAGAACAGTTCAGTGAGAAGGCACTCAAATACCTCTTGCCATTTACTAATATTGAGCTAGTGGAGAGAGCTTTTTCTTCTTATACCTTCATAAAAAATAAATACTGCAACAAGCTTAATGCAAGTTCAGATTTAAGACTGTATCTTTTATCTTTAAAGCCTGATTTCAAGATATTAAGTGCAAGCTAAATGATCACATTAACAATGTTTTAATTGGCTAGTGATCTGCATAATGATTATTACAAATTTTCAGATAACACAAATAAATATCATTATTAATAATAAATTAAAAGTTTGTTAAATACTTGATCATTATTATCAATATTTAACTATGTTATGAATTTTGTAAAATTAAATCTGTGGTTCGTACTTTTAACATAGTAATTTTTCTTTTGTAACTTACTACCCCATTTCCACTATTTTACATTAAGATAGGCACTGAACAAAAGTGTCAATAAAAAAAGTGTCAGCTGTTTGAAAAACAAGGGGTGCAATTTATAGAAGGGTTTAAAAGGGGTACACAAGTGGAAAAAGGTTGGGAAACATTGGTTTAGACAGAAAGGATTCAGAGATAAACAAGGCAGACAAGGCCCCTGTTCTCATGGAGATAATACACTGGTGAGAGAAGACAGATCATAGACACAGAGTCCAAGAATATAATCTCACTGCCCTATAATGTAATGTTTACAGGCGTAGGCTTTAAAGCCAGACAGTCTCTATTCAAATCCCAGTTTCCCAACTTGACCTGAAGCAAGATATTTAAGTTTTCTGTGCCTCAGTGTCTCACCTGTATAATGAAGATAATACTACCTAACTCACAGGTTTGGCATGAAGATTAATTAGAAAAATACTTGTAAAATCTTGAGAGTGTTTACTGTTTTTATAGAACAGTATCTGATACAATGCAAATCTGAAAATATGTTAGCTGTCATTATCATAGTACTAAGTGCTGTGATTATAATAAAGTAGAGAAAGGCAGGGTTTTTCAAAAGCAGCATTATTGATCTTTGAGGCTGGATAATTCTTTGTTGTGGGGGCTGTTCTGTGCATTGTAAGAAGTTTAGCAGCATCCCTGGTGTCTACCTATTATGCCAATAGCACCCTCCCCACAGTGACAACCACAAATGTCTCTAAGCATTGTTAAATGTCGGGAGGCAAAATCCCCCTGTTGGAGATCCACCAGTTAGAGAATAAACAGGTGCAGTATTATTACATAGGGTGTATAGAAGAGCTCTTTGAAGAGAAACCAGAACAGGACCCTGAATGATGACAAAGAAGAAGCCATGCCAAACCTGGGGGAGAGTGTCTTAGTGGTCCATTCAGCCAAGATAAAGTTCCTGTGGCAGGAACTAGTGGCCAGCTTGGCTAAAGAGGGCTGCAGGTAATGTCAGAGAAGTAGGTTGGGTCAGAGCCTCAAGGTCAATAAAATCATGATAATAAATTTGGATTTTATTCTTTATGTGCTCAGAAGACATTAGGAGATTCTAAGCAGGAAAATGCTATGAGTTGATTTCTGTTTATAAGTTTATCTGTAGACTGCACAAGGGCAGACATGGAGGCACGGAGAGCAGTGAGAAGATGAATGTATAGTCCTGTGAGAGATGGCGGGTGTGGACAGAGGTAGTTAGAGACCGTGGTTATGGACCTGGTGAGATATAATAAGACTGAGATATATAATGGTGGAAGAACCAATAGTGTGGGTTACGTATATGAAGAATAAAGGGGAAATGGGGAAGGGGAAAGTCTGTGGGGAAGGAGCCTAATACATTCATAACCCTGTCTAGGCCTTGTGAAGTTTGAGCTCCCACTAATCGTCCAAGCACCGACTGGGCTGTTGACTATACCGGTCTGGAGGTGAGGTGAGAGGCTGGGGGCTGGAGATATGTGTCTGGGGTCATCTGGGTTTGGATGGCATTTAAACCAGGGGACCATCTGACTTCACCAAAGGAGAGAATAAGGTGGAAAGTCAAGGACGGAGCTCTGAAGCATTTCTATATTTAGAAGTGGAGAATGAAGGAATGGCCATTGATGTAGGAGTAAAACCCAGAGAGCATGTGGTGTACTAGGAGACAGGAAAAGAAATGCTTCAAGGGAGAAGGGGGAAGGGTGGGGGAGGGAGGGGAAGCCAAATACAAGGTGATGGAATGAGAACTCACACGGGGTGGTGAACTTACTATACAACAAGGTGACAATGCACTGTAGACTTGTATGCCTGACACCTATGTAATCCTTGCTAACAGATGTCACCCCAATAAGTCTAACAATAAAAATAAATTAAAAAAAGAAATGTTTCCAAAGGAGAATGTCATCTTCCTCCAATGCTACTAAGCTATGTAGTAAGAAGAGGATTGCACTCACATTTGGATGAGACATGAGGGAGGGTGCTGGTGACTACAGCAAGCATGGTTCCCTTAGTGTGATGGGAGTCTTGTTGGGGTGTATTGTCAGGAGAGTGGGAGCTAAGAAAGTTGAGACAAGAAGTGGCGGCGTTTCTTTTGGGAAGGAAATTCAAGAGATACAGTAGCCGTTAGAAGATAATGTGGGCCAAGGAAAGCACTAAGTTTTTGTTAATATGGAAAGCATCACAGCATATTTGAACGCTGATGGAACGATCCCAGGGAGAAGGAAAATCTTGGTGATCCTGGGAGACATTAAAAAATAATTGCATGGGAGAATTTACTTAGTAGAAGTAAAACTTCCGGGACGCACTGCACTTGTGTGTCTTGTACTGGAGGAGGGAGGGACAGATTCTTAAAACATGGAAGACAAGAAAAATTCAAGTGAAGCTGTGTATTTGGGATAGAAAAGGAAGTAATTGTCATCAGAATACTTCCGTTTTTTCAATGAAATATAAAACAAGATCAATAGCTGATAAGGTGCCCCTGAAGAGCAAGGCCTGAAGGATCAAAAAGAAGATTAGCTACGTGTCTAGTAGCTTTGAGGCGAGTGAATGAGACATGTTTATTTGGGGAAGAGGACAGACCACTTTGGGATGTAAGCTAGTCCTAGAGCAAGCGTGTCCAAGCTGCGGCCCACAGGCCACGTGTGGCCCAGGACGGCTTTGCAGGCGGCCCAACACACATGCGTTAACTCCCTTAAAACATGACGCAAGTTGTGCGTGGTCCTGTTTTCAGCTCATCAGTTGTCGTTAGTGTTAGCGTCCTCGATATGTGACCTAAGACAATTCTTCTTCCAACGTGGCCCCGGGAAGCCAAAAGGTTGGACACCCCGGACCTAGAGGTTCTTTTTAACAAAGATTTTTGTGTGTTTGTTCTCATGCTCAGAAGAGGTGGGGTTCCCCACTTCTGAAGGTAATCACAAAGGAAGGTCGGTCAACCTGGAGATTAAGGAATTACGGTGTCACTACAGAACAAAACATTTGAATTCAGGCACATGATTAAACAGCTATTTCACCCAATCCTTACAATGTCTCTATTAAGAAATTGGATCGGTCTTACCGCATGACTGAGAAAACAGAAGTTGAGAGACGCTAGCTCACCCGTGGTCACACAGCGAATAAATTGCAGAGCACGATATACTTTACAAAAAGGCACTAATGTGGACCCAGAGCACATTTATCAAAGGTTTAAGAAGCAATTTCACCTAATTCTCTTAAAGTCCTCACTCTCAGATTAGGATAAGACCAGTGAGTGTGAATTTTCCTTAAAATTGGATTAAAATAGCAAAAGACAGTAAACTATGTCATAATTAAAATCAATCAAATGGCATGGTAGAACAGAATTATCATTCAAAAAGAAAAGTTTTGAGTAGAATTTCAATTCAATTTAGAATAAAAATCACCACACAGGAATATTTTAGAATGGAGTCCCATCACTCTCTAAGAAATGGAATTGACGTGTTAAAGCATCTGATGGGACATTCCTGAAGCATTTCCACCTCTAGTGACACTGAAAGCCAGAGCTGCGCTGGGCTGTCAGCGGTGAGTGCAGAAGATGAGCGGAAGGCGACAAGGACGGCTCCTGCGTGTTCTGGGACCTGGAGAGAGAGGGCACTCTGCTGCAAACTGCATTGCTAGGAACCACGATGACCACATCTTCAGCCCCCCAAAATAGGACATGTGGCCTGACAAAGAGACAGAAATTAACAGTTAGGATTATCACAGAAATATGGGCTTGGTGGTTATTGTATTATTATTAGTGGAAAGGTTCAGCTCCAAAAAATCAGCCTTACTATTTATATCAAATTTGAGCAGATTTACATATTTTGCCAAGTACAGTGCCCACTTTTTTGCCCAAATATGTGAAGGAAAAATAAGAATGCACATTACACATCGGGTAATACTAACTCAGTATCTATATAAATGTTTTTAATTCTTTATGCTTATGTGTAAAGTGTTATATAAAATTTCTTGTGCCATAATATGTTAAAAAATAAATGCTATAATTCCTTTATAATACAAGATCAAGTACCTAAATATAAACAAAAATTTTGAATGAAAAAATTAAAATGAAAGATTTTCTCCCTGGAAGTTTGGGCCAAAACCATGGGTGTGCGTTATGCATGGGAGCTCACTGTCCATGGCAAAATGTGGTACTTGAAAATCCATTTCTGCACGCCGCTCTTGTGAACGTTTAGTGCTCCATCTCGAAAGCCCATCACCACCTTCTCCTAAATGTCCCCCTTCTTCATCCCATACCTGCTGGGTATACATTTAGTGGCATTGTAACACTGAATAGTGGCTTTATAACATTATCCATGAGCTATGCTGAATTCCATCAAGTCTGTGTGGTCCTGGCACCCAGGTGCCCACTCTCAGTAGGCCCTCAATAAATACTTGCCGAAGGCAGGGAGAATATGGGTGAACCTGGATCCAAAAACAGTCAGAAAAAACTACATTCCTTGCTTCTGTTGCTGTGAAGGCATCATGCTTACTTCTTTGGATGCATCTAAATCTGGGACTTAGTTTGAATAAGCAGATGCCTCCTGATTGAAAACATACCAGTGCACTACCCTCCCACTTTATTTTCAGAGATAATCTATGTCTCTTTTCCATGTTCTCCTATAATGCTCCCAAATTATACCTCAATTTGATTGTTGGTGTCTCTGAGGAGAGTAAATCATATTTTCCACCTATACACAGATGTCAAAAACAGCCCACTTCACTCGTTTTTAACCAGATAGTTTCGAATTGGTGATAATTAGCCCTATCAATACCCTAGTTAAAATTAGTATGTCTCAAGAACTACCAAAACATCTAAAATGCAAATAATGCAAAAGCTGCTCGACTCTAATAAACCAGCTGCCAAGGTCATGGTCAAGTACCTTGCACTTAGAGGAGTCTAAGAATATGTGCTGGGAAACAGAAAACACATTTCAGGAAATGGGACCCAGTCTGAGTAACTAGTCAGGCTCAAATGTTAGCAACTGTGTTGTGTTTTTTCTCCTGCAATTCTTTTTTTGTTACTGTGTAAAATCTCACATTGCTTTGAAGGAGGGTAAAATTTTTAAATTAAAGCAAGTTGGATGCCTTTATTAGAGAAGGTTATCTACACCACAAGCCCCAGATAGCAAGGAGAGTGCCGTGATTTATACTTAAGGGCCTGCAGAGGTCATACCATCAAGAGGGATAGGCAAAACCATGTGTGAAATGAATACACAAGGGAAACAAGGCAAGTCCTTTTGTCCTATAGACTGTCATTCAAATAGCCATTGAGTTGCTGTATTATCCAACGAGGGCACGAGAGAAAAGCCATGAGGGTAAAGAAAGAAATCAGCAAAACTGACAGCTGGAGAGAGAGCCTACTGGGAATGAAACCTACAGGAAAAGTTTGAAGATGCATCTTCGCTAAAGATTTTATTTTTTCCTGTGGGAAAAAAACGCTTTGAAGAAGAAACTTTTGATGGAGAACAAAACTAGAATCTCTGAACAGTGTGCATCATAGCAGGCTAGATGTAGAGTTAAGAGCCAGTCAGAGGTCAGCTTCTATATCTAAGCTTTATAATCTTTTCAAGAAGGATTCTAATTTCAAGTGGCCTACTTTCACCAGAATACCACTGTTGTCAATTGAGTTGTGTCCTCCAAAATTCACATTTTGAAGTCCTCACCCCTAGTACCTCAGACCTTTTTAAGAAATAGATTGCTAAGTTAATTAGTTAAAGTAAGATTATAGCAGGAGTAGAGTAGGCATGTAATTGAATATGACTGGTATTCTTATAAAAAGGGGAAATTTGGGCACAGATACACACACATATGGAAATGCCACATGAAGGTGAAGGCAGAGATGAAATGGTCAATCTACAAGCCAGAGAATATTCAAGATTGCCAGTGAACCACTAGAAGGAGAGCAGATTCTCTCTCACAGACCCTCAGAACTAACCAACCACACTAACCCCGTGGATACCCTGATCTTGGACTTCTGGCTCCCCCAACTGAGAGATAACAAATTTCTGTTATCAAATTCAGTGCTTGAGTCACTGAATTTGTGATACGTTGTTATAGCACTCTGGGAAACCAATAGACCCAGAGAGATGATTTAATCACTGCCCTACTCCTTGAATGGTTACTAGTAGATACAGGCTGACAAGACATCCTGTCTTAAACAGGACAGAAAACAATGGTACTGTCCCATTTCAAATGGTACGTGTGGTTTCACTGGGCTAAGTTCAAGGTGCCATATGTATCATTTGAAATGAGACTGTACCATTGTTTTCTGTTCCATTTAAAACCGGATGCCTGGTCAGCCTACCTAAATGCTACAGTTCATAATAATTCTGCAACAATCCTGTAGAAGTGCTGTAACTTTAAAGTAGACCTAAGATCACTGGGTGGATAGTGTCTCTACCAAGACATGAAAATGTGATTATCGATGAGTACTGTACGGTCTTTGAAGACACTGCTGGCACTAGTGATTCAGACCTTCCTCGAGGAAACTGGCCATTGGTAGTAACAGGGACATTTAATCCATGTTGCCTTTCTGAAGGACTAAATATATTCATCACAGCATTGAATGCACGGGACCTATGTGCTTTCTTCATGTTTAATGGTAAAAACACTGAACTAGGAGAGGAAGACATTTTTAGGAAAAGCATTTTGAAGCAGAAGGCTTAAGAAGAATTCTGCTTTTCTCATGAGTGCATTGATTATAGAGAACTGAAACATCACAGAAGGATAATTGATGAGGTGGTCCTTAAACGTCTGCATTGGTAACAGAGATAAAAATCTTGAAACATTTTTACGAGCTACTAGACAAAGGTGTGTTCCCTTCGGATAAGTCATAGAAAGGGATCATGGTGACCAAGGGGGCTGGGCACAGGGTGGCCCATCTGCTCCGGGCAGTTGGACGGACACTGCTCTCAGACACTTGCTAGTGAATTCAGTTCTGCAGTGCACTGATGTTAACTTCTGGGGACTCTGTTCTCTTCACATTTTCTAGTAAAATTTGGCTTTGGATAGAGAGGAAAGGTCATGCAGTTGGTTTAGATCCCTGATGGTGTTGACTTGGCAGACGTTAATGGGTCTAATTTTCGCCAACCTATTACTTAATAAGTTGTGGGGATTTTTAAAAAATTTTTTAATGGCAAAAGTACCGCTGGCCAAAGTTATCATCATCTTGTTATCCAGAACGAAGAGGTTCCTAGAGTCACAGTGCTTCCTACTTGCTGGTAGTGGCAGCCAACACTCTAAAAACTATGTGTGGGTTATTAAAGGATGACTTAGCATCCTGTCCCAGACCCTCTCATGTTCTTTGCATGGGTTCTCTAGCTTCTTAGGACATCAATCCCCTTTCTCCTCCTATATGCACCGTCTTCTCTGCTGTCCTCGAGGCAAATTCCTCTCCACCCCTGAAGAGACGTTGTTCAGCTACTTGTAAGCAATCTCATTTCCTCGTGATCTTGGGAATCCATTCCCACTCTGCAGGTGGTTACTTAGGTGTTTATTTGTTAGTATATGAAGTAAGTTTCTTCCATGAGGCACTGATGGTGGCGAGCTCACGTAAGAATTCTTCTCCATCCACTTTTACTTCCTTACTCTGAATGCTTGTGAACTTAGAGGCTAAACCATTTATTTACATATTCTTGTTATTTTCTCTCTCTGTCTCCTCTTTTCTTTTTTTTTTTCCTTTTCTTTCCTTCTTGAACTTTTTTTGTATAAACATTCTTAGCATAATAGATTAAAAGCTTTTATGGACAAAATTTTTCTTCTTAGCTCCTGAAATAGTATTGAATATACAGTAGTTGCTCAACAAACTTTTGTTAATAGATTGATTCTTCTCTCTTTTCCCACTTTCCCCACACCTTTCTCATTCCCTTCTTCCTTTTTCCTTCTCTATTTTGAATAAGAACAAAATACCGTAATGCACTCTTTAATGTGATTATTATTTATGTAACTTTGCACAGAATTATTCACATAATTAGGTCATAAAAAGTCAGTATGTTCCATCAAATTAAATATATGTATATGTTATTCTTCATTTGGTCAATGTGTCTCTAATTTTGCTATTAATGAAATTATCTGTTTCAATAGAATGGGCATATTAATGCATCAAGTTTTAAATGTACGTTTGGCACTTGGGTTTTTATAAAAATATGTTGGCTTTATGCATTAATTAATAAAAGGAGATGTAGAAATTTACAGGAGTTCTTATACATGTCAAGGCTACTTTTTCCATTATAGAATTCTACTTTGTTTACTTTATAGGAAGACTAATATAAAAGCTATGATTTCACATTGTTTGGAAACAAAAGGATAGCAAATCAGAGCACAGACCATATTTCATGAGTTGCATGACAGTGATGAGAAGAAATATTTTATTGAAGCCAATAAAGCTCAAGAAATTTTAAATCTCCCAACTTAAAACTATATCCTAGTATTACAGTAAAGATACACCTTTCCCCCCACTGATATAGTAAAAATTACAACTGTATGTTATTTTGTTATGTTTGGGGAATTGGGAGGTGAATATTTAAAACACTTCAGTAAACAACTACAGAATTATGTTGCATAACTTTTCAGTATAATGTGTTAATTCTTACAGAAACAACAATAAGCATTTATTCTGCACTCTGTGTGCCAGGTATTGTGTTAAGTGCTTTACATACATTATTTCATTTACTCCTTACAGCCATACCATGAGGCCAGTTCTTTTATCTCCATTTTATAGATAGAGAAATGAGGCCAAGAGGTAAAGTAACCTACCCAAGTTCATCTTCCTTTCAATGGCAGAATATGAGACTCAGACCCCTGCCACTCCAATGACAAAAGTCAGGCTTTTAAAAATCTCTTTCTTTGCTATCTCAAAAAAAAAGATTGACTTTGATAGAACATCAAGATGAGATGTTTGATCGGACTCTACTTCAAACTCAATTCTAAAAGACTCTGGAGGCTGGAGTAGCAGTGACTCAGAGGTTGGAGCCTTTCTCTATCATGTCAGATTGAGTCCTTGAAGTCCCTCAGAACTGGTTTCATGCCCCTCAAGTGTGAACTGAATCAAATGAACCCACAGTGATCCACGGAGAGCTCGCACAAGCTGGGCCCCCTGCCTCAGAAGGCTTCACCTCACATCTGCAGTCAGAACTCTTTCAGAGGTGGCCCCTGGGAACCCACAAGCTTCTCATGGGATTATTATGTAAACTAAGGTTTAGAAATTACTGTTTTAAGCAATGATTGCTTTCTTTTTATAGGCAGGAAAAGATTTCATTCAAATGTTTAAGTTTGAAAGAAAATCACTATAATCATGATAAACCTGAAGTTGCAAACTGGTGGCCTGAACTAAAGCTGCTTTTGTTTTTTTTATCAGCGGTTTGTTTTTCTGTAGAGTTTTATGCTTGTACACAGGGTGTGCATGCCCTATTTCACGGCACTGTCCACAGCTTCCTAGCATGTCACACCTTTAGGATACCTGCCTAATTACTGAAGGTGGCTGAAGAAATATATATATATCTTTTTTGTATTCCTTTAAATGGCACCCAACAGATAGTGGAATAAATGATGATACTTCTGGGATCCTATCTGCCTGATTCTCCTGTACTGTTTTTGACTTATCTATGTAGTAGGGTTTGTTTGTTGGTTTCTTTATGGGATTAGACAAGGAAGGAATGGTTATTTTTTTTTTTGTTTCTTCTTACCCCCAATAAATAACTCAAAAGGGCATCTTCATAAATAATTTGTAAGCTTAACCCTTTCTAATAAAGAGAAGGGAAAGAATATAGTAGAAATATAAATATTTTTCAGAAATTAAGGGAAGAGAAAGAAAATTTATATGAAACTGAGAAGATAGCAAGTCAAGTAAAATAGATCAGACTTTGATGTCATTTTGTGATAAAAAAATTATAGAAATAATGTATCCCTTTCATGCTCGAAGTATAGCAATAGTGCATATAATGACTCTGGAGGGAAGACCCAGGTCAGAATTAATCCAGACACTTCTGGGGGAAAATATTACCTATTTGATGAATTAAAGCATCCTAAAGAAAAAAAAGCCTATAGTAATGACACATAACCTTAATTTTATTCAATTGATATTTGTAATTAATAGCAATTAGGCTTGTAGTTTAGTACTAACTATATGTAGTTTTCAAATTAAGACCTAATGGAATTTTGACTAATATTTTACTTAATTAGGAGCCTTCAGTTAAGGACTGAGTATTGAAAAACATTTTTTTATATAAGCTAAGAAAATGAAACAACAAATGCCAAAATACATAAGAAAATAACATGATTTTAAAATTGTATACTATAGAAAAAAACTATATTCCAAAACTAGTAGATTCATTTTAAAAATTTGACTCATATAATAGAAATACATGTGGCTATAAAAAGTGTAGTGTGGATATTTCAAAAAACATGTCCAAAACTAAATTCTTTCAAACCAAATCTCCTCCTCTCATCTACAAACGAGTAAATGTTTTCACCACCCCTGATGTGATCATACCAGAAGCCTAAATAATTATCTTTTAAAACTCACTCTCTGAAGATGGAGCAAAGGCACAGTGACCACCAAATGGAGTAGATACCTTGAGACCAAAAATGAGGCAGGCAGCTCCAGAAATTATAACAGAATTATAATTCGCTTACAAAATTATAATTCTCTGTAGGGTAAGCCACTTACAGAGATAGGCTAGGAGCTGAGGATGACCTCACAGTCTGCACAGCTAATCTCTGCTGCTAGTCACCGTAAGTGTTTCATGGTAGTAATGATTGACAAGGCAAAGAAACAACGAATGCAGTACTGGGCCAGGAACCACACCTCCCGGTCTTATGATGAATGATTGCTTACAGTTGACGCTAGCACCTAGTTTGATATTTATCTCAGTTGCCATGCCATTCTGGCCATTATTGACAAGAAACTCTATGGCTACATTGTGTAAGTTTAAAGAAAATAGATAATGTTTAACTACGAGGAGCAGGTATGCTGCCTGAAACTAGTTAGGTTAGTCAGAGTTCACATCGTGAAAATGTGAACAGGAAGAAAAGCAAGGGATACAAAAATGGAGTCAGTCTTTTCCACCTCAACATCTATGCTCTCTCCCTTCCTTATTTTCCATCTGCCACACCCAATACAGCAGCATATCCTGTAGGCACCAAGGTACAATCTCCAAGATATATCTTGAACTCTTCCACTTTTTACTATCTCCGTTGCCACCACCCTACTCCAAGAAACTGTGGTTTCTTACCTAGAAACTATGATGTAGCCTCTTAACAATACCATCTTGACATTGCAGCCAAGATAATCTTTTTTTTAAAAATGCAAGTCAGATCACGTTCATTTTAGTGCTAAAAGCCATCAGGGGTCCTCCATTTGCTTCACACAAAATTTCAAATAGGGTATTTGATCCTGCATAATGCCATCCTGGCCTAGCTCTCCAACCCCATTTAACATTACTTTCCATCTTACTCTGGGCCCCATAGAAAGAGTTGGTGGCCCGGCCTCACAGTCTCTGCTGCTCCCTGTGCCTAGAACCCTTCATTCCCATACACCACTCCTCCATTCTATCAAGAAATTGCCTTCTCATCCTTGGCCTCTCAGTTACATTCTGCTTTGTCAGAGGAAATCTCCATGCTCTATGATATGGATTAAGTCTCCCATTGGATTGTTTTTTTATAGTAGCTTACAACCCTGCACTCGGACTCAGTATTGCTTGTATGTTTGTAAATAAAATATCATTTGAATTTAAGATCTGTTTCACTCATTAGATTTTAATCCTATGAAGAGGGAAGCATGTCTGCTCTTTGCCCTGACTATCTACCCCATACCTACAGACACAGTACAGAGCAGAGCTTGACGTGGCCATCACTCAGTAACATGTGTAGCATGGGTAATCATGTCTGGCATTTAATAATTATCATAATATATTTACAATTGTATTTTTTTCAAATATGCATTAATAAATATACATATCTTGTACATATTTTGAATATGTGACTGTAATTTTAAGAATATAATAAAAGACCAAAGTTACTTTAATGGTTATCTCTGAGTGGTATTATCCATTTAAAAATATATTTCTGTTTTCCAATTACCCAGTGAGTACTTTCATCTTGAAAATTAGAAACAATGTTCAATTTTTAAGTGCATCCCTTTCCTGTACGAATATGAATTCTGACCTCCCACCATATCCTATGCTATAACTGGCACCAGAGGTTCAAGATCATGTTTTTATTAATTTCAACCCAACTGTACATGTATATATTTAAGGAACGGTGACAGTCGAAGGTGTGTTAATTCTCAGAAAGCAGAGTGACTGCTTTTGGAAAAAAATCCAAAGTGGCCTTAGAAAACCACACAGCAAAACAGAAAATTAAACTAATAATAGATGATTAGAATGTGATAGACACAACCAGAACTATGTCTTTATATCATGGCAAGCTTCTGTTTTTGTTCTTACTTTCAGCATTCCTATAAACTTAAATGGTGGCATCTTTTGAACATGAATGTGGTCATTGTTTTAATGCCATGTGTATCGATTTAAATTCCTTGTCAGAGTGATAATCATGACAGGAGCAAGTGATTTTTTTTAAGCCTACGGGGAACCTCTGCTTCCCTGAACTCTTAAGGCATGCCCGTACTTTCTCTCTGCACTCATTGACACCACTTCTGTACTTATTGGTAGTAAGTACTTCCTCCTCCTCTGTCAGCCATGTCTCCTGAAGCACACTGCAAGCTCCTTGAGGGCAGAAGAGCATCTTCTATTCCTCTGTATATCTATCTTCATGTATATAGAGAACTCAACCCTCATTTTATGCATTCCTTCATTTCACAAATATTTATTGAGACCTACTAGGTTCACAGCTCTGATCTAGGCTCTGGAGAAAAAGGTCAACACAGACCCAGTTGCTGCTTTTATGCTGTTTCCACTCTAGGGGGATATTACACATTACGAAGAATTAATTAATGCATGGTAATTTTCTGATGGAGCGTTTGTTGGAAATTTTTGTCCTGAGAATCAACTGCTTTTAAGATTTAGCAAAACATCTAAGAAAATAAGAGACATTTTTTCTATCTTGACTTTTTAAAATAAAATTTAGAATTCTTTAAAATTTAGAAGCTAATTTTAGGACCTCAATATTATACTTAAGGCAAAAGGTAGTGGAGCAATCTTCTCTCCTTATGTACCTTTTTAATTTATAAATGTGCAGTAGCATGTTGTTAAGCCTACATTCCAGAGAAATCATCACCATGGAAATGAGCATTCATTGCCAATCAGATCTCAAATGGAGTTTCATCAATGTTTTATAAGAAGTTTTATATAAAAGAGTATTATGACTGATCCAAGAGAAAATGTTTCTCAGGAAACGATGCAAGGCATACTGTTCTAACATGAACCAGGCCATGTAAATCCAAGGTTGACCAGACTAGAGCCAACGATGAATAGGGAAGAACGATACTCAACTTGCTTAAGATTTCCGCATTATCTACTGGACTCTGGGTTAAGCACCCCAACAAAAGGTTATTTCCATTAACCCTCATGACCTCCTGGAAAAATAGCCCATTTTTATTGCCAGGTTACAGAGAAGAAAACTAAAGCTCAGAGAGGTTAAATGGCCTTCCTACAAGTCCCTTGTCCTTAGTTAGAGAACTTGAGCCAGGTTTTATATCTAATTCCAAAGTTCTAACTGTTTGAGTTAGGGGACAGGTATTATGAAGTTTGAACTTCAGTTCCTTCAGTTTACCAGCTTTGAAACCTTCAGCAGTTACTATAATTTCTGGATCTTCTTTTCCTTACCTATAAATGAGAATAATAATATATATCCATTCCATATGAGGGTATCAATTTTTAAAGGAAAAGCTGTATGAAATCATTTTGTAATCCATAAAATATTCTGGGAATTATAACAATTATAAAATCTTCAGAAACATAAAAAGTCTGTAAAATATTGAAAATAAATAGATTTTCTGAAAAAAAAATAGAGTAAAAGATAATCAACTACATTTTATGGTGGCAAGACGGGGGTCAATGATTGTCATTAATTTAAAATGCTAAAACAAGAAGGAAAGCAGCAGAAATATTATTATCTTGGTTGTGATAGGTTCCAGAAAAGTGAGAAAAATCACCAGAATATGATTTATTCCTAGGATTGAATTCCATGATTCCTTGCTACAAATTTAAGGTGTAAGAAGGAACCTTGGATGAAGGACCTGTGGTGTTTGGTGACTTGCTCAGAGCCAGAAGCAGAACCAAGCCCCTGGCTGCTCCACTTCAAGAAATGGACTGTGATGGGGATGGGGCAGTGAGAAGACTGGTGAAAAAACCATTATCAATAACCAGCCTGAAGAAAATTAAATTGACACCTTAAACTTTTCTATTCCGAAGAATAACCACACAGTAGTGCTAAGCATGATCTTTAAAGCTAAGTGTATCACCCCAACCCCTACTCCACACCACCCCCCTGCCAAAAAGCCAACACTGTAAGTGAACTTCATTATGTGTAGCTACCGAGTGCCTGATTAGGGCTGTGGCAGTTGAACCAAGGGCTCACTCATTAAGACCTATGTTGGTAACTGAATTTGTTCATCAGGTGGAGAATGCTTTTCATCAAGTGAACAACTCTGATTTTCCCCAAGGTTAACTAGTGCTTTGGGCAATCAAGTGGCTTTACACAATCGGTCATGTTCCTCTAATGGTACATCTACTACTAATACATCACTCTGCATAATCTCTGGGAGTGAAGCCTCTGAAGAATGTTGATACTTGAAGTGCTGAGGAATGCAAGACTACTTTTTTTCAAGAAGACCCAAAGCATTCGTGGGAACTCCTAGCAGGCTTGTAAACATCCTACATAAAGGAATTGGCTAAAGATAGCCCCCAGCTTGGTAGCAGGCTGATAGAAGAGTAAATGTCAACGGCTCTGTGGTAACCTATGAGCTCAGGTCTATATAAACCGATGTCTTCTCATGGATTTTCTCTATATTTCTTACTGTACCAATTAAAATCTATCCCATTATTTCTTTCTCTTTCTCTTTTTACACTTTGTTGTGAGACATGTTCCTCCAGGAGAGTCCTTCGACAAACTCTTTTCCAAAGCCACCATTCCCAATCATTTGAGTATCTCTCCTTCACTTCCATAAACAACTCGTTATTAAGAGATAGTCAATTTGAACAGCCCCATAAGAGATGAGATTCAGTTTTGAAGTGACATTTAAAACAGAAGACAACAATGTACTGATTTGTCAAGTACCTATAAATATGCTCAGCTAATCCTCATGGTATTGGTGTTATCCTCAATTTAGAAATGGCTAAGTGCAGAGAGATTAAAGCTGCCCAGTAAAAGATTAAAGTGTCGCTGTCTAATGTCTATGAGAATGAGAACCATTGGAGAACTAAAACCCATAAATAATAAAGAAATACTACTTAAAGGATGAGCTGTCTGGTTTGCCTACTTTCTCCCTCTCTGATCTTCTGCACTCTTGGTGAAGAGGAAATCAGGCTGGTAGTTGTCGAGGAAGGTATCAGTGTTCTCCAAGCCCTCTTGACTCTTGTGGGCTGAGCATCCCCCATCAAAGATGAAAGTTCCAGAACTCTTTCATATTTAATTTCCAAACCTTCACAACAGGGAGTCTTATCAAATGAATCACTGAAAAAACATTTTGATGAGCCATGTTTAGGACTATTACTTTTGTGAATTTGTGCAGATGGCTTTTGTTATAGTTTTCTTATCAGTAAAAAGAGACAATAGTAACGTTCTCGCTCACTTGTTCGATTTTCCTTTATATCATGATTCAGAATTCAAAATTTTGAATGGATTCAAAATTCAAGATGAATTTTATTAAACACCAAGATTGAATGTATGAGTCTTTGAAACTTCCTATTTTCTAGAGGGAAACTAGTGCAAATTCATACAGTATTTTCTCATAAATTTCTTTCAAGTTTTAAAAAATAAAAACAGTCAAGATTTAAGTTACATCACATTTGGAATGTTGAGTGACCAGAGTCTTTCAGATATACACACTCTATTCTGCTCTGTTTTTCCACTTTGAATCACTCCAGCACTTTTAGGAAGGGGGGAATGGGGGTACTTTGTGTGGCAATGCTAGACGAAACGGTTCTGTTACAAGTTCCCTGGCTGAAAAAGTACACTCCTTTCAGCACTATTGTACATCAGCTGTCTCCAGTTACAGCCAAAGTAGGTGTGTAATATATGACTGGACTTGCTACTAATGCAGGTACACAAATCCAGGGACAGAGACACCTTGTGCTACAGTAAATTGATCTGCCCAGGGCTTCCATTAAGTCATCCGGCTCACAAAATGGGAGCTCACATCAGAGATGGTGGGAATTGGTTTGCATTCTGATTTTTATCTGGCCATTCAAGATCTTTAAAAAGAGTGAATTTGAAAGTCCTTTTTTTTTTTTTTTTTTGTGGAAACTTTGGAGCCTGTTTAAATATCCTGAATATCCTGGATTTAGAACTGTGAGTGTAAGACTGTGCTAAAAGTTTGACATAGAAGTCCAATTTGCTTATCGCTATTACTAAACTGATTTTGTAATATTTTCTCTTAAAATTGCTTTTTATTCAATGTGAATGACATGTCATTTGCATTTTCCTTCAATGGAAATACTAAGACTATAAGTATTAATGAGGAAGGTGACATTTGAAGTTAATTCATTCTTTGAATGGTAGTTAAGAATAGTAATATTTATTTATTTATTTGCATTGTAGTAGAATCTGAAGTATATTTTCATATTGTCAGGAATTATTTATTCTATTTTCTGAGTTACTATAAAGCTGATTAAGGCATTATATTATGTAAAAGGTAATTCAAATGTTCCAAGAAACACTGTAATATAAATAGCAGATTCCATTGTGACTAGGTAAGAAACATAAGACATAGGAAAAGCAAGGTCAATATCTTGCTTATGTATTAATAATTCATCATATGTTATTCAGCAACAAATACAGAGGGTGCCAAAATATAGATACACATTTTAAGAAAGGAAAAAATTGTATTGAAATTATAATACTCAATATATACCAAGAACAAAAGATGAATACAAGTCAGGTTTGACTTCTGCAATTACAAGAGGTGCTCTAAGTGGTCACCATCAGCATCCAGACACTTCTGATCACAGTGAACTACTGCTTGAGCAACCTTGACCAAAGTGTCTACTTGTATCACTGTGTATGACATTTCAATTTCTTCCTGAAGTACCACCAGTGTAACCAGTTTTCTAAGGTT
The DNA here is from genome assembly GCA_004026885.1 of Lyroderma lyra. Taxonomy (NCBI): domain Eukaryota; kingdom Metazoa; phylum Chordata; class Mammalia; order Chiroptera; family Megadermatidae; genus Lyroderma; species Lyroderma lyra. The sequence goes on along the minus strand of PVJL010000588.1, from coordinate 218,973 downwards.
CACCCCTTCCTTTAAGGTCCCCCATAGGTAGAAGTCAAGGGGTGTTAAGTCAGGAGAACGTGGGGGAAACTAAAACAAAAATTTCAAATACACTTCAAAATGGTCTTGTGCTCATTGAATGACAACCATGCTTCTGCCATTTTCTGTGACTGTCTTCGCCTATTGCATGGTGACACAAGCATTCATTTGATTAGTGCCATCTTTTGAGCAAATGTCATACTACACATTGCTACCATAATTCAACTTCAAAAAGTAATACATGGATAACATCTCTTATAATGTGTATATATATATATATATGTATTTTTGGGGCCCCTGGTACATGTCATCTTGGACAGCGGTTCCCAGCGATGTGAGGCATGGGAAGATGACAGAAGGACCATAAGATGTCACTAAAATAAAAATGAAAGAAAAGATAAAAGATACTACTAATAAAGAGTGGAGCAAGGACATTGTGTCAACTACTTTTAGTTATCTCAATCTAATAACATGTCTCTACGAAGTAGTTCAATAGCATATATGTGTTAAATTGCTTCTTGTGTGGTATGTGTTTTACTTTTCTCATTTTGGTCACTTTCCCAGATCTAAAATTGGAATGAATTAAAAAAACAAAACCCTACAGATGAGCACTAGCCTGTGCATTTTATATTATCTCATTTAATTATTATGAAATGTTTAAGAAGAGAAAGTATTAATTTCATTACACACGAAAACTTAGACTCAGAAAGGTTAAGGAGCTTATTCATATTCCCAGATCTAATAAGTGCCTGAGATGAGATTCGAACCAAATTGGATACAAAGCCTGTGTCCATAGTACCACACAGAGCTGCCCACAACCACAAATACCATCTGCTTTCACCAGATCATCCCGTGAAATGGAGAGAGTCAGGCTGCAGGCAGATGTCAAGGCAGAATGCTCCTGTAATAAAATATCTAAGAGGTATTTCCATCACCAAAGAAGCTGGTGTTTGAACTAAATGATAAGAAATTTATGTTTTAGAAGATAGGCTGACTCTACTAGGTCATCAGAGAAAGAACTTTATAGAACCAAAAGAGTTTATTAAAGAATTCTAATTATTCCTGAGTACCCCAATATCCTTTGTTCTCAGAGGGCTATGCAAATGCTATACAGAAATCAGGAATCATCTAAGGAGTTAGAAAGTTTTCTTCTGGCTTATGGTTTTGTTTTATTTAAAGCCTGTGTGCACAATACTGCATCTGTGGATTCATGCTAATCCACAGGGATATACTATGCATCTGATTTGTGTATCAGTGGCAAGTGAGTCTTTTAATGAAGTCCTCAAATTATCTTTATACTGTTTAAACCATAACCATATAAGCTGTATTAATCAGGCTCTTAGCAGAAAATAATACAATTATATTTGGATACTACAATTAGAGTTTAATAATGAGACTGTTTTTCAATGGTGTGGTGATAGGGAAAATAGCAGAAATGCTGTAGTGTTTAGGGGCTCTGTTTCCAACTTTAGGCTGAAAAGAAATGAAAGAGCTGTGCAAAGGGTTATCTAATATGAAGCTGTGGGGGACACCACCAGGCTGTGGTGACTTCTCAGGGAAAGGTTGGGAGAATAAGACCTTCACATTACTTTCCTCTCTCACCTGCTGTGAACCAACCCAAGTCAAAGCCAGAGGCCAAGTTCATCTGTTGACATAGTCTACGGAGATCAACCACTGAGGCACAGGTAGAGAAAATGGAGTGTATATCAGGGGGAGAGGGTGCAAAACAAAAATATTTAGCATGTAAGTATAAAAAGAACTACTTATAAGCAGAATTTAGACCAATTATTAAATATTATGACCATAAATTTACTTCATTACACATTATGTGTTTCTTCAGCTCTGTAACAATGAAAATCTATGAACAAGAAAATAAATTTTATTACCTAGTAACAGAACCAAATTGCATGTCAATTCTGAGGAATTGCACATTTAATTTCTGAAAAAACAATGCCTTATAAAATAACTATATTCAAAGAAATGTTGGGGATTAGTAAGTTGGTGAAAACATCTTGAGTATTATCTCCCTTCCTAGCAAGTATTTTGAGTTTTGTTTGATGCTTAGTAAACACTGGTTGAATAAATATCCAAGGTCATGCAAATAATGTATACTTTAGACTACATCTCAATTGATCTCATGCAGTTTTTATTACTAAGCTAAGAATTGTTTGTCTGCCATATTTGCGATACATGAACATCTCCAACAATTCTGTTCTTGAAAGTCAGTTTCTCAACCTCAGTACTACTAATATTTTGAGTCAGAAAAATTTTTGTTGTGGGACCATCCTGTGCGTTGTAGGGTAGTTATAACGTAGCATCCTTGTCTTCTACATACCAGAAGTCAGTAGCACTCACCTCCCAGGTTGTGGCAAACAAAATATCTCCAGATATTGAAATAAAATTGCTCTCACCCAGAATCACTATTCAAAGTAAAATGTACTGAGAATGTCATGTTTGGGCATCAAATTCTCCATTCACATACCAGGCCTTTCTCCATACCAAGTCATTTCAAGAATCAGTCTATTAAAAAAGAGCTTCCTTGAATCAGGTAGCTAATCTGATCAACCCTGATAATCATTATTTAAGGATTTGCTTTACTGTGTTTCCCCAAGCAGGTGACTAGAAAGTGACTTGGGACATGATGAGCACGGAGACGAATGCGTTCAGAATAACTTTGCAAGCTGTTCTCCCAGCTATAATTTCTGGTCGCTGCCTGGAGGGGATGCTACATCTATACAAACATTTCCTAAATGGAAATAGACCAAAGGACATTTTGATGCCCTTATTTTTCTAATTTAGTTCTCAAGATTTGGGCTAGAAGTCCAGCATCTTCTGCCTGGACTCTGAAATCACCTCTTGCTTCAGTCTCTCTGCATCTATTCTTGTTTCCTATTAGTCTATTATTCGTATCCCAACATTAGTGGCCTTTTAAAAATGAAAATAGGGTCTTATTCTCTAGTTTGAACCCCATTAGTAGTTTCTTAACCCATTAGACCTTATGTGATCTGGTCTCCCTTATCGATCCAATCTCATTTTATTTATTTTTTTAGCTTTATAGAAGTATAATTGATATTAAAAACTGCACATATTTAATGTATACAGTTTGTTGCATTTGAACATGTGTACAAACTTGTGACACCATTGCCGTAATCAAGACACTACATATGTCAATCACCTGCAAAATATTTTCTTTGTTATCTTGTGTTTTGTTTTGTTTCGCTCTATTCTGTTTTGTTCTGTTTTGTTATAAGAATGCTGAACATGAGAGCTATCCTCTGAACATATTTTAAAACACAGTAGCATACTATTAACTATAGGCATTATGTTGTACAGCAGATCTCTAGAACTTAATCATCTCTTATAACAGAAGCTTTATACCCATTGAGCAACATCTCCCTGTTTCTCCTCCCAACCCAGCCACTGGCAATCCCATGCTTTTCTCTGCTTCTCTGAATTTTACTATTTTAGAAACCTCCTGTAAGAGGAGTCATGCAACATCTGTCCTACGTCTAACTTATTTCACTTAGCATCATGTCCTCTAGGTTTATCCATGTTGTTGCAAATGGTTAAGAATTCCTTCTTTTTTAAGGTTGAATAATCTTCCATAGTATATAATACTATATTTATTTATCAGTGGACATTTATTTTCATTATCTTGGCTATTGCAACTGTGGTAAACATGGGAGTACAGATATCTTTTGAGATCCTGAATTTACTTCTTTTGGATATTTGTGGGATCACATGTAGCTCTATTTTTAATTTGTGAGGAACTCCCACACTGTTTTCCAAAGTGCCTTCATCATTCTACCTTCCCACCAACACTGCCCGAGGGTCCCAATTTTTCTGCATTCCCCACCAACGCTTGTTTTTGTTTTAAATATTAGCCAGCCACTAGGTATGATGTGATAACTTACTGCAGTTTTAATTTGACCTTTTCATATACTTTATCCAACTTTATTGTAAACTACAGTGGTACCTCAGTACTCATCGTTAATTGGTTCTGGGAGGGATTACATGCACTAAAAACAATGAGTACTAAATAAATTTTTCCCATAAGGAATAATGTAAATAAATATAATGCGTCCCCAAACCAAAAGTACACCAAATGACCACAGAAGCTAAGATAAGACCTCAAGGGACATGCACAGGGCAAGAGCTATCACGTGACTAACACATGACCCCTTGTTTTGGCTGGAAAGGGTAGCATGAGCTAATCCACCCTGACGAATTCTACCTTGTGCGTGAGTACCAAGTAAATGACGAGGACCAAATTTCATGTCAAAACGTACCAAGTACCAAATTTGACGAGTTTCAAAGCAGTCGATTACCAAGGTATGACTGGACCACCATTTCACTCTGCTTTCTTGCTACACAAGTTCGTTCATATAAACCTCTCACCATGGGGCCTTTGAGTGTACTACTTCTTCCTCCAACCCCTTTTCATCTAGTTAATTCCACAGTCTTTATAGTCCAGCTCAAATGCTACTCTGCATCCAGGCCTTCCGGACTACAAATGTCAACCGTTCAAAGTTATTTATGATAGGTTGTCTGTTTAACTGTCGTGTGGAGCTATGTCTCTTTCATTCAAAGCATTTATCTTGCTTTGCAATTACACATTCGGTCAAGTGATTATTTGATTAATGTCTCTTCTCCATTAGTCCTAATGCCTGTAGTGGCTGGGCCTCTAATTTTTGTCTCATAAGTATACAACTAACAAATAGAAAATTTTAATAAATATTTCTAAAAGAAAAGAAGAAGGGGATAAAGAGATGGAGGGAAGTAAGGAGGAAAGGAAAGGGGAGATAAAAAAAAGGAAAAGAAATAGGTGTAAAATGTCAGTGTGTGACTATAATCTAACCTTGTCTTTATTATTCTGGTTCTACTCAGTCTAACTTAACAGCTGGCTCTTCTTTTTTTTTCAGTTCACAATAATTTTTGTGCCATCATAATTATATTTGGAACTGATTATCATTTAGGCTTCTCTTAAAGGCAAAATGTTCCCAAAACTTACAGTTTAAGAAAATGCTAACAGAATAAATAAAAAAACAAAAAAACAAACAAAAAAAGAAAATGCTTTAGCAAGGAGTTAGAGAAAACATGTATGAGTCTGTGATACTGCCCTTAGAGGAAGACTTATGCGAAATGAAACTACACACAGCAAAAATTGCTTCAAAAATAAATGTTCCATTCAGATCTTTCCCCCAAAGCCATTGTTCACTTCGTTTGCCCGATTACATAAAAATATTGTTGAAAGCAATAGAAAGGCCCAACAACATTTCAAAATAATACAAAAAATTGGAAAGTGGTGTCAGTGACCTCGTTGCACAGAACACCCTTTCAGAAGAAAACCTTTCATTTTTCCTTATTGTCCTTCACATCAGTCTTGAGTCCCATAATTCATCACACCATCTTCATTGACAATTGCTTTGCCACAGATCATCACCGAAGGAGACAGAAAAAATCCATTAGACATATCCCAGGCTTTCTCCTACCAGCAGGGATCAGGCAGCCTCATAAAGTCATTTGCAATGAATTATAAATTGATTGTGTATAAACATTTCAACACCATTTTCAAATGTTAATCAACCAGCCGTGATTGGTTACAGAGATTAGATAAAGATGGTGGGACAGGAGGAGGAGAGGGGCGGGGCCGAGAGATGAAACAAAGAGGCCTAATAGTCAGGCCTGTGGTTTTTATAAATGTCAATTGGCACTGAATGATGGATGAGTTTCAGAACCTCAAAGCCCAAAGAATGCATAATGTTAACTTAATAGATTCTTTCAAGCCTGGTTTACCACAGTATTTACAGTAATCATGCATTCATGGTAACAACCTAATAGTAGTACCTTTCATTCCCAAGTCTCGGATATTTGTACATTTATAAACCACCAGCTTCTGAACGAGCTGATGAATAACTTTCCGGTATGTGCCTATAAACTTGTTATAAATCAAGGCTAATGAGTGGCTTCTCTTAAGTAACGTAGTAGAATGGCACCTATGTGGACTAGATTATAAAAGCATACTTTTAAGAAAGTAAAAATAATGAAAACATTTTGATTCCAGAAATTACACTAAAAGGGGGAAGTGATACTCTAACAATTTTTTTCAACTGAGTTTTAGTGAAATAACAATCAGTGCAAGTATGTAAGATTATTTTTCTTTTTCAAGAATTAGAAGGAGAGAAAATATACTCATTTCTAAGTTGCCTCGAGAAAAATGGGCACTTCAGTTTGTTTCTTATCTTTGTGTTTTGTGTGTTTACTTGTTGATAGCTGGGTGTTGCAACTTTGAAAAGCTAGATCAAGCTTGTTATTGTCCACAGTAAAAAATAGCCTAGTTACGTGACCATGGAATTTCAGCCTGGAAAGGGAATACTTTAAAACCTACCTATTTTGGTGCTCCAAATTTACTTTCCTTTTTAACCTTTGAATGTAAACATTTGAACATATTTAAAGGTATGTGTGCTGAAAACTTTAAGAAAGGTGTATGGTTTTATGAGGAGCTGCTGTAATTAAATTCGGAGTAACTTAGAGTTAACCATTTCCCACAGGGAGATATTATAAAGATTAAGTTATGTTTTTTACATAAACTTTTTAATTTAATCTTCAAAGCTCAAAATATTTTATTTTTCTGGGAATACGTTCAAAGTAAATCATTGTAATGAATGGGTCTTTGAAAAAGTCATTCATATATCCTAAAACCCAAAATGATGAGAATCTACTCTGCTTTTAAGATCCCAAAGAAAGACATTTCTTGTTGTTAAGAAATTATTTTAGTAACTGCTGCTTTGCTGAAGTGACCAACAAGTCACCATGCTCTTCAGAGTCAGATCTCATTGAATCCTCAAGGAGAAATGAAATGAGAAAATTATTGGTGGCAGGTGATGGCTTAGGGCTTTCAACACAATAATTGAGATCAGAGAAAAACAGAGTAGAGATGACAAGTGTAAATATAATTTTTTCTTAACTGTATTGGTTTAGACTTGTCTTAAAAGAACCACTTGGTGAATCTTTTGGCATACCTTTAGCATATATACTTTAAAACACCTGATGTTGGCCCATTAGGTCAATACAAATCAAGGGAAATAAACATTCGAAAAAGTCTTGAACAGAATGAACCTGAATAGTAATGCTTTATTGGATGCCATCTTACATCTTTTAAAAACTGGGTTTGTACTTATTTGTTCCATAAATAGAGGTGATCATCATGACTCCGTTTTATATAATGCTTGTTTATGTAATAGGATATCACTGTGCAATGGGTCCCAGGAACATCGTTATATTTGTTTGCTTCTGTTTTCCCAAACAGATGAAAGAAGCAATCGTACTTGCACATTTTTAGTGTTTATTGTAGCTTTTGGATTGCCATTAGAATTGAATCAATTTCAACACAGCAAGACATTTCTAAATTCAATTGTACAGCACTTCAAAAAATGAAAACGATATTTTCCATGAGTCATTCTTTGAATTACAAAATGTTCATCATCCAGGAGATTTTATTACATCCATAAAACTAATGCAGCACAGTAATAGGTGTTAATGTCAGCAGTATTAGGCTGTTTATTGGCTACATTCAATATTGCAAGTTTATTTGTTGTCTAACATTTCAAATTGCTCATGCTATCAAGTGCTTAGTCAGAGGATCAAATTCTTCCCTTGCTATTCTCCAGAGCGAAAATACGTAAGTTTGTTTTCCTTTATGGTAAAATGAAGAACTTTGAAAAAGCAGCTGCCAGGATCTCAATGGTAATCATGTGGGTTTTTCCCCCCCAATCTGGGTTCAGCTTCTTATTTTAGATATTCGCCCTTCTCCATACTTTGTCTAAGTAGAAACACTTAGAGATGGAAAGTACCCATCTCTGAGTACCTACGGAGTGCATCAACTAGGCTGTATTGCAGAATACCTACATTCTATAACAGTATATAATGTTCTTCCCTACTATTCGGACGTAAATATGAGACATATTTTAACATTCTACTTTAGCATAACCAAGAGGTTTTGTCCTACTTAAGTCAATTTCTTTCTTACCCCAATTGAGAAAAGAGACAGTATACAAAACATTTTTATATGCATGTTACTGACTACCAACTTTCTTAAATTGACACACTTCACCTTCAGGTAAAAACAAAACCAGTTCCTCAAAAACACAACAAAAATGTTTTTGAGAATTAATGAGATAATGTATTATCAATAATGTTAAATTTTACTTGCTAATTTATTCTTTCTCACAAAGAAATTAATGAATAGGACTATGAATCAAGACTACGGGTGCTACACTCATTTTATTACAGTTTTATTAATTGAACAATACCTGTGCTCTTCATTTTCCTCATCTGTTTTTATTTTTTCAAGATAAAATACCTGCCCAGTACATATACTGTGAGAATGGAAATACAAATTTAGGTGTAAGGCTCTTAAGAATAAAAGTATTATACTATATTCACTTTATTGTAAGGTATATAAAGGGCTCACCAACCATTTGTCACAGTGAGCAATGCTTTGATCTAGGATTGAAGATTGAAAAGCAAGGTTCTTATTCTTAATGTATGCCTATAATAAGGTTCACAGATTACATAGCTTACTAGAGACTTCTCATTGCATGGACTCCTGAGGTCTGGATAAAATTTGAAAGGTTAAGTTTTGGGGAAAAAGGATGGAAAAAAATCCTTAATAAATAAAATAAAAACTATTAAATGTTTGAGAAAATATACAAATATCCAGACCAATTAAGCATAACATCACCACATAAATTTTTCCTGAAGTTTGACAACATAAATATAAAATACATTGGGGGAAAATGTATGAGAATTTGTTACTTAATATACCCAATATACATACTTTAAAATATTTCAAGCAAGAAAGAGACATCCATTGGGACTGCAAGGTCCAGAACAGGTTGGAGCCCAGCAAGAATGGAAGCAGGAAGCAAATGGAAAACAATGGGGAATGGGGCTGCATAGCCAACTGGTAATATAAATGTGAAAATTTTTGTAAAAGAGTTTTCTAATGATAAACTAGGCTTCTCTATCCTGCAATCAACATTTCTTTTCAGTAAGAGATAGGTAACACAGGAAACACATTGAAAAAAGGGTAGGGTGTGGCCAGAACCTTATCTTTGGTTAGTATCATGTATTTTCTAAATATATCATTTAAGGCACCAGTCCTATTCTAGTGTTACTATTTGTAGTATTGTTCCTATTGCAAAAAAACAAGGTCAATGGTGGTGAAGAGTGTGGTTACACAGCCAAATTGTTCTGACCGGAATTGGGCTGAATCATATACAGGGCGGGTCTTAAATTTTCCTGTCATTATATCTTGAATAGTGTTAGATACATAGCCAGGCATGATGCTAAATCAATGAATGTTGACTACTAAAAACTGAAATATAGCAGAAAAATCCACTGGGCAAAGGATTGTTGAGAGTTAACATTTCTTGGTGTGTTTCTGTATTTTAGAGTTCATTATTGAAATTTTATTTATTAATGATAGCTTTATTTATTAAGCCAGATGGCAGTGAAATAGCATCCCAACATAAGCTTTCATACTTCTTCAAAATCTTCAGCTGTAGTTGAGAGATGATAGAGTATTGCTTGAAATATTTTTAATGTGTCACCTTGACCTAATTTATACATATAGAGAAGAGGAATTGAAAGTGTGTGTGTGTGTGTGTGTGTGTGTGTGTGTGTGTGTGTTTGTGCGTGTGTTTACTTATTTGGGGATTATATTGGAGCCTCACGCTTCAGTGTTTTATTGCCCATCATATCTACCCTTTATCTTGGTACAATGGAGGCTTTATCATCGTGCCCAAAGTGGTGCTCCTGTATTGCATTCTCCTAGGCTCAACTTACTTGACTAAAAGCTTTTACTAGTTTTTAAGAAATATTTGCCAAAATTCATTTGGTTATAAAGCCATTGCTTTTCACAGGTCTGAAAAATTGCTCCTGAGAGAAACACAACACAGCTTGAGAGTCATTGCTCTATCGTTCTTTTGAGAGCTCCTCTGGGTTTACTCAGCAGACAGATTCATTTTCCGACAAATCCTTTCAAGGGTTTACTGTTTAGCAGCTCATCCAAAAAGCAAAAAGCCAAAGCAATATCCTGAGGGTGTATTTGTTTCAGGAGAATGGGCATGGAAATGTGTGAAGAGCTAAACATTTCTCTGCCTGATGACCTTTTAGGTAGATTTTCCACAATTACCTCTCAAAGTTTCTTAATGTTTAATTATACTTTATAATTAGCCATGTGGAGAACATAGTGCTGAGATTGTTTCAATCCCCTGATGTATATAGTTATGCTTACCAAGGTCTGTGACTATATCTATATCTATGTCTTCATTTATATTCCCTAAATTTTTCCACTAAAGAACTGAGTTATCTTAATGAACCAACAAAAGCACATACTTTGAAAGGATAATAAATGATTTAAAATAAAATATCAGCCATCAAGAAATTAAATAAGAATAGACAAAAACCAAAAATCACCAGAAAACAACAAAACATAAATAAGCCAACCACAAAATTTGTTTCTTGATGGCCAAAGTAAAAATCAAAACATGGCGATTACATTACCAAGACTGTAAGTACCAACTCTGGGAGGAATGTAAATGTTTTCTACTTCATAGCTCTAAAATAAGTTCCTTATACAGAATTTTATGTTCTAGAGCTCCAAATGAGATAGTGAATATATGCTAGTATTCATATACTTGGTGGTTATATATAGAAATATAAATGAATAAATAAATAATCTCCAAATATATATACTGGATTCGAAATGGCTACTTCTTATAGTTTCTCACCATATAAAGTAACATTATAATACCAAAAGGTAACTCAGGGAAAACATATTAACGTGGGAAAACAGATTACTAAGAAAATTCAGTCTGAACCTCCACTATCCCATGGTCTGGCTTCAACCAACAGTGACGAGTGAGTGTCTGAAGGAATAGATGGCCAAAAAATCTTCCCAACAATTCCACACACATATTACTTCACTCCAGTGGAGATTTCAGATGTATTAAGCAAAAATCATTTATTAGAAGAAAGATTTAAAATATAATATTGGGATAAAGATAGAATGTTATCATATTTATACGTATTTGAGTCATGCATATAGTCCAACATACCTATAGAACCTTACATGTGAGGGGAAAAGAATTTAAAGAAGGGTGCATACTAACCACAAACTTAGCCTTCTCCAGGAGTATTGTCCCAGACCACCATGGGCATCTTCTGCCTATTGGCATCACGCATCCACCTGTCAAGCCGAAATGAACAAGAAATAAATTTATGAAATCATAATGATAATAGTAGCAATAGCCCCTTCCTACCACTTATTGAGCATATGGCACTATGTGACGTGCTTTACATTTGTTATGTCAAAACTTCACAGTACTCATAGAGTCCAGGGTTTTTCTCTAAGGGTTAAGTATTTTAAATTCAGGATCCAAAAATAGCCAATCATTCTTACAGCATACCCCCAGGAAGAACAAATAAACTGTTACATTCCTTTTAATTCTTAATTAATAATAATGATGACGGCTGATACTTATTGCATGTGCACTGTGCACTAGGCAGTCACCATATTGAGAACCTTTCATGTATTTAATACATGCAATACCCCATGAAATTAATGCTATTGTTATTCCTGAGGCTAGAGAGGTTAAGTAACTTCTCTAAATGCATGCAACTAGTTAATGGCAAAGCCAGATTCCAACTCGGGAATTATGACATCAGAGCCATTTTTAATTACTGTGCCATAAAATTAGAGTCTCACTTGGGTATCATGCATAAGGCCCAGAAGAGCTAAACCATTTGCTCTATACAGAGTTGAGTTGAGGATTTATATAATATCAATAACGTAGATGTTATAGCAGCTTCAGCAAGACACAGAAAATAATCAGGATTGAATATGCACGATTACACACACACACACACACACACACACACACACACCCCTCATGTCTTTCCTGTCTCTGACCTCTTCTTCACACAGAGTAGCCTGAGGATTTCCCATGTAAGTTTTTCTCCCTATTCTTTCTCCACACTAATCATTGATGCTTGTCTTCCTTAGAAAATAACCAATCAAAAGATTCATGCAATAAATTATCTTATTTTATAATAAGGATACTTTATTTGAAAGTGTCCTAACATTAAAATGGCAAATAACTTGGTTTACTTATTTTATAGACCGAGTTAGAATTTCTTTCCAAAGAGGGTCTTTTTATACTGTCTTTAATAACTCTTTTAGGCTCTATATCCATTAATATTATAATATTTTCACTCTACTATACTAGAAAATACGTAAATAAAAGATTTAAAAATAATTTGTCTTTTTGTTTTCAAGTATTCCAAGTGAGACTCAAAAATGGAACTTTGAAAAAGTATTATTTCAAAGTGGTATTTTCTTCAGCGGTGTTATCTCAACAAACATTTTTGACCCAGATTTTGAAGAATGGACAGAAGTATATCTAATATTCTTTTAAAATACTATTTCCTGATGTAATTTGCAAAGAAGAAGACAAACTACTAATATAAGAATTCTGATTGATAGATAATCTACATGACAACCTCTTATTACAATGGATTTTTCTTATGATACCTGCACTTTTACTAAGGAACTATTTCACATTTTGTAAAACTGAGGATTTAAAAGCTAAAATAAGCAAAAAACATGCAGTAGAAGTTCTTTTAACCACAAAATTCAGGTTTCAAATACTTGGCTACATGAATTTTCTGACCAATTAAACGTTAACCAGAAGATCTTGTTTGTTTCAGTGCTTGCCTCTTATGAATTATCCAGTAAATATACACTATTTTTTACCCTAAGGAGCTTGTAACTCATTGTTTAAAACCCTACTAATTATTTTGACATTTGCCTTAGTAAGAATAATTTATTAAATATGAATTTATCCTTGCACACTACCCAAAGATTTATAATCATTATTAGAAATCCTAATTGTTAAAAACTCTTTAGACACAAGAATTTAACTGCTTAGTATAAATATATGATAACCTCAAACTAGCCCCTTGGCATTTTTAAAACATTTCTGCCTTGTTACTTTATTGCAAATTTTTCTTTTCAAAATTTTGGGTAAAGCAAGCGGAAAAGTCTAGTTTTGCAAACATATTATATACAATATATGTATTCTGAAAAGATGAGTATGAATGAAATTTTATAAATGGCATTGTATTTTAGACCAACTAAGGGAATTTCAGGGCTAATTCTTTAAGGAAATAAATAAATGCAACCTAATTTATCTATCTTATTTTATTCAAGTGAGATTGTAAATGTTGGATTCGCACCAAGTGAGGTCAGCCTTGACCCAGAAAATGTAGGTATCCATAAAGGGTGTCTGAGACAACTGGGTAATTATAATGCTTTCATTGGACTATTCTTGGGCCCTGAATTAAATTTACTTCTTGCTTTTCCTTACAGAATCAGATTCTTGGTCTTAAATGTTACAATGTTTCTTCTCTCTCTCAACATACACACACGTATATACAGAGTATTGAAGCAAATGGTAGGCAGTTTCTGTCTTTCAACTCAATCATATTTTACAAATAGAAAAGTATTGTGTATCTAATATACATCTAATACACATTTATTCTGGTATCACTGCGTTTACTGATTTACTGTATTTTATACTTGTTTTGTCTTAAGTTGCTTCAAAATTATTGAGAAACGAAGTTTGTATCATTTTGCGGATAGTCACCTCCTGAGCCTAGCAGTCTTCATCATTTTATGCCCAGGTTGGATTTCAGGTGAGACTTACACAGCTGACTCCTTTCATCTCCATGTAAATCCAGGTTGAATTCTCTTTGATAAGAGAACAGAACTAGTACTTGGCTGAAAAAAATTCCCATTGTTGACCTACAGGCTGGGTGATTATCTGCTCAGTTCTCACTATGTAACGGGCAAGACTGTGGTTTGTCACAAGTTAGGATCTATCCAATTTAATCTCTTACTCTTGTGCATTGTAACTGATTTGTCCTATGTATCATACTCTTTTTTTTTTTTTACGTATGAACTACTAAGTCTAAATGTCTCTATCTCCTCCCTTCTAATGCCACTGACTCTATGTTAGATCAGAACTCATCTGTTTTCCTTTAGATTATAGCAACAGCCTAACGAGTTTCATTATTTTTCAGCTTGACCTCTTCCTTAATGAATTTTCCATAGTGTCTAGCATAGTAAGCAGGTCATGAATGTTTATGGAATGAGTAAGTGTATCTATACAACTGTAAACACTGTGTCCAACCTTCAAGGTACAGTACTTGTAGAACATTATTTAGCTTACCCAAGCACAACTCTACTTATTCCCTACGAATTTGTTAGACTTTTGACCTCATTTTTCCAACTCTAAATGTCAAACCCTTGGCTCTACTACATGTTCGTGCCTCTGGGAATTCCTGGGAGTGTTGGTTGGTTGGTTTCTAGGAGGGTTTTAAACTCAGTCCTTCACAAAACGAAAAAAGATGATCAAGAATGACTGAATCCACAGTCTGAAATGAAAAATGTCTAAATCCTTGTTCACACTTAAAAGACAGTGAATGATATAGAAGACAGAGTGGATCCTGAAAACAGCAACCAATTCTTTTCACCTAACAACCCCTGATAACTGGGAACCATGTGACTAAGGAATAGTTTGTGCCCTGGTCCAGCTTGGATCATCTTTGGTGTGTCCCAAGTGACTTTATCTAGACCAGATGGGTGGCTTCCTATCTCGGGCCATTGCTTGTGAATCCTGGGTCAGTTGTGCAACACCATGCCATCTCTTCCTAATGTAAGCACTCTGGGTCAGAGGCCACTCTGATGCCTGTCTCCTGTGGTCCGGACCAAGCTGCCCTGGAGACTCTCTACGCACTGAGATGAGGAAAGGATTTGGCCTCCTTTACCTATAAGAGCATCCTCCTGCTTCAGATATGACCTTGAAAAAGTCCCATGATACTTTTTATGTGGCTCCATAGAACATCCGCTAGGCAACAGTGGCTCGGAATATGATCGCATTGAGCAAAACATTGTGTGGCGTGTACTAGCATTGCCATTATTTACATTTATGTTCAATGCAGCTTTATTAAATCACATGATGTCTTGGCCTTTGCAGCGAATGAAACAGCATCCAAATAATATTCTCTTTGCATTTCCTGGAGATATGTGTGTGTCACCCCATGCTGAACTGACACCTTTTCCATGTCAGTTCCATTTTATTCCTGGTACGTCTTTGATGTTTTTTCCCCAGAGTTAAGGACTAAACAATATAGGGCTAACATGCAGATTGGTATAGTGACAGTATTTAATTTTTGTTTTTATAGTCTCTGTTTTATATTTATTTTGTCATCCATTTACTAACTCCAAGTAATACTGTCTCCGAAATACCCAGTAATTATTGTTGATGTTTTCATTTCTCTCACCCTAAGCCCCATCACCCAGTGAATCGTTGAGTCATGGATTTAACTTCTGAATTAAAAAAAAAAATTCTTTCTTTCCTCCCTTACAAACATGGTGCTAGTTCGAGCCCTTCTTATCTTTGACTAGACTGTTGAAATATTTTCCTGTCTAATCACCCTTCTTATATTGTATCCTCTTTTATTTTCCCTCTATTCATTTGCTAGAATGATCTATTTAGAATAGAAAGCTTAAAACTTACACTCCCTTAGGATAGGACTGAATTTCTTTAGGTATCACACAAATAGAAGTATTATCAATGTCATGCCCCATCATCCTTCTTCTGTGTTCACGCAGAAATGGGATGTTAATAAGAAAATATTCATTAAAGACACAAAGTTCATTTACACATCAAAAATTCCTAATATTATAGTCACTATGCTTAGGTAGCATGTTAACCTCTGCTTTGGAACTGTCAAAGTCTTCTGCTTTTTAAATCTTTCATATCTTAGCTTGAACGCATATCCATAGATGTTCCATGACTTTATTCATGGCTACATGTAGTTGTGGGGCCTATCCTTTCTACCTTTCTATATTTGTGGTTGAAACAAATGACTGTAGCATTTCCAGTGGTTCAGTAATCAATACGAAAAGTGGCAACTTTTCTTTTTCTCCATGTGTAGGCAGTATTTGAAATAGAGGACCGGTATCTTTGGAGTATCTGGGAACTGTTGAGTGAAATTCATCCCATGTTGATATTACTTCCTAGTGAAGTCATCTTTCAAATAAGAATCCTCTGACTGCAGCGTTTGCAGAAGAGATGGCTCTTTGTTAGTGGGTACACTCTACAGACACGTACGCCTAGGAAAAGAGCACAAAGAACAACCCTTAGCTATCATTTTACAGTAAACTCTCCATTAATCGGCACCCATGGGGATTGGTAGATGCCAGATGAATGTAAGTAGACTCTCTGTTAACCAGAACTCACTCAACTGGCACTCTCAAGCAACCAGCAAAATCTCAAGTAACCTGCAAAAACATTTTACTGGTTGTTTGAGAGTGCTGTTTGCTTGAGTTCCATTAACAGAGAATCTACTGTATTACACCACACAGTAGTTCTGTGTTTAGAAAAAGAGCAGTAAATTGAAAGAAGTAAGGAATTCCCATATGTCAAAAACCAGTTATTAGCTGTTTAAAGAAAATTATTCTGTAATATGTAAACTTGGTACATCTGGCATACACTAGTGTCCTCCAAGTTAAATTTTACTTGCATTTCTGAAAGAAGGTAGCTCAGGAAAATTCCACTGTTTGAAGTTTTACTTTATCAGCATATTAAGGTGCCAGTTAAGCTCAGTCTAAATAAGACCTCAAATATTTTTATTTTGCTCATATTCTTTCCTTTTGGAGTTCTCTTCATTCTTGTAATTGTTTGAGAGGGTGCAAAGCCCTGCTCTTCTACCATTGTCAAAACTTTCCCTTTGCTTTCAAAATTAACTGAATGTTCGTTTCCATGATTGAATGAAAACAAACACCATTGGCATTTCCTGTTCTCTGACCTGTGTTTCCAGCCCCATTGAGGTCAGCCACAGTGACGGCCTGTTTTGCTGTGGAAATTACTTTGAGATACAATCTTTGCTCTGTAGAAGGGTGTTAACTCAAGCATCATTAACTACTATTATTCTCTTTAATCCAACAGTCAAGTTTATTCTTGACAGTTGCTGAATATACTAATAGTAACTAACATACCTACAGCTTTTCTCAGAGTGTTTATCAAATTCAGAACCCATCAATGCCCAAAATGACCCATTTCAATGCATTTCCTTATGCATAAAACAATTGGAATCTATCCTTTCCACTTATTTCTCATAACAAATTCCATCATAAATCTGCTGTAGAATCTGTTGGAGTATGTAGTTTACCCAACTTCTTTAAAAAAGATCACTTTGCCTAATCTGAATCTTTTTGATCCTTCTTTTTATAGAGATGAATAATTATGGCCATATCCATCCATTGAGATTTCAAACCTCATCATGCTCATATATTCTTATAATCGGTCCTTACTAACTATTTTCTCTGGCTAATAATAATCTGGGATGTGAAGATTTGTGCACAAATTTGTGATTAAACTTTAAGACATTTTTTCTGAAATACTTTTATAAGAAAAAAACACTATATTTTGCCTGCATTTTATTTTCTGAAAAAAAATATTATGGTGACAGTGCGCTGAAGAAACTACTATTCAAATTTCTTATTGTTAAGGCCACATTCTCAGAGACATCCCTACGTCCTTTTGCCTTGTCTGTGTCAATCATGTTCAAAGAACTATCTGGGATCGTGTATATTGAAATCTGGACACCGAGCAAAGAAAGCAGCCAGGTGCTGGGACGACATTGTGGTGCTACTACCACAGGACACCAGATGCCATCCCTGGCACCATGGCCGCTGCAGCCTGGATAATGAACGTTCATGCCACTGCCGTACTTTCCCTCAGAGCCCTCTACTCCTTGGGTTATGTGTTCCCTATTGAAAGTCTGAGGCTGGAGCATAGGCTGAGCTAGATGACAGGGCCAGGCAAAGTGTGCCCCTGGCCTTTTTGGATTCAGCATTGGAATAGTTCAATAGAATAGGTGTTTCTATAGCAAGGAATTGCTCAAACATAGGCACTGAGTTCAGAAGGTATTGTGCTGCCAAAACAATATCCACTGTACCCTGACCTTGGTATAGTTGGTTGCTTTTGCTTCAGTGACATCACTCATAAGAGCTTGGTTTAGGGTCAGAATTTGGGTCCCCAGTGAGTCTTATTGTGCTAATCCATTCTTTTATCTTTTCCATGTCTTGAGTTCTTAGAAGCAAGTAGCTAGTAAATCACATTTTATCAGGCCTGAAATTAAGGATAAATGTGCCATGTGATTAGATAGAGGGGTCATTTCACCACTGATGCTGTAGCAGTACTAGGTAACGTACAATTGAAATGGCCCTAGCATTAGAAGGCGGTGCAGGGTGGAGGTGGGTCCAGGTTCTGCCACTAGCCCACTGAGTGATGGCTCATTGAGTGATGGCTCCCCTCCTGTCTTTTCTGCAGGAGAAGTGCTGGGCTGAGAGGAGACGCTCTCCAGACCCCCCTTCATTCTCTGACAGTCTATGATTTTCAAGTCACAGTAATGTTTGCGCTAGCAATGGGGTGCAATGTCTGGATTGATTGAATGCTTTGTTCCTTTAATGGGGACTGAGGCAGCAGCTCTATTTGGCATAAGCTGAACTGTGTCAGCATAACAGAGCTGACGGGCTGGGTTCCAAACGCAGACCCCAGAGAAATCCTGATTCTGACAGGCAAGCAATTAAAGGGGGAAATTGGTGCCTTGTGGATAAGACATCTGTGTGCGCGTGATACCCTTGGTCAAGTCTTCAATGTAACATGTGATTTAATTGCTATGGACAGGAATGCTCTGGGTTAAGGTGATTCTTAAGAGGAGCTGGAGACTATGTCTGTGGGGCTGGGAATATACACAGAAATGTTCAAATCTGTTTTTATTTTTAAAGATTCCAATAGCAGACATGATTCTCTTTATGTTTCTTACTTCTGAAGCCAAGTAATATGTTAGAAAGTTAGTCAAAATCTAATTTTAATGTTACATGAACGCACTGGGGGCAAGAAGCATTTGACAAGTTTTACGCCCACCTTTCCCCGACACCTCCTGCCAACATTTTCTTCTGTGTTTGATCCTCTCGCTCTGTTCTTCTTCGTATTTTCTCCTTTAATACACTCCCACACTATATTTACTCTTTAAAAGTATGCCTGAAACCTATGTAATCCTTGCTAACAGATGTCACCCCAATAAGTCTAACAATAAAAATGAATTAAAAGTATGCCTATTTCTATGATTTGGTCCATTACAGACCCGCATAATATCCATGAATGAGGTGCTGAGGGGGCCAAGATCCTTCAGTATCAATAGAGAATGATGACGTTTTGCAAACCTAAGCCCTTTGAGTGGGTTTGTTCCAGCACCAGCAATCAGTCCCTCGTGCCTCACCCTTGATGTGGTGGTAGATGCTGTGTCTGGTGTATTTTAACCTGTCCAACCTGCTTCAACCTGGCTAACAGGTACAGATATCAGGACCCACTCTCAAGTCCTCTTCCTGCTCTTACCTCTTCAGTCTATGTATTAGTTTGCTTGGACTGCAAAATATCGTCGACTAAGTGCCTGAAACAACAGAAATTGAGGCTAGAAGTCCAAGATCAAAGTGTTGGCCATGTGACAATATGGATGGCCTTGGAGAGTATTATGCTAAGTAAATTGAGTCAAAGACAAAGACAAATACCACATGATTTCACTTATATGTGGAATTCAGAAGACAAAATAAATGAACAAGCAAAACAGTAACAAACTCATAGATAACAGAGAACAAACTGATGGTTGTCAGAGGGGAGGGGCATTAGGGGAATGGATTAAAAAGAGGAAGGGATCAATACAAGTCAAGAGTCACAAAATCTGTCAGAGGGATGTAAAGTACAGCATCGGGAATATAGGCAATAATATTTTATTAACTGTGTATGGTGTAAGATGGGTACTATACTTGTCAGGGTGATCATTGCATAAGTTATGTAAATCACTAATTACTGTGTGTACACCTAAAACTAATATATAAGGTCTGACAATTAAGTTCATGAACTCATCCTAGAAAAAGTGCTACATACTTTATTGCTGGATATCACTATGGTCACCTTCCGAGCACTCCCCTTGGGAAGCTGTGCACTGAGGTCAGTGCTAGTCCATCTTTCAAAGCAATTTTGGAACACAAAAATGCTCCCCAAATGTCAGCCATGGTAACAACTTCTGTATTACCAAGATGAATAGCCATTAGAAGATTTTTTACAATGGAATGATATACTAATAAATACATTGTCTAAACATTAATCTGTCAGAGTTCTGTAGGAATGGGTAGAGTGAAGAAAGGCAGAAGATAGACCATGTATTAGGCAGCAATGGTGATAGCCAAGATGACAAGTAAGTAATGAGAGCCTCATTAATTCTAGTGTATTGGCAATAATAATCAATATATTTGAGAAGTATTAAGCAAGTATTGGTTGTGGGGAGGAGGATAAAGCAACAGATTGGGTACAGGGAAGGAAGAGAAAAATCAGTCATGAACATTTAGCACTTAGGGTAGAGACTGAGTAGGACATTGGAAGATAAATTGGAGTTCAAGGTAATGATATTTCTGGTTGTAAGCATGTTGAATCTAAGCGACCAGTTGGGGTGGCCAATATGCAGCCCACAGTGGAGCTCAGCACTAGATTCTGGGTAAACAAGATGATACCCCAGGAGCAGGGACTGGATTTTATAAAATCATCAGTGAATTTGAAAGAATAGCAGATGATAAACACATTTGGAATGATTTAGAATGAGTGAATGGTGAGGCATTGGAATGATCTTAAAAAAAAAAAAAGAAACAAAAACAGTGGAAAAAGCTAAGTAAGGTGGTAGACAGCAGGGTGCAGTTGCATTTTCTCTGTTTTAATATTGATGAGCCTGATTATGTTTTTGAGTAGTAGAGAAAGTGCAGACAGAGAGGGATAGATTGAAAATGTTTTCCAGAAGGGAAAATGGCTACAGCCAGTTCCCAGGGGAGGTGATAGAGATGCACAGTCCGGACTCAAAGGGATAGCACTTTTTCGGTGTTAACTGTTGGTGGAGTTGAGTGACTTCCCCGTTATGCTGGTTGGAGGGGAGACAAGAGGTTACTCAGGCCAACCTGTGTGAAGCTGAGCCTTAAAGCGTTGACAGGATTTAGTGACTGATGGGGAAAGAAATTCCAGAAGATTGTATAAGCAATTCTTAGGAGTCAGGAAAAGGCAGTGAAACATACTCCAGGAGTGAGGAACACTGTATTAGTTTCTCATGGCTGCTATAACAAATGACCACAAACTAACTTAAAGCAATAAAAAATGTATTCTCTCACAGTTTTGGAGGCCGGAAGTCTAAAATTAAGGTGTCAACAGGGCGACACTCCCCTTGGAGGCTCTAGGAGAGAATCTATTTCTTGCCTCTTCCAACTTCTAGTGGCTCTGAGCAATCTTTGGCCTGAGGCTCCAGCACTCCACTCTCCGCCTTTACCTCTGTGTTACCTTCTGTGTGTCTGTTTTAAATCTGCGTCTGCCTCTCTCTCTTATGAGGATATCGTATACTTATATGACTGCATTTAGGACTTACTCAGTAATCCAGGCTAATCATATCTGCAAAGACCCTTTTTCCAAATAACATTCACAGGTTAATTGAGTCTGGGAATTAAGGCATAAACATACCTTTGGGAGCCATTACCAGCCTAGCATAAACACTTTACAGAGTCTGATAAATGCATTGAGAATTTACAATAAATAAATTAGGACCAGCAATATGTTGGATGCCAGAGGAAAAAAATTTAGAATGACAGGTTTCCTAGTTTATGCTTATCAGAATTGTGATAAAGATGTATAACATTCAATGTGTACATGTGTGTATACTATGTGATTCAGTCATGATAACTTAGTAAAAGAGAAAACAAAAGCAACTATTCCCACTCAAACATCTTAAGGATGAAATTTTTGAAGAACAAAATTATAAATATATGATCAGATCATTTGTTACTAAGAAGGCCAACAACTACATTTTCTTAGGAACCCTCCAGAAAATATGCAATGAAATAATGCCAATATCTTGCTAAGTCATAGTGCTCTGTGTGAGAATACAAACCTCTTTTACTTGGGTTACAGTAGTTCATTTTGTTAAATATCAAAAATAACATTTCAAATCACTTGCAAGAAAAATATTTTTAAAACTACTAAGTCTCTAAGCCCATGAACCTGGATGCTGCATGGCATGAATTTATAGTGGCACACTTTTAAATAATAAAGACCACAGTCTGGGACAGCCCATAAGTTGTGATTTCCTCTTCTGGAAGCCAGGTTGTGGTTCTTAATCAAACGGTAGTTTTTCAACTCCTCAGACAACCAGATCTTTCTAACAGCCTCAGACTTGTGTAAAAAAGGGAAGTATGTTTCTTTAAATACTGTAATTTGGTTTGCTCAAAGATATCCTTAGTACACAGAGAACCTTCTCTTCTACCCAGAGCATAGGGTGCTCTGCTAACAGAGAAAAATGGATCTTTTTTCCTTCATCCCTTTGAACTGTGAGTGTGTATGTAGATGAGTACATCTGCATTCTCACCCAACAACCACGTTTTGGTACATGGACTCCATTCCCTCACTCTCTGGATGCCTTCTTTTGCTTCCCATCAGATGGCTGTCTAGGCTTTGCTAATTCAACTCAAGTGTGCCTGCAAAGCCAGCACTCACTTCTCAAGCAGCCCATTCCGTCTCCAGACCAGCTGGAAGGTTCTTCCTTTTACTGCGTCGAAATCTGTTTCTCTTTAGTTTCCAACAATTTGGTCTTAGTTATGCCATTGGGAGCAGACTGAACAATATGCAAGTCTCTTCAAAGCACAGCTCATCAAATATCTGAAGCTGGTGACCCTGTCCATTCTCACCACACAGTTACCTCCAGGCTAACTGACTCAGATCTTTCTAGTCATCCTTTAAGCCTCCTAAGTCCCAGCCCTCTCTCATCATCACGCTGTTCTCCTTTTCTCATTACAGATGTTCTAAATCCCTTTTAGTGTGTCCTTCCCCACACTGAATCCCATGTCCCAGATTTGGCCTGAGCAGTGGACGGCAGAGCAGAACCAGACCACAATAATAGCCTAAGTCTCTTAACACGACCTAAAATACCCTAGCCTTTTCACTGCTCACCTCACATTTTCTTCATAAAACTGTTTCTAACAGACTTTAAAACTCTTTGCACACAGTCAGGGAATCAGTCACTAATCGCTCTAAATACTTTCCCAGTCAATTTATAACTTTTCATCTTTCCTGTGGACTTGCTGTGTTGATCCATGCTCAGCAGCAATTGTCACACATTATATTTGCTTATAAATACTTGTATTTACCTGGTCACATGGTATTTAGCTGGTCACATGGTTTACCAAGGAGCACTGTCACTTATAAGAAGAGAAATGACATGATTTTCTCAGAACCTTTAAATAGAAACAAGTTGAGAATGTTGACTTTTGGTACCTATATGTTAAAGTGGAAAGTTTTTAAATCAAGCATTGTTTACTTTACGGAAACTTACACGAATAAGTTTTTCTCTAAAAAGACATCTCCAAAGAGTATAATGGAAAAGGGAGTGGGTGTGTGTGAAGCACGATTTGGCATTTATCATATTAGCTTTTTTCTCCAAGGAGATGCCAAAGATAATCTTAAACAAAGAGTCAACTATTCAAGTTCATATCTGCATGATTCTACATTTTACTCTTTTCTAGACATTTGAAGAACGTGATGAGAAATTATAAAAATAACTAGTTATTTTTTTTAATAAGTTTATACATGGCAACGTAGATTGTCGTCCTAAAGAGATCTTGAGAAGTTAACTATGAAAAGCTAACCTTTCGAGCTGTAATTGGCTATGGAGCTAACAACCCATTAAACTAAATGGGGTCTATGAGCCTGGAAGTGGTCTGGATTAAGACTTGGCCCCTGAGCTATGTTGTGGGTGGCCCTGACCACAACTGCACCTTCATCCTGGTCTTGGCCCTCTCTGAAGTGTTTGTTTATTTAGCAGCTGAGCCAAAGTAACAAGTGTCCTGGGGCTGTGTCTTGTTTCTGAGGCAGGAATGTGAAAGATCAAGGATGAAGTTTTACCTCACTCTTCAGGTTATCTAGTTATCAGGACAGAATTTTACCTACCCATTCCCAACATCCAATCAGAAGGCTACAGACAAAAACTACATAATTCCAGTTTAAGTCTTAATTGCTTTAAAGATGAAGCCTGTGAACTAGTTGTGATGATCTGTTTAATTTTGCTAAATAGCACCTTCTTCTTCTTTTCTAGCAGGACTACTTGAATATTTTGCGTTGTTTTTTTTTTTTTCTTCCTATTGGTATCATGCCCAATATAATTCCAGGACAGGTGTGGAAGAGCTGATGCACACATTGAGAACAGATGGCAGATTTGATATATCAATTTACTCAGCGCCACCAGCATAGTTGCCTGGTTTTTTACTATAGGGAAATAAACAGCACAACTAAAACTTCAGTACTAAAATTATTGTATAAAATATGCAATGATTTCTCTCAAGGATTAAAAAAGAATTGCATCAATAACATGAGAAAGGTATCTAAGGAAATTAGCTGTTATATGAGCATGCCAGGAATATGTCAACTTCATAAAAAACTAAATGTTAGAAACCTCTTATGAGTTAAGAATGTGATTGGAACTAAAGCAAATTGAGAGATCATGTAGGAAGTGGGTACTCTTCTAAGGAAATCATAATCTAGATAATCACCTACCATCTACCTATTCAGCTCATGGACTGAAACCCAGAAGAAGGTTGATTCAATCCCCCAGTGAAATCATATTATCTTCCCTGGGGCCTCAGTGCCATTTCTATTTTTTGTTTTGTTTTGTTTTTTCTTTTTTCTTTTCAGATCTTACTAAACATTTCATTGGGGGGGGGGCTTTAATTTGAGCTTTTAATAAAAGTGTAATGGTGTCTTTAGTTTTTAAAAATACTACATGCTCATTTTAAAATTCGAGCAACACAGAAATACAAAGAATGCATAGTGTCACTCAAAGTCCCATCACTCTTAAACAGGATCTGGTGGAAGTGACACAGGACGTGAATATCCCACACGAGATGGACAGCAATTTGAACATTTCACCTAAAATGTGCTTGAGTGTGATATTGTTATACTACAGAATTACATGCTTATGATTTTGTAATAAAAGATTTGGTATACATTAACAGCTCATAAAAAGGGGCATTATTTGTGCCAGACCTTGTATATAATCACAATTAATGTTAACTGATTAATATTAATATTTATTTCTCTATAAGGACATCCAGATAGAAAAGATAAATGGAAACAATTTCCATATATAGGAACTACAAACACGTCAATTTAGTTTTTAAAGTAAGAATTATGTACACCCAATAAAACTCACCCTTTTTAGGTGTACTGTTCTGAGCTATGGCAAATAGAATTACGTAAGCTCTACCACTATGAAGACACAGCTCCCTCGTGTCCCTTTCTAGCCAATCACCTTCTCCTCCCCAACTCCTGGCAAAAACTGATCTAATTTCTATCTCTGTAGTTTTGTTTTTTTCTGGAAAGTCTTATAAATAGAATCATATAGTATAAAGTTCTGTGTGTCTGATTTCTTTCACTTTGCATAATACATTTGGGATTCTTCCATGAGCTTGTATGTAACAATAGTTGGTCCATTTTTACTGCTGAACGATACTTCATGGTACCAACGTAGCACATTTTGTTATCTGTTCACCAGGCAAAGGACGTCCAAGTTGTTTCCGGTTTGCACTATTAAAGACAAAGCTGCCCTGAACATGCGAACCTAGGACTTTGTGAGGATAGAAATTTTCATTTCTCTTAGATTTAAACCTACAAGAAGAATTTCTATTGTGTTTGTTTTATACCACACAAAATTGGCATCCTGTTTTTCAAAGTGGCTGCATCATTTTGCATTCTCACCAGCAATATCTGAGGGTTCTAATTCCTCTGCATCCTCACTGGCATTGGTACTGTCAAGTTTTAAAATAATTTAGGCATTAAATAAGTGTGTAGTGCTATCTCATTATGGTTTTAATTTGCATTTTCCTATGCAAATTAGGACTTATGTTAAGCATCCTTCCTCATGTTTTATCTGTCATTAATATATCTTCTTTGGTGAAATAACTCTTCAAATCTTTTGGCTATTTTTAAATTGAATTTTCTTATTAGTGAATAATAAGAGTTATTTTTGTAGTGTGGATATAAGTTCTATTCCTAGTGTTTTGCAAATCTTTTCTCTTTGTGGCTTGTATTTTTATTTTCTTAGCAGTGTCTTTCATAGTAGAACATTTTTTTCTCATTTTATTTTATTTTAAATTTATTGGGGTGACATCGATTAGTAAAAATAACATAGGTCCCAGGCATACAATTCTACATTATATCTTCTATGTGTTGTATTATGTGTTCATCACTGAGAGTCACTTCTCTTTCCATCACCATATATTTGTGTCCCTGTTCCTTCTCCTTCACCTCCCTCCCGCCTTACTCTCAGGTAACTACTAAATTATTGACGGTGTCCATGAGTTTTGTTTCTTTGTTGCTTTCAATTTTCTATTAATGATCAGACTAAATTTCTCCATCCCTTTCCCTTATTCTACCCACTCTCCTATCCCTCTTCCCATCTTAAAGAAGTCTCTCTAATATTCTTCGTAGTTCTGGTTTGGAGGTGAGAAATTCCTTTTTCTTAATGGGAAGCTCTTTCTCTGTCCTTCAGTTTTGAATGCTAGCCTTGCTGGATACATTATTCTTGGTTGTAGATCCTTGGTTTTCATCACGTTGAATATTTTCTGCCAATCCCTTCTGGCCTGTAAAGTTTCTAGTGAGAAATCAGCTGAGAATCAAATGGGTGTCACTTTATAAGTTACTGCCTGCATTTCTCTTGCTCTTTTTAGAATTTTCTCTTTTTCTTTAACTTTTGCCATTTTAATTATGATGTGTCTCGGTGTATTTCTGTGTGGGATCATCTTCTTTGGAATTCTCTGTGCATCACAATTTGTATGTCTATTTCCTTCGCCACGTAAGAAAAATTTTTCAGGCATTATTTCTTCAAATAAGTTCTTGATCCCTTGCTTTTTCTCTGTCCCTCCTGGCATATCCATTATTCTGATATTATTACGTTTAATATAGTCCCAGAGGAATCTCAATCCATTCTCACTTTTTTGGAAATAATTTTCTAATTGATCTGGGCAGGTGTTTTCTGCTGGCTTTTCCTGCAAATCATGGCTTTGTGCTTCTATTTTATCTAGTTTAATGACTTTCATTCCGTTATTCATCTCAGTTAATTTAGTCATTATCTCTCTCTGGTCCTTTATAATGGTTTGTAAGTCTTCTTTGATTTTTGCTATCTCTCTGTTGAAATTATCATTCAATTCCTTAAGCATTTTTATAATTGTTGCTTTGAGCTCTGTTTCTGATGAGTCATCTATCCCCATCACTTTAATTCTCTGGCTCCTCATTTTTGCAGCCTCTCTAGACTCTCCCTGCTGGAATTTCATTCATTGTTGGGTGGGCAGAGGTCTGGGGGGGAGCGGGGGGGTAGTCTGTGGCTTTGGTTTCCTCCTGTGGCTCCGGGAGTTGTGCAGGGAGTTTGGGCATGATTTCACCTTTCTGTTCAGGGTTTGCCCCATGCATGAATTCTGCCCTGAACCTTGGGGTCAGTCCTGTTTGCTGGTCTTTCAGATCATCCTGCTTGTGAGCTGGGAAATGGGTGCGAAGCCCCTCTCTCCTCCTTCCTGGCCTGAGTGGCTCCTTATTGCCCAGTTGCTATCCCTCTTCTGGGAACCGGAGTGAAGTCTGGCCACTGCATTTTGCGGACAGGTCTGCACCTCCTGGGGCCAAAGTGAGGTGGGTGCGGTACCTCATGCCCCACCTGTGGGTCACCCTTCCTCTGTTCCGTGGACCAAGTGAGATCCAGAGTGCTCTCCTGCTGCCTTCTTCCTCCTCCCTTTCCTGGTGTAGAGTTCCAAGTGGAAACCTGCATAGCCATGTCCCCTATCTTCTTTTTATTTCTTCTTTGTTTAACCCTCTGTCCAGCTGCAGGTACCTTAATGTGACAAGTGGGTCTCTTAGTTGTGATTGTGCATTGTGGAGAGGGTCCTTGGTTGAGGTATGGGTGTTTTATTACTTGCAATCTCTGGAGGAGTTTTCTGGAGGTCATTTTGTTGCCGGTCAAGAAATTTTTAATTTGGGAAATATTAAATCAATATTTTTAGTATTGTTTCTAAGAAATCTTTGCCTAGTCCAAAGTCACAAATTTTTTCTTTTGTACTTTTCTCTAAAAGTTCTATATTTTAAAGACTTATATGTTTGTCTATGATCCATTTGAGTTAATGTTTGTGAGGTGTAATGTATGGGTGAAGGTTCATATTTTGGCATAGGGATAACCAAAAACTCAAACACCTTTGATTGGAAAAACTGTCCTTTCTCCATTCAATTGCCTTAAAACATTTGTCAAAAATCAATTGGCATATATGTTGGGAGGGGTAATTTTAAACTATTATGTTCTGACTTATGTATATATTCCTTTGCCAATACTACACTATTTTGATTATTGTAGCTTTACGATAAGTCTTACACTTGTGTAGTGTGAGTCCTCCAACATTGTTCTTCTTTTTCAAATTTATTTTAACTAGTCTAGTCCTATACTTTTCTATATACATTTTAGAATCAACTGGGCAATATCTCCAAAAAAATTTCTACTGAAATTTTTGTTGAGATTGCATTGAATCTACGGATGAGTTTGGGAAGAATTGACGTATTAATAATATTGAGTTTTCTAATCCCACAAACATAGTAGTTTCTGGTAGATCCTTCTGGAAATTTTAGTGCACATAATCCTACTGTCTTTGAATAAAGACAGTTTTTTAATTTTTTCCAGTCAACATGACTTTATTTTTCATCAGTTTAATTTTCAAACACTACTAAATATAATTTTATAATAGTGGAAGGGAGAAATTACATAAAAACTAAATGAATTGTAGAAAGGCAGATAAATATTTCATTGCCACATGAAATATTAGTCACATCAAGATAATGGACAAATATTTTGAAATTCTTTAAACAATAAGGCTCATTAAGTTTCTTATATTTGTGTTTTAAATTTAGATATTACTGATGACATCAACCATGTAGCAGATTAAGAAAATTATCAGTTCTATACTTCCTTCTTCTTTATTTTCCCTACTGGATCATGTGGCTATATTGCTATACTTATTTTGCCAATAACACCTAAAACTCTGTAACAAATATTCCCACAAAAATTTCACTTTAATATTAGGTTAAAAAGAAATAATTCATCTTTTCACCATTGCTTTTTTGTTCATGAGATTTTTGCTTTGATTAATAATATATTTGGCCAGATCTCATAGTCAAAAGTTGTCGGTAGTTTTTTCAAAAAGAATTAATTTGTCTTATGTTCCCTGAATTCTGAAGAGGTTTGTGGCTGGCCTAAATTTCTCACTTGTAGATGACTTCCTTATTACCTGTTTGGATGTCTGAAAATTTTTGTCTCACACTTGATATTAAATAATTTTGAAAGAATATATTTTGGAAATCAATTGTTCTATAAGCATTCTTTCTGGAACACAGTTCTGTCTCTCATTTCAGAGAATTTTTCTTGGTACAAAATTCTTCTACAAAAAAAATTTTTGAGTGTTATGGCAGTTTGTTTTTCTGAAATACTATTTATTTGTATCATTGTTGTCTAGTCGCCAAATCCATTATCTTCTCTCCATTGCTTTAATCTCTTTTCCTATGCTTTCACTCTCATTATGTGGTTATTGCTGTCACTAATGTATTGTTCTATAAAGAGCTATTATTCTTTTTCTCAATTTTCTTAACTGAAAGATCTCCCTTTTATATTATAGCTTTATAATTTGACCATTGAACTTGGTTTTACTGAAATTATGTTAGGTCCTTCCATAGTGCTAAGAGTTTAAAAACAATATCATTGTATAACATTATTTAAATTTTACTATTTTCTTTAATTCAGACTTTTGCCTCCTGAATTCCTTCCTTCTTTATTTCCTTTCTCTTTTCTTACCTTTCTTCCGTCATTTCTTCTTCCCTTTCTTTCTTGCCTTTGCCTTTCCTTCCTCTTTTTTCTTCTCATTCCCTCCTCCTCTTTCCCCTCCTTCTCAGCACTGTGTACAACTACCATCCTACTTTTCCTCATGCTTATGCTCACCATAGACAGGACTTTCCAGATCTTTTATTTGTTTTCACAGAATGATGGGAACTATCGTGAACCTGCTACCCCTCATGGGACCGAATTCTATTAGCCTCTAGTGTACCAGTTGAAAATTGAATATTGTGATCTATAATATTTGCTTTTCTGTAGTCTGAAAGCCTAGCAAGAAATGAAAGTGCCAAGTGGATCTACACACATTTGTGTTAAAAATATCAATGAAAAACTTATGTTTATCCTAGTTGTTTATGAATACCATATTGCTATTTTTACAGAAGACTTTATTGTTTTCAGTGTTTAGTTTCTTTGTTTAAAAAAATGTTTTCAAGATATTCTTTCTCTTTAAGTATAACTGCCATAAAAACAATGTGTTTTTTCCCCCAAAACAACATTCATTGCTTTATTTCTATTACAATATATAGAATTCGTTTTCATAGGGTATATTTCTCATTTTGTTTTTGTTTTTTGTTTGTTTTTTTAAATTCATTTTTATTGATAGACTTTTTGGGGTGTTTTTGTTTTTTTAAGAGATGAAACAGAGATAGTTTATTGAAAAGAAAGTACACTCCAAAGAGCAGGAAAATGGCTCAAGAGCTTCTCATTTTGTTTTAGTAAGATTGCTTTTCTCAAGAAGTCAATGAAATTATAGAACAATTCAAATGCATTTACAAACCATATCAAACCTCACATGCTCCTCAGCTATACAGAGTAACCAGGAGTCAGCATCACAGACATTTAATTTGAAGATACAGTACACTTACAAACATCTATCTGGATATAAAGTGGAGCTGGGTTCACTAAACAAAATATAGTAATCTTCTCTTCCTATTCTAGAGGAGTAAGATATGAAAAATCAAGATATAGATGGCAATGTAGTGCAGTGGGGAGGTATTATAGCATGCGTAGGGAAATAGCACAAGAATTAGAGCTAGACAGAACTGGTCTTAAGTCTGAACTTGGACAAATTTTAGCGATTTAATCATGGGCTATTTATGTATCATGCCGAACTTCAAGTCTCCAACTGTATAATGGGAAAATTTCCACTTTCCTTTTATTCAATTTTTCATTCTTTTAGTCACACAAGTGATATATGAGTATATTGAAATATATGCTTTTGTAGCTCTAGATGTGGGGTAAAGTCCAATTATAGTATATCTAGACAGAGGGTAAAGCAGAAAACAAAACACACTGGAACATTCTGGGCTCATGGTACTGACAAGCTATGTTCATAATAGGTATTTTTCCTGAGAACAAATAAATGATATCATTTCGGGTACTTGTAAGTCCTCCTTAAGAAAACAAAAAGTGACTGGAGAGTTGGTGACACATTAGCTGCTGCAGTTGTGGACAGCCCTCACACAGAACACGCATGCCCTGGTCAAGGGACAGAAAAATGGTTACTGCTGCTGCATGCCGAATGAGAGAAGAGTGGTAGGAGAAAATGTCAAAGAGGTAGGCAGAGGCCAGATCATGTAGGCTAAGATAAGAAAGTGGAATTTTATTCTAACTGCAGTGATTAGCAATTGAGGTTGGGGGCAGGGGGTCTTCATCAGAGAGGGATAGACTTGGATTTGAGCCAAAGATTACCCAGACAGCTAGATGGAAATAATATTGCAGAAGGGTAAGAGGGTCAGAAGGATACCAGCGAAGAAGTGATTGATGTTATCCTAGAGAGACCAAAAGGTCTTGAGTTAAGGTTCTGTCATTGGAGGTGATGGGAGGTGTTAATAGTTATATTCAGCAATTAGTTAGAGATAGTCAACAGAACTTGCTGAGGACTTGAATCGGGGGAAGAAAAAGGGAGGAACCAGATGTGGCTCCTGGATTCTTGGCCTAAGAAACTGGGTAGATTAAGGTGTCACTTACCATGTTGATGTAAAAAACATCCGAACCTGTAGAGAAGTTTTATGAGTTTATTTGAACCCAAACTGATGACAGTCGCCATGAAGCAGGATCTCAAGTGCTTCAGGGAATGACAGTTTCATTTATGCATTTGAAATTTAGGAGGGAACATAAGGAAGATTACTTAAGAAAGCAAGGTAGAGATGAGATTACAGGATAGGTAAGATTACATGCTTTCTTGAGGATGGTTATGCTTATTTCAAAGTAGGTTAACATAGACACACAAAGACAATTGGACAGGGCTTGCTTAAGCAAAGATAAACCTCTTACTAAAAAAGTTATATGCCTGGGTCATCATGGCCTGTCCAGTTAGGAATTTATGATCAGATCACCCTGTCAGGTTATAATACTTTCTATAGGCCCCTTTTTTGTCCACAACCAAGATGGGGAAGAAGGGGAAAGGAACAGGGTGGGGTGGGGAAAGGGAGGGCTTTGATCAAATCCTTTGTTTCTGGTTTTTTAATAAGATTTTATAGTGACTTTCATATATAGATTTCCAGAAAATTTTATAGCTTTTCATTATGTTAATAAGTTTTTCTCATTTGTATTTAATTGCTAAAGTAAAAACAACTTATTTTGAAAAAATATTTATATCATATACTTGCAATTCTTGCATTTTCTATATTGGGAGAATCACCTGGCTTTTCTAGATAGAAAATATTATCACCAGCAATAAAAGATAGTTTGATAGTTTTTTGATGTTTATGCAATTACTTTATACCTCAATCATACATGAGGTCTGACAATTAAGTTTGTGAACTTGCACACCAAGTTTGTGTGCTTACATTGGCAGCACCATACAAACAACTCAGTAAGGTTTCATAACCTTGGTGTATCTGTATCTCACAGCTGTGTTCATGTCAACATGTGGCGGTGTCTTGTTGATTGGCGTTCATTATTGTTGTATGTTTTGGGGTGCCTTCAGGAGAATGTCGGAGCTCGAGTTAGAGCAATGAACAAACATTAAATTTCTTGTTAAATTTGGCAAGAGTGGAAGGGAAATCAGGGTCATGTTTGTGGGAATAATGCCATGAAGAAAATGGCAGTGTACAAATGGGTTAAATGTTTTTCTGAGGGAAGAGAAAAAGTCACTGATGAAAAGAGGTTAGTAATGAGCAGATCTGATAAAAACTTGCAAAAATTTGGTGAATTGTGCATCAAAATTGTCAGCTGACTGTGAGAAGCATAGCAGACAAAGTAAACATCAATAGAGAAACGGTTAGGAAAATCTTAACTGAAAATCTTGGCATGAGAAAGGGGTGTGTGAAAATGGTCCCAAAAGAGCTCACCAATGAACAAAAGCAAAGGAGAGTCAAAGTCTGCCAAGTCCTTTTGGCGAGGCAAAATGATGTTTTGAGCCATGTTATCATTGGTGATGGAACTTGAGTGTACCACTATGACCCTGAAACAAAGGGTCAAAGGGCACAATGGAAGTCAGCCAATTCTCCATGACCAAAAAAGTCCCATCAGTTGAAATCAAGAGTCAAAACAATGTTACCAACCTTTTTAATATCAGAGGGAGTGTTCATTCTGAATTTGTATCAACTGGACAAATAGTCAACCAAGTTTGCTTTTTGGAAGTGCTGAAAAGGCTGTGTGAAAATGTTAGATAAAAAACAACCTGAACTTTTTGCCAACAACTCACGGCTCTTGCATCAGGACAATGCACCAGCTCACAGTGGTCTGTGAGGGGGTTTTTAGCCAGTAAACAAATAACTACATTGGAACATCCTCCCTACTCACCTGATCTGGCTCCCAATGACTTTTTCTTTACCCAAAGATTAAGAAAATATTGAATAATTATCTAACTTTTTTTCATTTTATGATTTGGGGATAGATAGTTGTATTTTCAAAATTATCAAATCAAGTATATGATGCTGATTCCCTGTTTACACTGAATAGTTAGACAACATTAAAATTTAATATAGTTTATAAATGCATTTCAATTGTTATGCAACTGCAGCAATTTCCTGAGAAAAGCAACTTATTAAACAAACCTTTTGGGCTTTTTTCTGCTTTAAAGAAAGATAACCTTTAGATTTTTTTTCTGAAAAATCAGCCTTTAATTTTATAGCTAATGTGTTTTACAGATGGCAAATTGTGGTAATAGGTTTTATCTTTCTGGCTCTTTCATGTGTGATTTTATAAATATTATAAGCGTTATTGTAGCTGCTGTTTATTTGTGCCCCCAGGAAGCCATTTTAAAAGGAAATGAGTAATTATGTGTCCATCCTTCATGATCCAGAGGTTATTACAAATAATTTTAGTCTCTTATTGAAGCAGATCTCTAATCTACAGTCTCATTATCCAAAAGAAATTGCATTTCAAAATTGAAAAAAAGTCTTAAATTACAACCATGACTAAAAAGAATTAACCAGCTAAAAAGATACTTTATCATTTTAATCTCATCAGCACATTTTGTGATTCTTAAATTTGGTTCTGAAGGGACATGAATAGTTTGCTATTGCTCTAGTTTGTCCAGTACAAATCTATGTCTATTGCTCTAGCATTTCATCTGCTTTAGCATTTGTTCCAGAAGTTTCATTTTAAAGGAGTTATTGTTGTTGTTGACATAAAATGCATTTACATTTACATTTCAATTACATATGCATTTGTTATTGCAATAACAATAGTATTTGTTATTAACATTTCATTTAAATAAGCCAATAGTACTTAGACCTCTACTTCATTCTTTCAGGTTCTGCCATATTGATACATGAACAGAGAAAGAGGGCTCATTTAGAGTGTGACCAGCGGTAATCACAAAGAACACAGGCATCTAGGGACTGCTAACTCCTCTAGTCTTCGTGGAAGTATAAATTAGTAAATCCTTTTTTAAGCATGAGGGCATTTTAGCAGTAAAAAATCAAAGTTCAAACTATAAAAAGTTTAAACCTGAAAATAAAAGTTATTGCAGTTTTTCTAGGATTCTGTCATACATAAGTACTCTATATTCATACCAAAAGTTGTACGAAGAGAGTACAAAATACACAGAGAACTGTTTGTCATGGAGAAAATCTAAAAAGAATAGAAATGACCATGAATGGGTTGGGAGATGGTTAATAGTAGTACAGCAATTCAATATTATGACATATTATGCAACTTTTAAAAACAAGATAGATTATACTGAGGATTTAAAGTCTTGAAAGTCATGTTATTAAATGAAAAAAGGCAGAAGACAATGTAGACTCTAGGATACCATTTACGATAAAGCAACACCTGCATACAAGTGTCAATGTGTTGCTATAACACGTATGTGACTACGTACCTGATAAGCTCCTGGAAAGGTATAGGCACCACTGTTCACATGGTTTGCCTCTGGAGAGAGAAGAGGAGTTGAAGGCTGGGGCGAGAAGGGTAATTTTCATATTTATTCTCCCTGTATCTGTATTGTTCGAAACATTAACAGAAAAAATAAAATAATATACCATGTGTATAATTTTTGAAAGCTAAGCACAGAAAAAAAGAAAAGGCACTATTAGCTATATGCATCTACTAATGTTCTTAACATGAAGATTCATGCTGTGGGTTGGTTGACCACAAGGGAAATTTTTTTGGGGGGTGGGGGGTAGTTCCCCAGCTGGGAATTGAACCCAGGACACAGCGTTGAGAGCGCCGAAGCCTAGCCACTACACCACCAGGGAACTCCCCACAAGGGACATTTAAATGCCTCCAAAACCTCCAAGAGAAGTTTTTGTGTTGTTGTTGCTTCGTTTGTTTTTGTTTTGCTTTAACTAGGAGCGCTTTTAGTTCAGAGTTGGGCAAATTATAAAATAAGTAGCTTTAGGGTATGAGAACTTTCAGGTGATCTCCCAATGACTGCCCCCCTCGCTCACATTTGCTCTGAAGCACCCCTATGCTTTCATGATGAAATCTGATTCCATTCAACCAGGTATTCAGTTGGATAAATTTGGACAAACACATCCAAACATTAAAAAATGTGCATGTTTGCACATGTGAAGCATTACTCTAAATACAATATTCTGTAACATGCAAAAAAACAAAGTAGGGTAAAAGGGATGCTATTTAAATTTGGAATCAAATAAATGACCTTGTCCCTATTTTAGTAGCAAGGTCATTCACACAATTAGAGGCAAGGGCAAGTAATGGAAATTTAAAATCAACAAGTAGCTGAAAAAAAATTATTGAAATACTTAAAGTTACAGCAGAATTTATTTATAATTAGCTCTTTTATGCAAACTATCTAAAATTAACAAAAAAAATAGCAAAAGAGAGTTGAGTGTGTGGGGGGAGATAGTATTAAAGAATGCCTTGTCCCTAAAGCTGATACTTAAAAACTTACACAGGCCCTTAAAAATGCAGAGAAATAGGAATAGAAATGAAATTTCTATTTGTACAATAGAAAATTTTAAGTAATAAATATGGGAAAATAAGAATATGAATTCATTCGACCTGCATTTATTGAACCCTTACACTGTAACAGGCCCAGTTTCACGTGCTGAACAAAACAGTGGACAAAACTGACCCTTTGAGGCTTAGATTCTAATGAACAGACTCTCTGTAATTCCACTACTTACGCAGAACCGAAGTCCATGGTTTGCAGTAGAGTGTTTGTATCTTATCTTTTTGTATTTATAATACATATGTGTTTTTTCCAAAATTGTAATTCTGATGTGAGTGTTCCATACTTAAAATAATGTAGCCACATTTTTTACACTATTAAATATTTCTCAACACCATTATTTTCATGGCACCATTGTGTGCCAATGTCTAAGTGAACTGTAGCTTTTTAATCAATCCCTTGTTTCAGATCGTTTCATTTTTCTCTTCCATCATTATAGACAGCAATATGATTAATAGTCTTATAGATAAATCTCTGCATGAACCTAAGATTACTTTTTCAGAATAAAATATATGACGTGAAATTGCAGAAGATGTGAAATGGCAAGATAAAGGGTTTGAGGATGGTTTCCTGAAAAGTTAACACATTATTAAATATTAAAATTAATGTGTGATATAAATTAGCAAAGCTTTACCTTAGAGAAAGTTAGAAATTTCTATATGCCTTATTTAATTAAAGGGAAAACTATATTACACAATTGATATTAGTTTAATTATTTTGAATAATATAAATATGCAGGTTATGTTTTTATTAATAGTTCTATATGTATGTATTAATAGTTCTTAACAGAGTAGTTAACAAAATTTGGTTTAAAAAGTATTTTTTTATCTTATTTTTGGTGACAAATGATTTTAAAATCATAGTTTTGAGCAACATGCAAGGTAAGTTATGAACATTGACGTGCATCAAACCTCAGTCTGGTTCTAACATATTTATTTTCTATATAAACGCAAGCACTATAATCTGTTATATGATTGCTCCATCCTGGTGATCAGCCTCTAACAAGAGAAAAACAGATATTCATTTCTGTTATATTTCTGAATTATGCCCATAACTCCCTTTCCTGGGTCAGGCCTTATCATTTTCCAAGTTTAGTTGAAAACATAACTAAAACTATCAAAAATACAGGTAGCTCG
This sequence comes from Lyroderma lyra, assembly GCA_004026885.1. NCBI lineage: Eukaryota > Metazoa > Chordata > Mammalia > Chiroptera > Megadermatidae > Lyroderma > Lyroderma lyra. Next base: position 181,317 of record PVJL010000588.1, on the reverse strand, counting down.
CACTATTGTATTAAGAAATTACTTATTTGGCTGGATTGATGTTGGAAATTCAAGTGTCAGGGCAGAGTTTATGGATAGCTTCCACTCAGGAGAAGGAAAAACAGAAGCAGGTGTTATTGAGAGCATAGTTCTCTAGCTCCATCTCCATAAACTTACATAACGTGAAAGACAGATAGATATACATGCTACTGGAATCCAAACACTGTACTAGAGAAGCTTCGAGAATGGTTTAAAGTCATCGCAACACACTAAGTGATGGATTCTATAATGGGGGAAGATGAGCTGGACCACTCTTTAAGTCCTTCTGTGGGTGCATTGCTTGAGGAAAACACTTTTTTGTACAGAATTAATTTTATAATAGTATTTACTTACTTATTCATTCTTTTAGCCAATATTTATTGGGTCCTGTCTAGGCCAGACACTATGTTAAGCCTGAAGCGTACATTAGTGAATAAAATAGATGTGTCAAGCTTCCTTCCCCACCATCAAGCCTACCAGTAATTCTTTGGCATCAAGCCTACCAGTAATTCTTACCACTCTACAGATAACCAGTGATGTGAAGGTATGTTAGTCTGAGCAGCCACTTAAAAAAAAAAAAGCAGTTAGGAGGTAGAGAGAGCTGTCCCTTCCCCGCATGGGGGAGAAGCCTGCGGTCCCTACTTCTGTGGAACGAGATGGAGGTGCCAGCAGAAGGCACTATAATAATAGTACCTCCTTCTGCCTCTCTTCCCCTCTTGCCTGTCCCCTCTCTCTGCTTCTCTCACCCTTCTCTCTCCTCCTCTTCCTGAAATTCATCCATTGTACCCTTGAACTTAGACTCTGTCTCCATAAACAAAGTTAAGTTCAAGATGAATAATTTCTTGTTGCATTTTCCTGACATGGAGTGTTTAAATAATTTGAAGCAGAGTGAAAATGCTTCTTTGGAAAGCTGGTAGCATGGTCTATTTATTGTTATCATTTTTCATTCATCATCACTGGCCATTTATTGATATACAGTGCAGCCCAAGCACACACAGGTTTATGTGCACATCTTATAAAATTTTCACAGTGCTACAAAGGAGGTACTATTATTATGCTTGAATAGATGAAGAAAATGGAGGCCAAGGTTATTTATGTGATTTGCCCAGAATCAGGCCTCCAATGACAGACAGAAGCCTGATTAGATCTCCAGTGCTACAAACTATGCACAGTTTCCCAAATTAACCGCGTTTACTGTAGCTTACATGTCTTCGATTAGAGCTGCCTGTAAAAGGAATCACTGGGTTTCTCTCCTTTCCCTTGCATTTACTCCCAATAAAAATCAAATCAGAAGTTCTATTAAAGAATACCAACACAATATGAAAATAAAGCAAGATACCAACTTGTTATCTTTTTTAAAGTCTATTATGCTTCTTAGATGAAAGGTTTAAAAGTCAACCCAGGCTAATTTTAATGTTTAAGGAAAATAGAGATAAGTCACATATGTACATAAACCACTGCCATGAGCCGTAGAGAGCTGACAGTTGTCAAGGCATTCTGCACAGGGAGATCAGATTCAAGAAGCTGGCACAGTATTGGGGGTGTGCATCAGAGGACGGGCATACTTCCAAACCAGAGTGGCTCAGGAGAACAGATCTCCGGAATCCCAGGAACCTGCCATACTGACTGCAGCCAGTACCGCCAAGACAGCCTTCAGGCGGGGAAAGCAGAGGCCATTTGGCAGTAAAGCCAATGATGAAAAGGAGATTCAGAACCCCTTTCAGCAGGACACCACTGCCTGCACGTCTTAAGAATTTGAACACTTCAAGTGTCCACGGTTATATCTTCCTTCTGAGTACTGGTGTTAGTCTCCAGTATTTATAGCATCATCAGGGCTTGGCTGCTTTGTTAGGCCTTTTAAATAAGTAAAGAGGAAGCTGTGTTTCTGTAAGAACCAAACATTCCTCATAGCACTTGAATAGTTACTCAAATTCTCTTATTGTCTTCATTTGTAAAATCTATATTATTCTAATTTGCAATTCAGGATCCTTGTATTTTAGGATTGTTCCATGGGCTCAATGTTCTCCTGAGTCCCAAGTGCTCAGTATTCTCAAAAGATATGAATATGTTGAGAAAAAGTTTCACATGCTCACATTTTGTTAAGGTATAAGAAAACAAAATTTACTTTTTAAATATAAGTATGTTTGTAAAGTGCCTGACACTACCCCCTTTAAAGACGGCATGGAATCATTGGTGTGGTTACAGGGTATATACTATGTGTAGTTTCATTGATTCAAAAGATATGACTAATTGCTTTTTAATACTTGCATTAGCTTTCTTTTTTTCAATTTTATTGAGATATAATGGGCATAAAATTGTGTAATTTTAATGGTTACAATTTGTTGTATTGATGCATGTAATATATGGCAAAATAATTACCATCTTATTGTTAGCTAACACCTCCATCACACCACATAAATACCATTTCTTAATTGTGGTGAAAACATTTACGATCAATTTTAGCAACTTTCAGTGATATAATACAGTATTATCAGCTATGATTATTATTATCTGTGCATTAGATCCCCGGAACTTATGCATCTTTTAAATAGAAGTTTGTATCCTTTTACCAACCTCTCCCCATTTCCCCCAACTCCCGGGTAACCACCATTCTACTCCCTGTTTCCATGCATTTGGCTTTTTCAGATTCCATGCGTAAGTGAGCTCATACAGTATTTGTCTCTGTCTGACTTATCTCACTTAGCATAATGCCCTCAAGGTCCATCCATGTTATGGCAAACATCAGGATGTCCTTCTTCCTCATGACTGAATAATATTAATATCTATGTATAAAACATCTTTTAATCCATTCCTCTATTGATGGAGGACACTCAGGTTGTTTTCACATCTTGGCTATTGTGAATAATGCTGCAGTGAATGAGGAAGTGTAGACACGTCTTCTGTTTTCATTGCCTTAGGGTACTTACGCAGATGTGGAAATGCTGGATCCTAAGGTAGTTCTATTTTTAATTATGTGAGGCACCTCCACGCTGCTTTGCATAGTGGCTGCACCCATTTACATTCTCAGTAACAGTGCCCCAGGGTTCCCTTTTTTCCACATCCTTGCTAACACGTGTACCTCTTGTCTTTTTTACGGTAGCCATTATAACATCTGTGAAGTGGTATCTGATTGTGGTTTTGGTTTGCTGCATTAACTTTCTCTTCAGGAAATTATTTCCTTTGAGTCCCTAAAATGTACTTGAGGGTCTAATAGTCACCATTGTGAGCATGCAAATAAGATAAAGGGACCCCTCGCACAGTGAGGTGGGGCATAGCAGGTGCTTGCAAAGTTCGAATGAATGAATGAGGCTTCTTTCCTTTACGTTCATGGAATTATTCAGAAAAACAAATCTGTCATTAACACTAGTTCTACCAAAACACAACAACAACAATAAGACAAGAGTGTATGCCTTTCAGCCAATAACATCACCTCACCAAAGTGGATTCTTAAAACGTTTCAAAAAGATCTAGTCCCAGGATTCACCTGCCAACCATCATGATCCCAAAACCTTTGAAAGGTGGTGATAATTCACAGCAGAAGGCAACTGAGAAGGCAAGCAGGGGCCCAATAAGGTTACCCCTGAGTTATCAATGCAGCACCTGTCTAACCAAGCCGACCTCAGAAACTTGCTGGGCAGGGTTTCCTGATGCTGCTAGCAGTCTTGTCTCATTACAGGCACAGTTCCTGTGATCAAAGTTCAAATGGGATCAGAGACAAACAGTTTGAAACGTAACACTGAAAGAGTGGTTGTTGCTTCCAATTATTTCGAGTAAGTCACTTTTGTTGGGATAAAGACTTGGGAAGCTCACATAGTGAGTCATGAAAAGAAGAGAGACAAGAAGCAGAGAGTGAGGGACTTTCTTTGGGAGGCCTGGGGGAAGGTGGTGATGTGTGAGACTGTAATGTCTTTCATCTCCTGAAGACAGCACACATCTTGCAATTCCCCTAAGCAGGGAATCCATTGATGTCCTTTTGCATTAGTTCTCAAACTATGGGGACTATATAACGACAATATATAGTCCTTCACTTAAAAGGCAGATAAAGGCAGACAACACAGCATAGAAGGGCTCAACGCATTTGAAAATGCGCCGTTTGGTTAACTGTGTAGATTATTGTAGTGGGCTGTTGTTATAATTACTTTATTTCTAATGTACAATACATTCCATTGAAATCTTACACTCTCAGTTCGATTTTTCTTTTCAATCCACAGAGGCTTATAAACAAAGAGATGGCGGGGTTTAGGTTATATAACTATGTTTTATTGGAAGAAAATGTTATTAAAGTAACTGACACATTTGAGTGATTCCTCAAAGTAATCCATCCTCCCAGAACTAGAAAAAGAGTCTTCTTTATTTTGCACCTGTGAAATTCGCTAAATGTGCAGACTAAAGCAGAAATAAGGCCAGTTTCCAAGTTCATAGATCTATCCATGAGACTTAATTTGCCATTTGGTGGCTCTGGAAGATACTCAGAGTTGTCTGCCCAACAGCCAATCTCCTTTCTTATTAAGAGAACCTCAGTTTCATTTGCGGTGACAACTTGCCCAAGTAAAAACTACATTTCCCACCATCTATTGCAGCCAGTTGAGTCAATGCAATGTGAATGGCACTCACTGCATGGGATTCAAGAAACATTGGTCTGTGCCTTATTGTCTTCCTGCTTTCTCTTCTTTCCTGGCTAGTGGCTGTGATAGCTGAGGTTGATGCAGCCATCCTGTAGGAGCCAAACATGAGGCCATATACTAAAGATGGCAAAGCACAAAATAGAAAGATCCTGGAACACTGAGAATATCATTAAGTCCTTTGTATAAGTCTGAACTTGCCTACCTACTATGTTGACAGAAAGAAGCCCTTAATTTAAGTTGCAGTTTGTGGGTTTCTCTTGTCAACTGAATGGATATCTGTTAGGGACAAGTGTGTCCCAATGCACTTCATCGGGAAATCTGAAATTAGAAAAACAATATTTTCTACTAATTATTTATGTCATCTCTGTTCTTAGAGTCTGTTGTTTAAAACAAAAAATTGCCTGCCTTTTTGGTCCCTGGCTCTTTGATGTGGTACCCCCAGCACACTTGTCCATTTATTTTCACTTGTTCGACACCAAAGACAAACGATTTCCCAACAGTCTGAGCATTTAGAACTTTGTTGTGATCATGTATTTGTCTCATACTCCATAAAATCAGCACTGTTTCTCCTCGAGATTTTATCCCAGAGGACTTTGTGTGTCTTTACTACTTGGTGCTTAGCAGAACATTCTGACCTATCTTGAATGAACATCAGATTTGTATTTGACAACTTGTCCAACCAAAAATCCCCGAAAGCAGGGGATTTTTCTGTACTGGTTTAGAAACAATACTTTTTGGCAGTTATCTGACACAGTGTGACATCTTCCTGGCTCTGGGGACAATTCCCCTACCACTAAATTTTACCACAGACAAAATTTAGCTTTTCTTTCTTTCACTAAGCAGGCTTTCTAGAAAGGGTCAACATAAAATGACAATAGGTGGCAGTACCAAAGAGATGGCACTTAGGCAACAATCAAGATCTTAAATAATGAAGAAGTAATTTATTGGAATAGTAACATGTCTGTATTCTGTTTTTTCCCTTCATGCCCCTCACCCCAACATGAGTCCCTTTTATCCTGAGTTTTAGGGTTTTGCTCTGCAGAACCCAGAAAGTTTGTTTCTACTCTACTACTCTATGACTCCATTCTTATTTGTTCAGTGAGTAGCCTGTGGAGTTGGTGGGACCTCAGAGTGTTGGTGGTGTGGTGCTTCTAGAGAGGGTGCCTCTTTGAGTCATAGATACCCCAACTTCACCAGGAATTTTCAGAACCAAGTGTGTGGCAATGAGCACCAGAATCCCAGGGCCCAAAGGTACTACAGAAGGGCTAGATAATGAATAGTATCTGTACTCATGACCCAGGCCTCTGTCACTATTTCTGGGCCTAGAAAGATATCTTTGCATGACAAGGATAAGGCTCAAGACAAAAAGCTGTAGTAATGAGTAAGTTTTCAATTCTTGCCAGTTCAATGATTGAAATGAAATTTAATTTGACTTGAACATAAGAGAGATGTGACCATTTCTTTCCAGCAGACTTCTTGGACGAGATTGTCCCCTACTATTTTTAGAGGAAATTAAAGATTTACAAACACAAACCTTACAGTCATCATATAAAGTCCCTTCTGACCCTATCACATTTTTAGCTCTTACTTGTGCCTGTGTGTCCTATCAGGTGAACTGGGATCATTTTGACATTATACAGAGCGTGGATTAGTTAACAAAAATTATGTAACCCATGCTAATAAGAAGTATTATTTTGATCTTTAAAACAAATGTCAACATTTTAATACAGGTAACCCATGTATAACATGGCACTTCTATTATACAGTTTCACTCTAACATGGTTTGAGAATTGGGGGAACCCTTCTACAGCATAGCATCCTAGAACACAGTTTCACTCTAACACAGTTTGAGAATTAGAGAAATCCTTGAACAACATAGAGCATAATAAGAGCTTTTAAGAGCAAAAAATATCTCATTTGAAATTAGGGAAATTCCCAAACAATATGGAACATAATAAGACCTTTTAAGAATAAAAGATATCTCATTTGAACTTAGGGAAATCCCCAAATATCACAGAACATAATGAAAGCTTTTAAGGGCAAAAGATATTTAATACATAGGAATATGTTATACTGTTGGTGAAAAGTGCTTTAGTAAAGACATTTGTCTTACTTATAAAAATATAATAGTCTGCTTTTTAAATTTTTGGAAACTAATCCCCTTTGTTGTACTAGTTCTTTTCTTTACTATAACAAGGATTCAGGTACCATGGCATTTTTAGGAACCTAAGAGCCATGTTATGTGGGGGTTACCTGTATATATTGTGTTGCATCTGAATGAAACTTCTCATTAGAGCACTGCCAGCATTCTTTTCTCAGAACTCGAAGTCCTACCTTCATTCTGGCAATTCTGAAATTCTGCAATTGAAATAAACAACTATCTAAACAATTCAGATTAAGAAATAAAAATTTATCAAAGCAGGCAATTCAGGACCCACAGCACTAGTTAGAAAATAAATTCGGAGGTGGCAGAAATGATTTACTGCAGTTTCTAGTCAACCACCAAGATGGGAAACGAATATATAAATATATTTGTCATGAAATACAATTTGTTATGCAGATCAGAATTAAGAATTCTGAAGTATAGAAAGAAAGGATGAGGGGGAAAAAACTGACTCTATCACACCTAGAAAGAATTTTTTTAATTGATTTTGAACTACATGCATTTGAACAGAACAGTTCCAATTTATATAAAGCAAGCTAAATAAACCTGTTGGTACTTCTACTATGTATGCTGGCACAAGAAACAGGAAAAACAAAACGATGCCCTTGAATCAGGTTCATGGCCCTTATAAAATTGAATGTGCATTCCATACAATATATGTGTGGGAGTGTATAATTGTTTGCTTTCAAGAAGGGCTGTTATATTAACTCAAACTCATTTCCAATGTAAGCTACTTTATTTAAGTGTTGTTCCTAACAATTGGATTAATTGAATTAGAAATAAAATGAACTTTGATTTGGAACAAACACTCCTTTTGGGTTTCCTGATTAACACTGCACTTGCTTTGTTTGCTGTGAGACTGGAAACATTGCCTCATGTAGTCTCAAGACTGGTACGCACCCAACGCCAAGTTCCCTGAGCCACCCGCTGGTTATAGTCATCAAGATCTGACAATGCCAACGGGCTGGTAACTACAGAAACCAGGGCAGGGATTAGAAAACATCTAAATGCTCTCAAATATGACTACAGTTTTGAAGCTTTCTAAGCCTTCTGGAATTTCCCTTGGCAATTTGTACGAATCATGACCCACGTTTCCTAGGTGAGAGTTCACTAAGACACATGGCAAAAAGCCTGGTTAAATCGTGTCATTTGAAACCAGTTGGTGGACAGTCTGTACGTCAGAGCCAAACAAAAATGTCAACACTGTGCACAAGAGAAATGAAAAGTTATGTTTAGCAAGAGAGAACTAGAATTTTTGCACAGGGATATCTGATAAAATTGAAGGGCAGAACTTAAAATTCAATGTCGTTATGGCTTAACTAAGGTTCTTCGAGACTAGGACCAGGGGTTACATTAGAAAAGACTAGAGACAAGTATGAAGTGTTTGAAGTGACAGGAAACTCCTAAAAGTTAAGGTGGAAGAATGCTAAAAATTTTTAGAGTGAGTATATAATTCCTTTTGTAAGGATGCTCTTAGAGATGGTGGTATATAATTTTCAATATTCCCAGTCCACAGGTAATACCCCTCCAAGTTTACAGATAGATAGAAAGATAGTTATATATGGATATAGCTATATATACTCATATATCCATCCTAAATCATTGTTCTATTTTTCTACTGGGCCTCAGGGGAGACAGGAAATGGTTAACCTGCTGATGTGAAGTCCCAGATTTTTATATGGCACTTCAACAAAGAGGATTATTTCCAACATAGTTAAGCTAATTAGTGAGTCTTAGTGAGGGTGGGAGTGCCAGCAACACAGGGTAGAGTATTGTGGGGCTGTTGCCCTGTTTTGTTCCTGGGCAGGAGAACAAATGGCCAGGGCACTGCTGTTACTGGTCTCTCACACTGCAGTCAATCGAGTTGAAGGTTGATCATTAAACTTATGTGAATTATTCTCTTTTAGTATTAAAGGCAACCCTAACTTATTCCACCTTGGCAGCCACATCAAAGACAGGAAAACACAGAACAGAGAGATGCCCAAGGTAATGTCTAAACTATAAGCATGCACTGGCGGGGCTGAGTAGGGTTTAGGACCATGAGCTGGGCAGGGGGCAAGGTGTAGATTTGTCCTCAAGCAACCATCTGAACTTCTGTGGGTGTGGGCCAACTTCTGTCAGTCTTCACCTCCTACTCTCATTACACACAATCCACTTTCTGGAGGAATCATGTATTTGTCCCCCTCAACTTACTTTCTTTTGGTAAATTGTTAAATAATTCCTTGCTTCTTCCCACTTCCCAAAACCATAGCACTTAATTTGATTGAACAAACCTAGTGATAGTGAGGGGTGATGATTTCAAATCTTCAGAGCCCTTTGTCTCACAGGTATTGTATGGGTTGCATGAGAATTTTTCCCCCCACCGTGGTATGTTCTTGCCTTTCTGGCTTTTTATGGTATTATGAGAACAATGACCTCATTCTCTCCAGTTGATAATAATAATGGCATACTTTTTATAACTTGAAAAGGCATCTGCTTATTGATATGGGGTTTAAAATTAACCATAACGCAAGTGTTAGCCATGGCGTGCCTTGCCTTATCGTGTGGCGTAAAATAAATAGGATAGAAAACATGTGAAGCACGTGGTTGTTTAAGTAAATGATAATCTGTGTTCCAGTTCTCTACCTTTGTTTCCTGATGCTTTATTTCATAGCTGAAAAACTAAACCAAGAACCCAGGATTGTTGAATGTGGATCTGTCTAAAGAACACTAAAATGGGAAGAAAATAAAAGTCTTATAATGAAGAGATCACATTTAACTCACAATCATAACATCTGATAGGTTAATAAAAATGTGAAAATTGACAAGCTGATCTTTTCCTTTGGAAGTGACACATCTCTCACCTAGGAACAAACCCCAACCACATTTCCTGTGGGATCCTCTTCTGCTTAGAAATCACAGAAGTACCATTAAGACTGATGGAAGTTTCAATTCTAAAGAAGAGGAAGGATGATAGATGAATTTAAGGAGACTGAAAAATGGAATCATTATAATGATTTTATGCGATAGCACAAGTATTTCTGAACTAATGGATAATATAACAATCCGAAATGGATAAGAAAGCAGTACATTTAACATGTGTTCTTTTGATTGTGAGTTAAAGCTACCAGGACGGTAGGTTGAAAATAGTGATAAATTCCATAATGAAATAAGGATAGGGCTTTGCACATTATTATAGTTATCTGTCTCCCTGAATGCATTGAAATATCCTTATAGGACTGCATATTATTTTTATTTCCTTCATACCTAGCACATTTCCTGGCATATATAGGCACTTGATAAAGGTTTATTGTTATTCAAATTATACACATTATTGAAAGAAGGCAGATTCCATAATTCTTAATCTAGCCTAGTGCTTCTCCTATCGTAAACATGCAAATGCTACATAGAGGAATTGCATTTACTGTACTCAGCACTAAACGCATTGGGATAACCGATAATTTAAGCTATTTGAGGGCTTTGCACCGTTTTCTCTGTCTCATCTCACTGCTGGCCTGACACGCAGGGCACGGCACTCACTGGCAGGAAGGAGAGGATATACAGAGGACATCAGCAGACCACTGAGATGGATGAGCTACAGGGGTCCAAAGGGCTCTGAGAGGGTAGGCAGGCAGGAAAGACAAATTTACCACCTATCCAATTGTACTTATTTCTAGGCTTAATCACCTGTCCAGAGGTGGCAGGTGTGTGAGAGAAGGGGCGACACCCCACCACCACCCTTAATTGAGGGAACATAAAGGGGACCTGGGCACGAAAGACAAAAGAAAGAAGAGGCAGGATCCCCAAGCCTCACCCCACAGAAAAAGATGATTCTAAAATATGCATCATTTATTCAACAAATATGCTTTCTTATTTGGGCCTTGTTAAATGTTTTTAAAATGAACACGTAAGCTGCTACCTTTAGTGCACGAAGAACTTAGGAAGGGAGGCAAGGGCTACATATAAGTAATCACAAAGCAAGGCATGCGCTGATCCCAGCAGCATGAAGGATCTCAGTGAACTTAGTGTTTAAGAGAGGAAAACCCCTTAGAAAGCTCTCCCGCCATAGTGGTCACCTCACTGCTATCACCAAAATGCAAAGTTTGCTCAAAGTCAGATTCATTGTTTTTCAGATCAGTTAAACCCTGTACCATGGCCTGTGAGTCTCAGGGCTCGGCATAATGTGGTTCTACAGATCTAATCTGCAGTCACTGCCCAACTCCTACTGTGTCTCCATATTGCGAATACATTTAATTATAATCTCTCTCTCTCTCTCTCTCTCTCTCTCTCTCTCTCTCTGTCTCTCTCCCCCCTCGTGCATGCACACACGCACACACCTACACACTGTTTTGTGCTCTATTGCATATTTCTGGAAATTCTCCTTCTCTCCATACACTCTATCCAATTAATCTCTATGACTTCAACTTTTTCCTCTCTGCCACCACCATCTTGTCAACCCACTGCTGTCACCTCTCATCTGAACTATTGCTGTCATTGCCCTGCTTTTGAGTGCTCCCCTGTTATCAAGAATCTATACACCAGGTAGAGCATTCTTTAGAAACATATAAATCAGATCTCTTTTCACTTGTTTGGGTAAAATCCTGCAATAATAAAATCCAGCTTCATCTCCATGACCTCTAAAGGGCTGCATTAAACTGCCTCCTCTCCATTTCTCCAGCCTCATTACATGAATCACTGTTTTCCTCCAACTCTATGCTCTGCCCACAAGAAACTTCTCTTGGCTTCCCAAGCATTCTGAACTCCCTCTGATGTCAGGGACCAGACACATCCCAGCTGCCCAGAACATTCTTCTCCCAGATGTTCACATGACTTTTCCATTTACTGAGGTCTCAGGTTAAATGGCCTTACTAACCAGCCTCCAGTTAAGCTCTTAGCACGTGGCACTCTTTATTATCTTCCTGACACCGCCCATTATCTGAAATTATTGACAATTAATTTGCTTGCTTGTTTACTTGTCTGTCTTTGCCTGCACTGGAATGCAAACTCCCTAAGATGAGGAATGCTGTCAGTCTTGTTTATCCCGGCCTTGCATGGAGCTGGTGATTTATAGAGACTCAACAACTATTTCCTGAATCAGAGTGGATCTCTTTTCTCTTGCTCCTCGCAGTCTTCATTTGCTTCTTACATTTTTGTATAATTCCATTTTAGCTCCAGTAGAAACTTTCCCAGCCCCCACACTGCTTACACAATTACCAGGGACCTTTTATGTATGGACTACCTTCAAGCAATCTCCAAAGATAGATTTTAAAAGTTAATAAATTATGGAAGAATTTTAAAAGTAACTAAATTATGGAGGAACCTTTAGCATATGGTTAAAGTTGTAGAGACCCAGTGTCATTTTGACCTACCATTCTTGGCTCTAGATGACGCCCATGTTTGTTTCTTTACCTGTCTGTTCATTATTTCTTGGAAATAGTAGCCACCATTGAATGTTTACATGAAAACATAATGATTACCGTAAAATGGCAATTACACATTGCCATTAATCCTGCTCAAAATACCCGCCACCCCAACCTCAAACACACTTACCCTACTGTTCCTGCCACTTTCTGAAGCAGTTCTGAAGTCCTCCTTCATGAGTGTCCTTAGTTGTGCTGTCGTGGCTGCCTCGATGTCCCGAATCAATTCCGTTGTGACTTTGGGGAAGAGCCAGAAGTCTCACGGTGCAGATCCGGTGAATAAGGTGGATGAGGACACACCGTAATGTTTTTATTTGACAAATTTATGTGAATGCGTTGTTCATGATCCATGATAATGGCATACTTTAAAACATATCTTCTCTCAAGGGATGGAGAAATTTAGTTTGATTGTGAACAGAAAATTGAAAGCAAAAAAGAAACAAAACTCATGGACATAATTTAGTAATTACTTGAGCGTAAGGGGAGTCGGGGTGGGAGAGAAGGGACAGGGACACAAATATGTGGTGATGGAAAGAGTACTGACTCTGGGTGATGAACACATAGAAGATGTAATGTAGAATTGTACACCTGGGACCTATGTAATTTTTACTAATCAATGTCACCACAATAAATTTTTTTAAAATGTTAAATGTAAAAACAAAAACCAACAGCAACAACAACAAAAAGGCATTATCTCTCAACTGTAGCTCACAATTGACTGTACCAAATGAGTTGAAACTTGTCACACACTGTCACTATGGTTTGATGTACCACTTCCTGAATCCGGAGATCCCTGCCTTCCACTGGATGGTACTCGGCAGCAGCCTTCACTGTCACCAATCATACCTCGTATTGGTCCCCTATAAAGCGCCAGACACCGAGAATATAAAGGTGACTTATAAATGGTCCCTGGCCTCAGGAAGCATACAGTCTACTAGAGAAAATTGGTGTGTGAACCAGCAATATATGTCACAATATATGTCATAGGGTGTAGAATATAAGTATGTGCTATAAATAATGGAGCCTAACCCATAGGGAGTGGCCAATTTCATACCTATAAAGGGGGTCAGAAAAATGCTTGGGGAAGGAGGCAACCACAGAATGATCCTGCAGAGGAGGGATAGGCACTTCTAGAAAGGCAGCAAGGTCAGTAACGGTAGGAGCTATAAAGTAGTCTGGTGCTTGGAGGAACAGCACGGTTTGAGAATCAAGGAGTGTGAGGGCAGTGGATTAGATCGGAAGTGAGAGGTATGTGTGAAGCAGAGCCTTTGGGGGAGAGGGGAGCTCTGCTGAAATATGTGAGTGTTATCTCATGGGAAAATGGACACTGAAAGTGTTTCTTTTCCATTCAAAGAAATTCTGAGACAGGTGTTGATCATGTGCAGAACGAGTTTAATTTCTTCTGTCTTTTTGACTGAAGTAAGTTCCATTAAAGCCAACAGAGGATTTTCTAAAGATTCAGGAGAAAGCGTTTGGGCTATAAAATAAACCAAGGTGGTGGTATTTGTTACTGTTGTTTGGTTTGCAATTTCCTGCCATTTTTCTCATGTCTTTGATTTCCAGTAGCTTCCGGGGTTCATCAAAACCCAGTGTGCATTCATTACAATGCATAATGGACTAAGCTACTAATGAAAAAAAATTTTCAGGTTTTACTGGAACTAATAAATAACTAGAAATTTCAAGGCATTGTCAGAGACGGTTATAAATATCTATAAACTCTTCTTGATGTTCTTATCTTCTTTTGCTTTTGTTGTAAGAAATAAAGTTGTCACAAGGAAAAAAAATGGAAGATTGTCACATTCTTTACCATATCTTTTGGATTTTCTCCAGTTCTTATACACAGCATGTTCATGAAGCCAACTAATTCTTTAAATAGTGTTCAACTTTGAGATAAAAAGTAGATTTTTATCTTATGACCTGGTGGGTGATGTGGACTTCTTTAAGATGGCCATTGTGTCTCTTCTTTAATGGCACGTTATGAAATGTGGCCTTGCCTAAGGGAAACACGTGATAAGGCAACCTCAGCAAAAAGGCAGTTTATGGACCTAGTGGAAGGGAAATGTGTCAAATGGCAATCTGCAACACACAACAACTGCAGCGTGCTGGATTTTCCCATAGCATTTTTATTTCTGCCACATAAGGGGGAGAACAGTTGAAGACAGGAAATACAAAAATAAGTAGTAAAGAAAAAGAGTACAGTAGACTCTCCATTCCCTGAAACTCAAGCAACTGGTACTCTCAAGCAACCTGTTAATACAAGTCTGCTTACATTTATCAAACATCTACCAATCCCCGTGGATGCTGGTTTATTGAGAGTCTACTGTATTTTAATTCCTGATGCTAGAAAAGAAAGAGGCAATTTGAACCGTGAAAAATTCAGAGATTTACAAAGCTCACAAAGGTTTTTTGCTGTAAGTAAGATACGTGGTAGAGTGATATTAGATGGGAGGAGTGGAAGTAAGGTGGCAGTCACTTCTATTGTGTGTCTTCTATGTGCCAGACAGTGCTGTAGGCATATTAATTCATAATTCTATTTATTGTTTGTCACAATTTTGCATCATTGTTAGATGATATTGTTGAGCTTGTACCTGTAACAAGCTAAAACTCAATGAGCTGAGTAACTTGGGTGGGCCACAGTTGTGTGTGAGGGAATTAGAATCCAACCTGATCTTCAAGCCCATGATCTTTCCATTTTATGACACTCTTCCTTATTCTAACCTGGGGACATCCCAGTTAACATGTATGACTTAAACTGGACTTTGAACTACATGAGTAACAGAAAGGAATGTAAGAAATGCACTTATTCGTATCTCAGTGTTTATTTGTTTGATTTTATGCTTTTTAATAAATAACTGAATTTGAGGGGAAAGATAGGGTTGCAATCTACTTGTAGATTAATATTTGACTTACATTTATTAAGTGCTGAGGATATGTTGAGAATCACAAAGGTACTTTTCCCCCCTAAGAAAATGTGGTGATTCATTCCACAAACCCAACAACCAAGGCCCAGCCTTATCTTTTGACAACTAAAAGAAAATGGCACCTCAATGCTACACTAGTATCCCAGCTGTAAATAACACCAGCAAATGTCATAGGTAGGGTTGTGGTGCTGAAGGAGCCCTTTGGTGGGCAGTTGGACCTGTGAAGGATTTGGTGTGAATACCAACATCTAGTCAGTACAGATGCTTGGTTCTTATTCCGCTTTGATTCTTGATGATCTTCCAGTGTTTATATTTACCAAAGATAAACAGACCTCTCTGAGAGTGCTTTCAGAAAGTGCTTTCCTGAATGATTTGTTTTTCAGAGATGGAAAGTTGTTTCCAGATCAATATGCTTAAGGAAATGAAAAGCCCTTGATTAGCAGCCAAGAAGCTTTCTAATGAAATGACATTTCCCTCCAGGGATTTCAAGTGGTTAATGAAATCTAGTGCTTTCTGCATAAAGTGCTTATGTTTGTTCTGTGCATTCTAAGGTACAATTCATAAATGTTGATACAACCAAAGATGACCCCCAAATAGATGAATTTGCATGACTTTTGAATATTGAAGCAAAATCTTTGCATCACACAGTTTGTGGAAATGAAGATAAATTTAGCATGCACATAGCCCTAAATGAACTCTTCATAAACCTTAGGCCTTCAGAGAGGAAACATCATACCTTTTGCCTGAAAAGAGCTCACAGGTTTTCATTTTAGCTCTTAAAAACTTAGAGAGAATGTAAGAGTGTACTATGAAGAAAAACTATGCCTTAAATCAAATTCTTGGAAAAATTGATAATCTTTGGTGATTTTTGCAGAGATGACTAAATTGTTAGACTGTGGTTTTTATTATGCCATCATTTAAATGTGTATATAAAGAGAAAGATCATAGTTTTGTGATGCTTTTATAAAAATGTGTGCATATATAAATGCTTTAAGCAGGAGACACCTAGTACTCTGTAGTGTAAAACATGCTAATGCTATAGGAGAGTTTCCCAGCACTTAAGGGCAAGGATGAATTTGACCTTAGAGACTAGCAGATTTCTCTCTTTCATCTCTGAGCAGCTTCTTCCTTCCCCTTTCCTACTGTGTGGGATTTCTCTGGTCACCACAAGAATTTCTAGTTCTGCATTTCTCGCATCAAGAGAATCCATTTGAGAAAATAATCTTTTAGCTGCAAATTTAGATTCACTATAGACACATTTTATTTCATGAGAACATCATGATTTGCTCCACCAGTTAAGTAACCAAGACAGCCTTGTCATCTTTTGACAACTGACATAGTTTGACATAGTTTACCTCATGTGACTAAAACAAAACAGTATCTTAATGGTAAATGAATATTCCAGATGTAAATGACAGCAGCAAAGGTGTTCTTGCCTACCTTGGGACAGCTGCTGTTCCCAGAAGCAGTCAGCTGTGGCCAGAAGCTCAAGTTCACAGTGGTATAAATACCTTGCTTTCCCATGGTAATAATATGCATTTAGAGGGGCAACAGCCCCTCCTACTAAAAAGATGACATAAAGAAAATTCAATATGTCTACCTCAATAAACTTATACAATTAAAGAGATTGCAATTCATCTGTGATCATTGCATTTTCTAGCTAAACTTCAAAACAAAAAATTATTAACATTAATATTTTTCCCATTCCCTGTGAATTGTCTCTGCTGTCTCCCCAATACCTCTTCTAACCAATGGCAGCTCACCTTCAAAACTCAGCTCATGTTTCTACTCTCTGGGATGCCTTCCTCAATTCTGCCCTTCTTTACTTCATAACATCTAATTGCTCATACTTGAGAGAAAGCACTTGTCACACTCTTTAGCATAATTGTCTCCTTCAAGACTGTAATGGATGATTTATGTATTGAGTATTTTATTTCAGAGACTATTTTCTTAAACTCTTAGGTAAAGATAAGCCTCAGTAGTACGAATGGTTGAATTCTATATGTAACCTAAGAATAACATCTGAACAACATACCTATATCTAGATAGGTGATAGATAAATGATAGATCAATAGATAGATACATAGATTTTTAAAGCTATTTAGTGTTTACTGAAAGCCTTACCAAAAGTCCTAGACACCTGTCAATTATACTGTAATTTCTTTAAAAAAAGAGAGAAAATGAAGTCAGTGAGAGCATGAAAGAAAAGTCCTAGACGCAATCCAAAGACTCCATATTTTTGCCTTCACCTTAGAAAATTCAAAAATGATTTTCCTTTTGTTTCCTCCTTATACCTGTTCAGGATTCACAGGTATCAGCTCCACCAAAAGGGAATGTTTTGGCATACTCTCTGTGTTTCTACTCCTCGTGTGATGGCATTGTAATATTATATGAGTATATCTAAGAGAGTGTTTGAGAATTTTGACAAATATATTGCAAAAAATTCTGACACATTTTATATCTCATATAAAAATTACATTTGCATATTTCTTCACAAAATGGACAAGCGATATACCTCATCAATGTATCTTTTTTACGTTCCTCTTTTTATACCCATGAGAAAGAAAGGATTACACAACTGTTATCATGTGGGTGGTTATTCCATGCCTACACCATTGCACACACTTGGGATGTAGTAGGAATCCTATCTATGTACTAAAAGAAGCCAAGTTTATGCCTCAAAGAATATTAGAATCACATACTTTCTGGTTCCACTTTATGTATTTTGAAAAACCCATATACTTCTGTCTATAAAACTTTGGAAAATTAGTTTTATTTCTTTTAACTTCAATTTCTTCATTTGTAAAATTAGACTTATACTTGTCTCCCTGGATGGTTATTAAGTTTGACATTATTTATCTAAAACTTCAAAAATATATGAAATGTCATTTCCCACCCCATGCTCTTCAAGTTCATAATGATACTCAGGTAGGAAGCCACGCCCAGGGTGGCCACATGTACACTCACAAGAAGTGCTATACCTGTATGTACATAGCATTCATTCAGTGATTCAACAGGACACAGCTTCCTGGAGTGGTAGTATGCTTGGTGGTAAATAATTTAAAACACTATTTTCATATTAATGCAAATAAACAAAAAACCCAAAATACAAAACATAACAGAAAAAGGGAAACCACAAAGACATTGTGTGCTAGTGAGAGACTACTTTCACTTCTTCCCCGACAACCAGAGTCTAAGTCCATTTGTCTCTGCTTTTAGTGTCTTGGGCAGACTTGAAAAGCACTTGGTATGGAATATCTGAAAGAGTTGTGAATGGACCATGGCAACTGGACTGATAGCCCACAAAGTCAATCTGGAATGCAACTCAAATGTGGAAATCCATTCCTCTTTTCGAGATTCTTCCTGACATTCAAGGAAATTTCTGAAAGACTACATCAATACTAAAACCAGAAAACTTGACACTATAAAAACAACCAGATAACTTAAGTTTTCTAGAATGGACCAAATTAAAATGTTTGCTCTTATTGTCCCCATAAATATAGTTGTACTTGTTAGACCATGTATTTCGTTTTTTGGTTGGCTTTGAATTTGGCAACTATGGTCACTTTATACCCTGAAAGATGGATACAATCCTCAATTAAATAGAATACTACATACCTCTACAACCATAAGTTGGAATAAAAGATAAGAATGAAATTGATGAACTTATGGCAATGAAGCTAAAGTACTAAGATTTTTTGTTTGTTTGTATTTTACATTCAATATTATTTTATCTTAGTTTCAGGTGTACAACATAGTGGTTAGACAATTATATAATTTATGAAATGATCCCCCTGACTAGCCTAGAACCCACCTGCACTGTACATAATAATTATCATATTACTGACTATATTCCCTATGCTTTCCATCCCCATGACTATTTCATAACTACCAACTTGTACTTCTTAACCCCCTCACCTTTTTCATCCTGCCTCCCAACCCCACTCCTGTTTGGCAACCATCCAATTAAAAAATAAGCAGAGGACCTGAATAGACATTTCTCAAAAGAGGACATACGGAGGGCCAATAGACATGTGAGAAGCTATTCAACATCACTAATCACCAGGGAAATGCAAATTAAAACCACAATGGGATGTCACTTCACACCTGTCAGAATGGCCATCATTAAGAAATCAACAAACAACAAGTGTTAGTAGAGATGTAGAAAAAAGGGATTGTACATAGGTGGGATGGTAAATAGGTACAGCCCCTATGAAAAACAGTATGAAGATTGCTCAAAAAACTAAAAACAGAACTACCTTATAACTCAAGAATTAGTTTTTAGCCTATTGTCTGTTCTGACCTGCCATAGTGATAACATTTATGGATACACCCCAAGACCTCTGGGGGATTTCTAAAACCAAACCCCAATCAACTCCAACTCTGCCAGAAATGTGACAGTAGCAGCCTCACTGACAGATGAAGTCTCTCTGCTCATTTTTTCTAAATCTGTGTACCCAGCCTTTACGTGCAGTAAATGCCTTACCATCACTCATTCCAGGGGGGTCTGCATATAGACTCGGAGCTTTCTGGCCCAACACATTCCCATCAATTGTTACATGAAGGCCTTTGCTACACACTCCAAGTTGCTCTCTACAATCTTCGACAGGATGTCATTTTAAAAAGGAAAATAAAAGTGAACATGGATCATGAAGATCCAATAAAGGACAGCTTGTAAGTTACTACATATTTGTAACCCCTCGTTTCTTTCTCATGGGAGTGGTGAGGCCAGTCCTCAGAAAAACGGACACTAGGAAATCCCTTCCCTTTGTAATCATGCCATCATTATTTCCTAAAAGAAATGCCAAAAAAGTGAACATTTTTTTAAAACGTCTGTTTATAAGTAAAACTGTAAATATCAGTTCTTTGTCTTTGTGGTATTTGAAGGTAGATTTCTTCATTTCTCAGAAAAATGTAGGCAATCTGAGTTTAACAATAGCCATGTTAGAGGCAAAATATGACAGAAAAAGGTATTCATCTTCTCAGCTCTGAACAGTTTTTGACAAATTCTCTAAGATATATCCTGACCCTACTCAATAAAATTACTGTCTTACAAAATATGCAATATACAGAACTCTGTGGTTTTTAGTACAGATGGTTGCCCAGGGTAACTACTGTTTCTCAAAGGAGCGAAGGTGGGTTTTTAATAGCACTCATGAATCAAAGGCACCAAGTTCTTTTTCTGATGTTCAAGAACAGAGTTATCATTTGGAGCAAAAGTTTTGTAAAGCCAATAATGCCAGCATATCAAAGAGCTACACCCTGTCATTTGCTTGTGTTTCTCTGACAACCATAAAGAAACTGTCCTCTTTCCTTCTAGAATTTTTTTCATCAAGATGTTAGACTCAACATAGGGGATAAGCCAGTAGAGCAGAATCTTTAGTTTCCTGTAATATGTCAGCATCTCAAAATTCCTGAGAGAACCCATGAATTGAGGATGGTTAGGGAGTTGTGCGTTCTTCCCAACTCAGTCATTACCGATTGCACAACCCACGTGCGGGCCACTTTTAGAATCTCTCCATGTTTAAAGAGGAAATGGTGACTCATTCCTGAGAAGCAGGATGAGGAGAAAGGTCTCATAGGCATCTTCAAATCACATTCTCCTCTGCTCCACACTTATGCCATGAACAGGCTTCATTTCATAACAAACCAGAGACCAAGTCTAATTTAGTATCCACATAGTCTTGAAGAATTGAAGGTTTAGGGAGTTGCAATTATTGCTGAGATGGCTGTGGATCAAAAGACAATGTAGAAACCACTGTGCCATTGGAAGCAGATTGCCTACTCTACTCCAGTTGTTCACGTAATTTTAATAACCATATGCTTGTCTCCTGTTTTTTGGCAACCTAGTTTGCCCTTTATTTCTTTTTGAATCTCAATAGAAATTAAGTAGTGATTTTGGCCATCAACATTTCTGCCTGTCTTCTTTCCGTCTCCTGCGAAGAGGACCAGATGGAATAAGGCCTTTTATTGTCCCGACACAGTCATTGGGATTGAAATAATACATGGCTGATTTTCCATTTTTATAGGCAAAGACCGAGGCCTGCCCCAAGAAAGCATGGCATGCTGGGTTGCTCTCTTAATCTACAAAGAAAGATGAAGCATCAAAGAGTCCACCTAAAAGTCTAATTGCTGAGACAAGAGAGAGTTTTGTTACTTGCAACATATGAATGTTCGGGACATATGAATGAAGAATTATTCTCACATATTTTATTGACTTATTTAATCATGGAATGCTACAAAAAAAACAAAAAAAAAAAAAAGGCAAGAGGCGGGAGAGTGTAAGTGACAATCCAACCCAACCAGTCTGAGCAGTCAATTCAAAATGTCACTCTAAATCCATGCATTCTTTACTTGTCTATTGAACAGAAATAATAAAGAAAGACTTGGCTATTAAGAAAAATCCTACTTCAAAATACAATAGGCTGCCTTGCAAAAGCTCAAAATTTCAAGTCAGAATCCACAGTGACCCTGGGGAAGTACCAGTGGCTTCATTATATACGTAGTACCTGCTCTCTGGAATGGCAGCAGGATCAGTAGGCATGTGCCAGGACACAGGGGCCTTTATCAGACCCTGTGGAGGTAGGAGCTGCTCTGTCTTACTGACAGATGGAACAGCAGTGGTCATTTTACTAAAGTGGAAGTTCAGATATGACTCTCATGACTGAAGGGCATTATCAAAAAACCAACCAAACAACCAAACAACCAAACAAACAAACAAAAAAACACTTCCAGACCAGCCAGCTGCATTCAAATCACTATGACATGACTGTGTCACTATGAATTGTTTCTTTGATATAAATACGCCACAGTGGTGAAAATGCCTCAGTAGATATTTTACTTTGCTTTGTCTGGGGGCACCTAACAATCTCAAGCAACTTAAAAATGTTTTAGGATGTGTTATCTGTAGGAATGAAGCACGGAACTGCACTCAGTGATATTTATAGAGGAGAGACCCAAATGTTTTGTCAGGAAGTGTCCCTATAAAAAGGAGAGATGTATATAGAGGACATTTATATGTCCTAGATATAAAGGACGTTTGTCCTTATGTAAAAGACATTTAAAATTGGGTTTGAGTATGAACCATGAGAATCTTCATTTCAGTGACAATTTTCCTTTTGAATTTCTTTTTGCTTTAAAAATCACGGAGTCATAGAAGGTCATTGACATGAAAAAAGAAATTGCCAAAATAAAATTTAAGATGGTGTGTTACAGTAGGATTTCAGGAGTGAAAAATCACCCCCACTCCTCCACACACACACTCCTACTTCCTCTTTTATTCCATGATACTAGGGGATCTGTGGTTAAAGTCAGGTTGAACTGTCACCCACATAACACATGACTTCCCTGGAATGCTCTTAGAGATTTGAATCCCTATGGGGATGATGAAACTTGACCTGACTTGTAGAGCCTTTATGAAAAAAATCGTCATAGCTACATCTCCTTCTCTGCCTCCATTCGCCTGTACCCATATAATTTGCGGGTATCTGGGGCTAGAGCTTAAAGCATAGTTCCCAGGGATGTCTGAAGTTGGTCAAATTCTCTGGACTACTCTAATCCCAAACCATGACTTGGGGACAAATTGTGGCATTCTCAAATTTCTAGATAGTTCAGATCCCAGAGTGCAGGCCAGACCAGCCCTGCACCCCAGCATGAATGTGAGAAGCTTGTGGAATGCCAATTCAATATGAAAGAGGAGTCAACTGTATTTTGATGTGACTAGCCATCAAAAATGATAACAGAAAAATCCTTACTATTGTGTAAGAGACATCACTTGTTCTAGACATTTTAGTCATTGTCTGTTAAGCCAATTTCCGCCTGATAGACAAGTCTCCTTCGATGTGAGCTTCTGCTGTTTAGGCATCATCCCAGGGCCCTAGGGTACAATTTACTGCTCTGGAGTGACACATTGCTAAGTAGTCTGTGGGGCTTAAGTTGTCACATTCCTTATGGAGTCAAGGTTACTATAATCATCACGACAGCAGCTCTGGGAAGGGCAACAGCCTGGAGGGGAATTTCACACATGCCATGTGTCGCTTACTCATCCTGGGACATCTGGCTTGGACTTACTGCAACTGGGAAAAGGGGAGCTGTGTCTGGACAATACAAACACCGGGACCCCAGATCCTCCGAGGATGGATTCTGAGCTATAATTGCTCACCATGACTCATGGCTTCCCCTTCCTTGGTTTTACGGTCCCAGCATTTCAGCACTCAGCAGTCACCTCCACACTGGGCGGAGTGAGAATCTGGTACACCAATCCAAAAGATACTGAAGGTATTTTCAAAGGGAAACCAAATCAGATCATTTCTTCCAACCCCAAAGAAAGTGACTTACCTCACCATGTACTCAGTAGGTCAAAAATAACAAAATTAGATCATTTTCCTTATCTTAGAAGAAATTGTTTCTTGTTCATTAGGGCTCAAATATCAATGTTGCTTCTACTATTACTACAAGATGAGTAGTAGTTTATGGGACAAAATTTCTCTGGTTTTAGCCTGTTTCCTTGCATTATAATATCTCTCCGTTGCCAATCTGCCACTTCTGCCTCACTGAAGGATCCTCACAGGGAGCATAACCCCACAGGGAGTCACTGTTAATTTTCTGGGTGTCCTCATCAAACAAAAAGGTTTTCTTAAGCTTTGTTTTCCCTAATTTTTTATTTGACAAATAAATTTCTATCTCCAAATTAAATATCCTAAGTAACGTTTTTCAAACACAAATGTCCTTGGAGATTCTCAGTCATTATCCTTCCTCTGTCCCACCTGCCAAAATTTCCTGGTTTTGAATTACAAGCCTGCAGGAAAGGACACATGACAGTTTAACTTGATTAATGTAGCACTCAGCGGAGGACAACTCATCTCCATCTCTGCAGACCGCCTTGCTCTCTGCCTCATTAGATAAATGTTTGCTATTATCTCAATCTTGTTACCAATGAAATTGCTCTCAATAGTATTCCCAATGCCCTTTCATTTGCCTTAACTAACTGGTACTCCTACTCATTTTTTTAAAGTCACGTTGATGCAAGTGTAATTTCCTACCTAGTAAAAGTCACCCATTTGAGGTATATGAATTTTGAAAAATCTATGCAATCATGTAACTCCCACCACATTAAGAGACAGACAATTTCCATCACTCCAGATAGGTTCCTGGTGTCACTGTGTACTCAGTGTCCTGCCCACACTCCAGCCCCTAGTAATCCACGATCTGCTTTCAGTTCCTATAGCTTTGCCTTTCTAGAATGTTATATGAATGGAAACATGCAATTTGCAGCCTTCTGGGTCTGTCTTCTCTCACTGGCATCATGCACTTGACATGTGTCCATGTTGTTGGATACATCGGTTGTTTTCCTTTTTATTACAAGGAGCATTCTATTGAACAGATGTGCCATAGTTTATGTATCCTTTCTCCAGCTGATGGATATTGGCACTGTTTCCAGATTTTAGTGATCATGTGCCTATTTGCCATTTGTATTCCTTCTTTGGTGAAGTGTCCATTCAAAAAAAATTTTAATGAGTTATTTGTTTTATTATTATTGAGTTGTGAAAATTCTGTATATATTCTGGATCCAAATCTATTATTTACTAGATATATATTTTGCAAATATTTTCTCCCAGTCTGTGGCTTCCTTTTCATTTTCTAAGCAGTGAAAAACAGAGTTTTTTTATTTTTATTAAGTCTAGTGTATTAATTTCTCCTCTAATGGGTATGGGCAAAGAAAGAGTTCTCAAAGAAACAACAGAGTTGCACATAAATTGGAGCCAGCACTCCATACTTTTCAGAGACTATGTCTGATTTCTTTTCCAATATCAACACGATTTCTTTCTCCTGCCTAGTTGGATTTGATGGAGGGAAGAAGATGAGGATGGAGCCAAAAAGGATGTGTACCACTCCGATAGCTTACAGACATATGTAGAGGAAATGACTAGTAGGGACCACAGATCAGATATGCGAGACAGAAGCATTGTCATTCTTTTGAGTACAAGCAGGTGGCCACACGAGAGACATGCTCATGGAAGAATCACACCAAAATCCCTCCAGATTCCACCTTGGCACGAACGAGAAACGCTTTTGGTCTACAATTGAGTAGATGTTTAATACCTTGGCATTCGCTTTGACACATTCGTGTGAAGTTGCCTTTTCTTCTCAGAGTATTTCTCTAGTCCTGAAAGATTTGGCTCTTATTTGTTTACCTAAAAGATGTGCTTAAAATGAACAGGCCCTGTTCTTCTAGAAAATACCCTGACTCTCTCCCAATAAGCTAAACACGGAACCTTCTTATTGATCTCCGCAAGTGGTGAACCACACCTGTGCACCCAGGCTGTCAGCAGTTGTGTTCACACTCTCACATAAGCACTGGTGTGAAATTCTGCTCACAGCTGGCCTGCTCCAGTCCTTCCATTTCCTCCGTGGGAAACGACTCCTGGTGAGCACCCGATTACGTCCCCTCTAGGAAACACATAACGTGATGCTTTCTGTCTTCACTCCACTCACTGATGCCCTGCCAGTTCTCTTCCGGTGCCAGTGCCCCCTCCTTTGTAACTCTGCCCCTCTGAAGGCCCTTCTCTGATCAAGACAAAGACCTAATGTTCCTAGGTAGTTACTTAAGATGTCTTTTTTCACCTCCCAAGACCCAAAGCATGCAACACTTTAATTGGTACAAACTGCCTTTATTTAATGGTGCTGTGGCTTTCAACTTATGCTTTAGACTTTTCTAAATGTGCCCTTTATTGAACATGACTCAGAAGAGCATCCCATCAAAAAACAACTTATGCAAGCATTATAAACAAATTACAAGCACATGAAGCACAGCAGAGCAGGGGAGATATGCTATTCCCCTCCATGCCTCTTCCTGAGAAGCACTCAGTGCCCCAGCTTTTTCTCTGGAATGGTGACTGCAGGGTACATGGATGTTGTAAATAATTGCAAAAAACAAACAAACAAACAAACAAACAAACAAACAAAAAACCAATCCTTTGGTAGGCCTTTTGCTCAACCCCTAGGGCCAGTGTCAGAGTCCCCAGAACTGCATTAAGGGCATGATCTTGGGTAAAATAGCCTGATTTCCTCAGATCTGCTTCAGTCCTTGTCTGAAGACTCATGTGAAAATTCTTAGAACCTTATGCATCTTCTATGTGCTCTCTTTCTCTGCCTGAAGTCAGTGACATAGATTAAATCAAAGGGTTGTATCTGAGTTATCCTAGGTATTTGCCTTTTGAATTTGTCTTTTGATTCAGTTTAATTCTAAAAGTTTAAAAACTTTTTTTTTACAAGAGAGAAGGAGCCTTTCTGTTACTGGATCTCTCTAGAGACAGACTGTATAACATTAAAAAGAGAAATGTTCTCTCCTCCTTTGCAAAATAACCCCATGTCATGTTGGGACCTTGAAGATTCAATGCCTCAAAGGCAGGGCAAGAAAGTGATGTGCCTGGAAGACAGTCGTATCTGCTACAAGGACAAACACATATGCCATCAATCAGCACCGCCAGATGCTATGTGGTAACTGAGCAGACATGTTTGTGAGCACATGTGACATACCCCGTGGTGACTCCCAGACCCTGTTAGGAGCTATTAGAGATAAGAGGTTCTATGTCAAGGTGAGGATGGTGAAGTCTGGATACTTACTGTTATTAGGTCTTAACCAGCGTCCCTAGAACCCAGAGCCTGGTCGAGCTTAGATGCTAAGCCAATACTTTCTGGGGAAGGGAAGGGAGTGTGCAATCCCAGGATGCAAGAGTGAGAGAAATTGAAAGTGAGGGCAGAAAGGAGGAAAGCAAATACAGGCAATACAGTACTAAACTAGTCAGAGTTTCTCAAGAAAATATGGGTGGTTGTTAGGTCACGTGGAGTGAACCACCACGTCTCATCTCTGTTGGCTCCTCCCTCTCTCTTTTCCTTCTTGGTCGGTATTAATTCCCCTCACCCTCCCAGGTTCTTCTTATTGAGCCTTCTGGGTAGCCTCTGGGGGAACCAGAGCATCCTTGAGTTGAGCTGCAACAGACCTGGGTGGTGAATTGCTATGGCACCAACACCACTGGGTACATGGTGGCCGTCCTTGGCCAAGCCCGCCAGGGGAGGTGGGGGCAACTGGAGCTGAGGAGATGCGATGACAAAAGCTGCAACTGTAGTTCTGCAACCACAAGAATGGTGCAAGTAATGGCTGGGTCCCTTGCAGCTGGGAGCCCAGCAGACAACTGAGGTTCCTGGGGTGGTGGGGTCAGCCAAACCAGGTGTGCATGTAATATGGGTCTTGGAAATGCACCAGAGTACCACAGTTTGTAAAGATATATGGGGATGCTGGTTACATCCCAGGTTTGTAATTTTAAGTAACAATCCCTGAAAAAGTGTCATCAGTTGGAATTAGCATCAAATGGGAAACATTATAAAGCAAGTTGTAGAATTTTAATAGAGATAAATACAGACTGCTAGACTTGGATAAGTGGAGCTCTTAGCAACCACCATCAGTGAAAACAACTTCAAAGAGAAGACTCACCCAAGCAACACACAAAAGAATCCAGATTCTTTCCTTCTTTCAAAGCATTAGGGGTTTTTTGTTTGTTTTTGTTAAAGAAGTTTTACCTTTTGGGGGTAGTCTGTGCAGTCTTAGAGTAATTTAGATACTTTTCCCTTTACTTCCTTTGCATGTTTGTAATTTCATATTTTAATAATTTTATGATGACTAATTTTATAGACATTTATAGGCTTTTCAAAAGAAATATCTCAGCATATCTCAAGGAGTTATATTTGTACTGAAGGATCTGACTGCAGAAATGTTAATAATTATATTAGGGATTTGTTTCTAAGTATAAAAAAAAATAATCTACCTCAGTTTGATTAGTATAAAAGCCAGTTGAACAAAGAAATAAGCAGATACCTTCTTGCAACCTACTTGCATTTGATTAAGGGTTATATGAAAATCTTGCTGATATTTTACTTTTCTTCTGAAGTTCTTGAAATGCTGAAGAAAAGAAATTATTGCAAAAGCTTCAAAACTAACAGCTTCCCTGTTTCTAAAATGTGGAAAACACAAGAGCCTGGACATCAATTTCATTCCCATTTTTCAGGTTGAAGTTCCCCGGCTCACCTGCAACCCTTGGCCTAGAAGTGAATGGCATTGCAGCTTCTAGGAAATACACTGCCCTTCATCTGTGTTTAGGCTTGCATTTTTCTAGGCCCAAATAGTTGGTGAGCTCTGTTGATGTAAAACTCAGAAATCCATATAAATTTAACACCTTTCTGGATATAAGTAAGATAATGTAGATTTATGTAATTTTGTTTCTTGCGTATATATTAGAACTCATCAGCACTTCTATATAGACCCTAAGCATAGGCAAGAGATATAATATGAATAATGTAAGATCTCTTTTTTTAAATCATCTGTGGGTAAGAGACTCATAACCAAATATCCATTAGTAAAAGGCGGTAAGTGGGTATTATTCCAAGTCTAATATGAACATAAGCACCATACATTAAATAAATCATCATTAAATAAACTGGAGTCAAGAGACCCTGAGTGATTGTCCTTAGATCACAAAGTCAGTTTTAGGCAAAAATGCATCTTTTTAAACTCCAACTGCTCAGATGATTTCCTCTGCATGTTTGAGCATTAAAATGTAAAAGATTTATTTAGTGAGTAAGCTGGATTACAGGAGCTTGATTCTTGAGTATTACTAAAGCTACATCCCCAGGGCTTGAATAAAGGCTGTGCCAAGTACAAGTTGTGTGACCTTGGCAAGTTCTGTCACTCTCTGAGACCCCATGTCCTGGTCTGTAAGATGGAGAAATTTCACGCCCATCTCGTAGGTTCCTTGTAAAGATTAAATAAGTGACTTTTATAAAGCACTTAGTAATGAGTATATAGTAAGCTCTCAATAAATTTTGTCTTTAATTATTATTTAAATTGTTTCAGTAACCTTACAAGATAATTTTATAATATAATTACCCTCATCATCCCTAATTTTTTTTCTCTCTATATCACCTGGCCTTCCTGTAATCTGACTTTTATCTGCTCTGATCAGGACCCTGGCAGTGTAGCTGCTGCTTCAAAGCAGAAAATAAAGCAGGTGTAGAAGGAGATGCTCAGGACTGTAGATGGAGAACTATATGGGGCCTCATCATTCATTTAGATTCATTGGGTCACTGTGGATTTTGACACATTAATGTTTCACCTCCTTTAGTGAAATGCTTCATGATTATGCTTTTTAACACATGAGACACCAGTGCATGATCTGAGTGCCAGGTAGGCAGCTGTAGCTCTTCACCTGAATATTCTCATCAGCATCATGCTGAAAACCTGGAACATTTTTTATTACAGTAGATGCTCAATTAACTGGCACCCACAGGGATTGGTAGATGCTGGCTAAATGTAGTTTCGGGTTGCTTGAGAGTTACTATTAAAAATAGACCTAACTAATACTAAATTCCACACTCTACCATACCATACCATACCATACCATACCATACCACACCATTCCTTACCATAAACTCTGTATTGCCTCAATATTAACATTGAAATGCAGTAATTAAAAACAAATTAAGACAAATAAAGGCAAAATTAATGTAATACAGTTTTATTATAAAAACAGCTTTGTGAACACAGTGTGCAATTTTAGTTAAATGGCAGTCAATAAATGTTTCTTAATGAATTTCACCAACATAATTATTTTAACTTCAAATAACCCAACACATACACACTTAAAATTGTTATAGTAGGGGTGGAGAGTTTACTGGGTAGACATCGCATCAGGATCACCAGAATCTGACGATGTAGCTAGGACAGGATCAGAAGAAGGGGAGGTGAATGGTTTTGATCTACATCAGTAGATGATGCCGTACTAGCAAAATTGTGTGCAGCTTTCTTGAAAAATGAACAAATATCAGCTTGCTTTGAGGCCCTATGCCCCTCACGTAAGTCAAATTTTGCATGATGCGCAGCTGTGCACTACGTTTAGACTTATATTTCTACAGAAATTGATTTAATTTTAATTTAAAGTTTTATTTTTTCAATTTTCTATGTCATTTCATGAGTATGCTGGTTGCTTGAGTTACAGTTAACAGACAGTCAGCTGTTTATTCTTGCTTAGTTTCTCCTGAATTTAACTTGATTTTCACAATAAGAGACCTCAACTATAGATATGTAAAGAAGATTCATATTTTCCTTCAAGTTTATAATGAACTGTTTATGGAACTTGTTCAAGGCAACAGGCCAGGCTGAGTCTTCAAAATTCCTCATCTTGTGAAACCAAGTCTCCCACCTTCAAGGAAGGTTTTCAAAAAATTGAAAAGTTGACTCCCACACCATTAGGATGGTTTCTGGGTGGAAGAGAAGTGGCCAAAGTGTTTTTCTAGTCCTTAGTGTTCATTAGCTAAATACTGCTGCCAAAAAAAAAAAGAAAAAAGAAATCTTTTCAAAATTGGCAAAATTGTAGACAACAAATGTTTAAAATCCATCCACTTTTATCAGCTTTTTGAGCAATGCTTATATAAATTTTTATTTGACTGTTCCCTTATGTAAGCATATTCTAATTTTCTGTTAACAAATTCTTTTTCTACTGTAGTCTAGATTCCTCAAGAGAAAGGTCAATGGTTCACCTGAGTGTAAGATAGGTAGGTTTTCATTCTTTTTCTACTAAACAAGTCAATGTAATATTGAATGGCATTCAAATTGAAATATTATTTCAATTTTCCCTGATCAAGTGATGTTTTTATCGTCATCGGCATGCTTTATTTTATTCCATTTTTTTCATAAAATTATTAAAAATTAACAAATCATTTTTAATTTTAAAATTTCAAAGGCATAATCTTGGAAATATTTTAGACAGAAGTATTTATAGTCGCTATTCTTGGAAGGTTAAGAGTAGTTTTCAGTTTCGGATTTATAGCCTAGGTCTAGTAGAGTTCACGTATGTAAATATATATATTTAGCATTGATCGTATTCTCCCTGGTTTGAGAATATGTGTATATTTTTTCTCACTTCATAAATCTAAACTTTTCAAGAGCAGAAGAGCATAGTTTGTTTCTAAGCATGTGTACACAAAATATATGCACTTATCTAATCAGGATAGCATGTGTACATATTTTATACTTTGTGTTTACTTATGGAACACATATTGTAAAAGCTCACTTATCCATTATATTGTCATCTGAATATCTATCTATTAATTGACTTTTCCAATGTCATATTTATATTTGTATTATCTATTAATTAATTCTAGAACTGTCTGTTGAGCAGACTTACTAAACTCCTAGAGCTTTCAGCCCAGAAAGGGAGCTAAAAATTATTTATATAATGCAAAAACATCAAGTGCTTTCTAAATCAAAATTTAAGAATCATTATTTCCATTACAATTATAGGGTTGAATTTTGTTACATTTTAGCTTTTCATTAATTGCAATAAAGATTAGTTGAGAATTACTCTTAAATATTAATTTAAAATTAAACATTAAAGTTAAATATGAATAGAATTAAATGCCCTGGGTAAATACTTACAAAATAGATGCTGTAATTCTAATGTTACATCTGAAGAAACATTAAGGTGTATGCCATAGTTATACAGTTTTAAACACTGCCAATCCTTTCGTATTTTATATAAATTATTAATAATACTATAGTATCTCCATTAACCAGAACTCAAGCAACCCATAAAATTTTTTTGGTGGTTGCCCAAGAGTGCCAGTTGCTTGAGTTTTGGTTGAGGGAGAATCTACTTACATTTATCTGGCATTTACCAACCCCCATGGGTGCCGGTTAACTGAGAGTCCACTATAATTATGAATACATTCATATTAGCCATCTATTAGTCAAAATATTTCTTTTCCAGACCATTTTATTCTAAAAATTGTGTTTAAGGCATATATTAATTGTATGATTTAGTAGTGCTAATTGCTTAACTTCTTACATCTGAAAAGATTTAATTAGGCAAACTTAAAAGCACAGAAGCTACAATAGTACAAGGTGACAATCCCAGGAGCAGTGTACTTGATGCCATTTAGTTCATTTGAATGACCGGTTTCTGCAATGTTTAAGCTCTGTTGGACTTTCAGGAACAAAGGTGACAATGACCTCCCCATGAAAGAATGCTGTGGATAAGCTGATCAGTTACTTATCAGCCCCGCCATTGTAGCTCCACCAGCCAGAAGTGTTCGCATTCGTTGGGCATGCTCTGCAATAGTAGTTAGACAGGGGTGATAAAGATAAAATTATGACTTCATTTTCCATGGGTAACTTAGCCTTTGTTCTTTCAAATTAGCCATTTCAAGACCTCACATGAGGAAAATGTAATTCAAAAATATGTTCCAGATTTTACAGTAGTACTTTGAATACTTTGTAACAGCTAGATAAGCAAGATCTTATAAATATTGAACTTGCTAAACTCTGTTACTATGAAAAGAAAATAACTTTTTCGAAGAGGTACAGACGAGTTTTAAAAAATATTAAGCATTAGCATTACACTTGAATTGAGGTTAATGATTTTTTAATTAAATTTTTGGGGGGACATTGGTTAGAAAAATTATATAGGTTCCCAGTACACAATTCCACAATACGTCATCTGTGTGTCGTATTGTGTGTTCTCAATCCAGAGTCAGTTCTCCTTCCATCACTATGTATTTGACTTTCCCTCCCTCCTCCACTACCCCCATCCTCTCTTACCCTCTAGTAACCTCTAAACTAGTGTCTGTTGACACTAATGATTAAGGACAAAGAGTTTCATTTTATTAGAAATTATTTCCAATTTAGATTTTGAAAATGAGTTACAATGATGATAAGACTGACTATATTTATAACCAGAAAACATTGATAATAATATTTAACACCTATTGAATGGTTAGTATGTGCTAGACATTGTGCTAGATAAATGTTGCAAGCATTATTTCTTTTAACCTGTAGTCCTGTTAGATGCTATGATTAGTTCCAATTTAGAGATGAGGAAAGCGAGTTCTAGCTTCACAGTTCTGCTTCCATTCAGCTCTAGACACACAAGGAATTTGTTGGGGGTTTTTTAAGCACCAATAACATGGCAGAGAGTAGTGGAAAGAGCACAACTCTGGGAGTCAAAAAACCTGCGTTCTGGTCTAGATTCTAAGCTTCCTGAGGACTGAGTCTTGGTTACGTTCTATGCTCCACACTTATCCTAAACATAATGAATAAGCCTTTTTGTAATAAATGAATGAAGGAATGGCTGCTAACTCGGTGTAGGATCTCAGCCAAGCTGTTTTAACACTTGGAGCTCTACCTCTTTTTTAATTTCTTTTCTATTTTATATCTCCCTTATTTCTGAAAATAATTTTAGGCATCATAATAAATGATACAACTGCAGAAGTCCTTTAGAGTAAGGATAAAGGTCAGGAGGGATGTACTGTGAGAAGGGAGAAAATGAGACACAAAATAGAGGATGAGAACAGCTGCTCCATTTGACCATGGGAGTCAGACTGAATGTTGCTGCAGAAATGGAGCATCTGTTTGCAACCACCCCACCACCCAGCTCTTCTTCTGCCACATTCGGCCAGAGCAATCTGCTCCTTGAGGAGTCTTGGAGAAAAGGAGAGAAAAGCCCACAATATCAGCATTGCTGTCTAATTATTTTTAGTCATTAAATCATTCCAGATCTAGATGATCATGTCTATTTTACAGCCTGTGATCAAAAGTCCAACCAGCAGAAAAAACTTGGGTAGAAAAAAGGCTTCTTTCTCTAATAAAGTCTGAAACACCTAATTGAAGGAAGGAAGGAGAATAGCTTGAAAAACAAGGAAGAAGTCTAAAGGGCAGATTTCAAATATCAGAAAGAACCAAGTCACAGCAAACCATGAGCACTGACACAGCAGCACAAATTAGCCCCTCCCGACTCTAGCAGAATGGTTACTGAGAACAAGTGACACCACGGGAGAAAGAACAGAAAAATGTTCTGCCATCAGCACACAAACCTTGCTTAACATGATTGCCAACTGCTCAAAGGAGGTTGCTTGTTTTGGTTTCCGACTTAGCCGTTTGATAAGAAAAGAATCTGAGCCTAAAGGTGAAAAAGGTAAATAATTAACTATGTTGCTTGACAAATAGCAATAATTTGAGAAATCAGGTTTTGCCTCCAAAAGAGAAGTATTAGCACCAGCAATCCTGAGGTTTTTTTTGTTTTTTTTTTAAATTTTTTTATTCTTTGGACATTTAGCTTCTTTACTTACACTGCAGAGACCACTCCTTCTTTTAAGTTGGACCAGGTTTTACTTCAACAATCACAAGGAGACCTTTTGCAACACACTAACGATCTGCTCCTGTTTCTTCAGTGTTTGTGATGATGTTTGCTCAGCTGCTTTCTCCCAGAACTGTTTTTTGTTTGCAGACTCACAGTCAGGTATTGGGTGATTCAAAGAGCTATTCAGCAAAAATGTGCTTTATCACCTTATAGCCCCTCATACGTGTTCTGGATTTCCTGCCTCTACGTGGTTATGCTGGCAGATTTATTTATTGGGAAACTTCCAATAGCTACTGCTCATTCTTCATACTATGATTTGCAAGCATCTAGATTGCCAACCAGAATGTGAATTTTCTCACTACTTTTCTAAGAACATTTCAACTTGCTATATCTGGGTTAATGACAGTAACCCGGGAAATGGAAATAAGAAAAAAAATGGAAAGAAGTGGTGACCAGCGTGCAACTAGACTTGAAAAATTACCACTATAAATGTATAATTAAATGATATACAATTACAATTGTGTCTCTTAAAATTATACATGGGACTGTAACCCATGGGGAAATTATGGTGGAAATTACTGAATTAAAAGATATAGAATGCAGGAGTGTTAGTTATACTTTCCATTTTCTTCTCAGTCTAATTCAGTAAAGTCATTTTAACTGAAGATTTAGATATAAAAATCAAATTATTTACTTTGATCTACTTAGCAATCCGTCTTTGGCACCACTTGAAACGTTGGGTGCAGAAATAAGTAAGTGTGGATGGTTCGGAGCAGATGAATAGAATTAGTAATCACTGAAAAAAATATCTTGTGACTTCCCCTATGAAAAAGTTTTATCATGGATGTTCGATTCCAGTGCATACGTACAGGGTAGGTGTTAACATTTTGTAAATAATGACTATGTGACAGAAATTGGGAGCAAAACATAAAGGAAAACTCACTCCTCTACCTTTTGGTAAGTGAAGTCTTCAACCTGCCTCAATTAATCCTTCAAAGTCATCCCTTGCTCTGTGTGTGTGTGTGTGTGTGTGTGTGTATGTGTGTGTGTGTGTGTGTCTGTTTAGTGGGAGTGAGGTTGGGGAGGGAATAACGATTTCTTTCCTTTTCATTCTTTCTTTCCCTAAATTTTTCATGTTGTTCTACTTAATATTTATGTGTGTGTGTGTGTGTGTGATCACCTTGCTAATACGGAAATGTCCCTAGATAAAATTATAATCCCCAAAGACTCA
Source organism: Lyroderma lyra (assembly GCA_004026885.1). Lineage (NCBI taxonomy): Eukaryota > Metazoa > Chordata > Mammalia > Chiroptera > Megadermatidae > Lyroderma > Lyroderma lyra. Next base: position 145,772 of record PVJL010000588.1, on the reverse strand, counting down.
ATAATCGGACTGAGAGACACAACTGAGTTTTACTCAGATCTGTGCAGAGTCCTACACTGGCTTTTGAAACAAGCCAGCTGCAATAATAGTACAACACTAAGAGGCAAAAAGGCTTAACCAGAGCTTCATTCAGCAACTGTATTACATTGTTCACAACATGGAGCTTAGCATCTAGTATTTTAATATTAGGTCACATAAATAGAGACCCAGTGACAAGAATGAAGATGGCTGACTCCTTCTTTGCAGGGGTAACAGAAAACTTCCCAGTAAGCCTCCTTCAGTAACTCCCCTTTTTCATCACGTTTCAAGAGAACCAACCTAAGACCATAGAGATAATGATGAACATGACAGGGATGGGGTTGGGGGCTAGGAATAGCAGTGAAGAAGGGAAAAAAAATAGTTTTTTTTTTTTGCATCATCCTTTATACTAGCAAGTGGAAAAATTCATTTGATCCTCATAATGACTTGTGAGTGGGCAGGGGCCCAAATCACTTCCAATCTGCAAATCAGGGAACTGAGAAACATGAAATCAGTGATTCGCTCATTATCACATAATGAGGGATAAATTTTACAGTAACTCTTGTCTTCTGGTTCTCATTTTAATGTTATTACACTTAATTATATTACTTCATATAGGTACTATAATTTATCCAACAAGTAGGCACTTCACAGAACTCAGAAAAATACTTGTTGGATAAATTAATGTGATTTTATCGGTCCTTTATCTTTCCTTTCCCCTCTCTGATTCTGAAAATCAGGAAAGAAAATAAAAAATAGTATGTTAATGCTTCTGCTTTTGCAAAATAATCGTAATTTCTAATACTCTGAATTATTTCTCATAAATGTGTTTATACTCAGCAGCTGACATGATCAAATTCTTTGGGAAATATGACTTGTGTATGAATAATATACAAGGCAAAGAATAACAAAATGGCCAAAAGAATAGTACTCAAGAAAGATTTGCATAACACGCTGACATACTCCTGTGCTCCTGGATTGATGGACTGACTGGTATAACTTGAGTAACAGGTATTAATGGTCAATGAGTGCACATACCTCAGCTTGGGGAGTGTAACCTGATGGGTCACTCTGAGTAAAAAAATACTGCCTCTGAATCCTAAATGTAAGAAAAACTTTACAGAACCCCACCATCACCACCTGTTCTGAAGAGCCCATGAGTTCTAAGAAATGTCTGTTAGGACTTAAATGTATTGATGTGGCAAATAAACTTAAAAGAATTTGGGTCCACTTTGATGAGGTGTCTCTGATTAAAATATTGCTAACTAAAATGTTTCTCCTCTACCTTGATTTTGCTTGAAAGGAGTTGTTGTTTATCTTGTTAGCTGTGGACTGTAATGCTTTCAGGCTAGCTCGTTTAACTGACTGCCAGAAGACCCCATAGTGACCACATAAGGAACTTTGTAAGAATTTTAGGTGAAGATATGCTAGAGCAAAGAAAGGAAATCTTGAGTGAGCTAGGTCATTGCACTGAGAGAAAAATCAACACTATTATTTTTCTTTCTTCACAGTAGAATTAGCCTCTAAAGAACAGCTGAAAGCAGTTGTTTCATTCATTTCAGGAGCAACTCTGTAGTTTGATTTTCAAGTGATAATTGTTGCTAGTAAGATACTCTCACATCTAAATTCTGATAAGTCTTTCTCCCTTTCTTAGGAAAAACATAATATTTTATTCTAAGAAGTAGAAATTATAATAGATTGATCAAAATGACTTATCCAAGATAAATGGCAATAAAAAATGAAAGAAAGAAAGAAAGAAAGAAGAAAGAAAGGAAGGAGGCAGGCAAGAAACACAGAAAGAAAGAAAACCCTGGAAACATCACCATCTCTTTAGACTTGACTTTCAGTAATTTAATCCAAACAGAGCCAACAGGAATCCCTCCATTTAGAGGCAATTAATTAAAACAATGCTTAAATAAGAAATGTAGTATAAAACAAAGATCTTGTGATTCTCTGACCTTGGAAGTCATGATTTTTCAAAGCCTTATGTCTCATTTGTCAAATAAAAATACTTCCTACTTGGCTGGTGTGTTACGATTTCATATGCATGAAACTTACAGTACTTGGCACATGGTGATCTGCTAAATACATGACATTAAATACTATGCTTGGAGATCCTAAATGATTTTCAATACAGTAAAAAATAGAACAAAATGAACAAATAAAAAACATGTTTTCCATGTACCTAAGAATTCACTGCACCTTTAAGCACCTTGGAAAGCTGTATGAAATGCCCTCTGTCACTGCTGGCCTGAAGCTGCTAAGCGTTTGATCTACAACCAGAGACGGGTATACAAGCTCAAGGATCTGAGCTAAGAAGCAACACCTGCCCATTTAGAGACGATGAAATCGTACACCTTTCCTCTCAGAAATGGATGGCAGCAGAGAACACGGTGGGTCACCCACTGATGGATCTCAGAACCACGCCTGGGCACCAGACTGCCCACTGCCTACACTGGGGGAGGACACACATAGAAGCAAGAGAATGTTGATGCGGAAGAAAGATTCTTCTCAACAAAGCAATCCATCTGAAGGAAAATTGGCAGGATCTCTTCACTATATCAAATATATCCCTTTTTGCTGTTGCTTCAACTTTATCAGGGTCGATTCAGTCTAAACCCAGGTGAGGAAACTTCTAATCAATTCAGTAGAAACAAAAACATCCAAGTAGATATTTTGTTCGATTTTGTCCACCAATTTCCTAGGAATTCACTCATTCATGAACTCAGTTTGGTAGGATTGCCCATGCTTTAGTTCTTTGCAGACCCAACTCTGGAGAGAGAGCAACACATTTTTTTTTCTCAAAAAGAATGATAACTGTAACACCATAGCTTCCATGGCTGAATTGTGTCCCCAGAAAGATACGTTGAAGTCCTCAACTCCAGAAACTGTGAATGGGATCTTATTTGAAAATAGGCCCTTTGCAGATGTAGTCCAGTTAAGATGAGGTCATAATAGATTAGCGTAGACTCTAATGCAATGACTGGTATCCTCACAAGAAAAACAAAATGGGCACAGACACACAGAAGGAAGATGGTTAGGTGAAGACAGAGGCAGAGATTGGAATTATACTGCCATAAGCCATGGAGTGCAATGACTGGTATCCTCACAAGAAAAACAAAATGGGCACAGACACACAGAAGGAAGATGGTTGGGTGAAGACAGAGGCAGAGATTGGAATTATACTGCCATAAGCCATGGAGTGCCAAGAATTTCCAGGAACTACCAGAAGCTAGGTAGAGGGAAGGAAGGAACCTCCCTTCGAGCATTCAGGGGGCACATGGCTCTGTTGAGATCTTGAGTTCAGACTTTCTAGCCTCCAGAACTCTGAGACCGTGTAGTTCTGTTGGTTAAAGCCAGCTGGTGGTACACTGTTAGAGAATCCTTAGTAAATGAATATAATAACTATTTTGATGTGACAAATGAGGCCCATAAAGGTTAAAGAAATGGCCCAAGATAACCTAACTAGTAAGTTACTCCTTATTTTGCATATGGTAGAGGCTGTAGACGGTCCAGTTTAAGGTGATTTCTCTTCAGAACAAATTTTTGAGATCCAATCTACCTAATTCTCTTCTTGGCCTTTATAGCAAACCACAGACAAAACAGTCTGACTCATTCATTTAAAATCTCTAACTCATAAATACATGACCTTGAAAAAGATAAAAAGTGCACATACCTATATTCATTCTGTTTTTCTGTCCTCTATAACTGATGACTAGCACTTGTTTTTTTCAGTGTCATGTGAATTGAAAATGTCTCATAAAACAGGTCTGTCCCACCTTCTCATTGAAAATACCTTTATATTTATTAAAGCTCCCCCTGAAGAATGTATCAGTAAAACTCAAATCTTTTTCTGACTTTTTCATAAAGCCAGTTTATTACTATTTTGAATAACTGTTTAGACAATATGTCATTTCATTGAAGAATATACAATGTAAATTCATACAAGGGTTGTCTGGAAAGTATCCAGCCATCTAATATAAAAAATAGAGGCTTTATGGCTGGATTTTTCTGGACAGCCCTCATACATACCCAACCACTTACTATTAACCATGGTTAATGTTTGGTATCAAGCCTTACAGTGTTTATGTACCCAAAACTTTACTTACAAAAAAAATAGAATTGTGCTACCACACATTTTTATGCATTTATTGTTATCACTGTTTATTTTAATATAATATGAACATCTTTAATGCCATAGATAGGAAAACTATAGGTTAAAAAGTGAAATGAAATCTTTATTCTTGGCCTTCTCAGGGCTTTCAAAATGCTCAAGTACACTGTAAAACTCTAAGGAAGAGAGGTGGTTTGCAGTGTGTTGCAATACGTTTTTGTTTTTACTTGTGGTGCTCTTTTTGACTAGCCACTCATCAAACAAAATAGAAAGAATCATTCTACACAATTACTTTTAAACACTGGGCATTTCCCATGGTGTGGCAGTACCATAACCTGTTGTAAGCAGTTCCCTATTATAGAAATCATTATCTTTAATGTATTCCTTGCATACTTTGTAAAAGTCCCATTCTCTTTCTCAAAGAAAATACCATACTTCAGTGATTCTAAGATGCACGTTTTTTTTTTGCTGTTTTGTTTTGTTTTTTTGCAATTTACCATCCTAGGAAATGATCTGTCTCCCAGATGCAGCAATTGTAACACCTTTGTCCTGAGCGTACATCAAAATTCACTGAATGCAAGAAAATACTGAAAACAGAAACAGTACAAATGATACAGAAGCCCAGGCTTCTTAAAATGGAGCATGGCCGGGGGCGTTATTTTTAACACCTTTCCAAGCGATTCCTATACATGCTAACTTTGAAGACTGCTAGATAAATGATAATATTGGGACTGTCGGGACTGGGGGGACTGGGGGATGAATATCAATAACTGAATTTCAATATCACTCAGAAGCAATGAACACTTCCACTTTTTTCTTTTTCTTCCTCTCTTTCTCTCTCTCTTTTTTCTTTCTTTCCTTTTCTCCCCTTCTTTCCTTCCTCCCTCCCTTCCTTCCTTCCTTCCTTCCTCCCTTCCTTCCTTCTTTTTGTATGTATAGAGTGATAGATGATGACATTAAATAAATACACTTAAAAAAGCTCTTTTGACAGATAATAAAAATTCTAACTTAGAACATTGTGTTACAATTTCTTAGACAAACATTTTTTCTTTTTAGTGGGACATAAAATATGGGTATGCCTTGCGATTTATGGATGCTTCATTTGGTTGGTACCTCTTTTGCCACCTGAGATAATACCTTACAAAAGCAAGGTGTTCCACAAATGTCTGATAATTGTGAGTATTAATAATAAAAGCAAGCAAAACATAAAGTCCAATATAAAAATTTTTCCATTAAAATATATCTTGCCTGGGTTAATGTGGCCCAGAGCTTTCTTCCTAAAACATAAATATGGTCACATCTTTGCTCTTTTGAAAACCCTATAGTGGCTTCCCATTTCCTGAAAGATAAAGTTTAAACATCCTTAAAATGCAGAACTAGGTATTTCATAATCTGTCACACGTTTACCTTTTTAATCTATTTACTCTCAAGCCTGCCCCAGGCTCTACTTCAATGTGTATTTGAGTCCTTGGGTTCCTCAAACTTTGAGTTTGCTTCCTTGTCTCTGTGCTGTACACATCCTGCTTACTAAGCCTGGAAATCCTGTTCCTAATGAACCCCTCCGCATGCTTTTGGCCCAGCCTGTGAACCTCGGGGACTAGACATTTTTCTCCTATCGCTCCCTGGGTATGGTTGTACTGAAGAACAAATCACATTGTAACATAACTACTTATTCACTTGCATTTTCCCCCACGCACAATGCGAGCTTTAGTTTCGTCACCTGACACCGGATGAAGTTCTTGGCAGGGTGTACAGAGCAAAGGAATGTTTGTTGGATTGAATCGAGGGACGGCCATGGAGGAAGATACAATTCAACGGTGACTTCCCCAGGCTGCTCATTCATTCATTTGCTCATTCATCATATCTGTATCTGCATGCCAGGTGCTATGCTAAAACAATGGGTGAAAATAAAACAGAAATGATTTCTGTTCTCACGAAGTTTGTAATTCAGCAGGACAGACAGAGTTTAAATGAATAAGTGCTCGAGGAAATATAACTACACAGGGTCTATAGACTGTAACTGGGCAGCCTTTGGCCCTATCGCTGAGTAGTGTCACTTTCAAAGTCCAGCCTTGAAGGAGAGGGCTACTCTGACACGAGTCATGACTGATGACCTCTGGCTGACCTCCGACAGAGGCAGCTCTTTGCCTACCCACTATTATATGTCATTTCTTCATCAATAATAAAGAATGTTGGGGGTTCCCTGGTGGTCTAATGGCTAGGCCTTGGTGCTCTCAACGCTGCAGCCTGGGTTCAATTCCCAGCCAGGGAACGACCAAAAAAAAAAAAGAAAAAAAGAGTGCTGATTTATCTGGGGCCCCAGTGTGCCCAGCTTCCAGATGGCAATTTTGAGCCTTGTAGTTAGCAATGGCGTGATGAGATAGTAACAGAAGTGCTGGGTGAGAGTTGTGGAAAAGCTCTTTACAAGAGACCAGCTCATAATGTTATGTGTCAATTATATCTCAATTTAAAAAAAGAGGACAACTCATATGGAAAATGTCACCCTTTGTCCTCCTTCCCTTCTTCTTTCCTGGAACATAGACACGATGGCTGGAGTACAAATCGTTATTCTGTACCCTGAGGATGCCTTGAGCATAGAAGCCATTTTCTAAAAATGACAGAACAGTGAGAAGGAGCTGGGGCGAATTTGCTGCTATTTCTCAACTCTTGTCTCTCACTTCTTGAAATAAGAAAAGAATATACTTCTTGTTTAAACACTATTATTTGGGTTTTCTCATACATGCAGCCAATCCTAGTCCTAATAGGTATTGTGATATGACTAGTTCTTATGTCTTACCAAAATCTGAACAATAATTTTTTTACAATTGTTGCGTTTTAAACATTTTAATATATTATCTTATTGAAGCCTTATAAAAATTCTGTTACGAAATTAGAAGATATATTTATTTCACCTAATTTATGAAAGAAAATCCACCAAGCCTCCTTACATATTTTAGACTTGCCTCACATTATTCCTTTAGTTAGTAGACTTTGTCCTGTGTCTCTCCTTCATCAAGTTTTCCGTATCCTTTAAGGTACAGTTTAGCTATCAGCTCTTAGATGCGTTTTCTACATACATTCTTATCCCCAGAGTAAAGTTGGTTATAAAATGACTTTTTATGCTAATTTCAACCCACAGGTCCTGGTTACAGAGTTAATCTCCTTCCTTTGAGGTAGAAATATCCAAAAGAAGAACATTCTCCCTGATTATCAGTTCAAGCCAACTAGCTAGCAATCAGGGCCTCTAAGTCTTACTTTTGAAGGAAATGAATTCTGCTTTCAAAAGACTTGATAAAATAATTATCATCCTGGATTATCTTCCGAGTGTGATAAAATGGAGCTCCGGTTCAGTATTCCACAGGGACATGTAGCTTGTTGCCCCTAGCTACATTGTCCCTGGTAGGCCTGTAAGTGAGTATCTACTCTGTTCAGTATATATCTATTTTTGATTTTTGGAGTTTCAACTTTTTTCTCATTTGATATCAGACAATTGGATTCTAAAGCATGTACCGAATCATGTTATTTTGTCATTTATTGTAATATTGGTTCATTTTGACAAGTAAATCTCACTGAACTAATCAGAAGTACTTCCTCAGGGCTGACCCCTCTAATCTTCCTTTCCCTCAGATTTGTGCATTGGAGGCTTTGGCATTGGCCTCTTCAGCATTTACAGAGGCTGCCAAGTTTCACCTTGTATCTCATGATTTGTTTCAGTGGCTCAGGTGAAACCAGCAACATTTGTTCTAAAATGCTTCTTGCCAAGTGGTATTTGCTGAGGCTGAAGCGTTTCATTACTAATGCAATAATGCCATGACCGCAGAGCCCAGAGGTTTCTCTGTGCAGTCGGGCATTTGTGGCACAGCGCCTGGAGGCACCTGGAGCACCCTTCCCGTAGAGAACAACGGGAAATGGGAAAGGGCGCTTGAGATACACTCTGTTAATTTGGTCAGAACGCCTCTCAGAGAAGAAAGCGTGGCCTCTCACAGGAGAGTGAAAGCAACCAGTCTCCTCTTTCCAGGTTGCTTTTTAGTGTGTCATTATGAAGGATAAACAATCACATTCCCCTGAAGCAAGTTTAGCTTTTCCCCCCAATTGCTCAGAGTCTCACCCACGGTGGGCTCCATAACAGCCCAGTGTGCTTTCCTGAAATGGGGCAAGCAAGACGGATTGGTGTTTGGTTTGCCAGGGCTGGGGGTTGGGGTGGATGGTTGATGGCATAGGTTAGTGTTTTGTTGTCGTCGTCGTTATAATTGGCTGTTACTACAGTTTTCCTGCACCTGGTACTGCCAACAGTTAGTGCACATTTTAAAATCAAGTTGTTCGTGTAAGCTACTGCAATCGTAGGCATTTGCGACACAGAGTTTGGTAACCCTGAAATAGTTAAAACAATGTTGTAATTATTAGCCAGTCAAGATCAAGATCTCTGGCCAAATCCTCTCCCTGTACCGCCTGCCACATTTCCGCAATTCCTCTTAACCTAGAGGATAGGGGACCTCTAATGGGCTCCTGTAACTACTGATGGCATTTTTTCCCATGGTGCACATACGGTATTTTGTGTTCATAGATTGTACGTCATATTGAGTTTTTTAAAACAGTTTTATGTTGCTGTGCCATTTATATCGTAATCATTAGCCCCTTTGGTAAAGTTTTGTTCTTCTGTAATCATGTTTTCATTTTTAATTAATTCAATAGGTGAATTTCCATAAAGATGTCACTGTGCTGGGTTTGTTTTGGTATCTCTGACTTATCAAGGTCATTCTGGATACTTCCCAAGGTCAGACTTTCCCAGGGGATATGAAGGCATTCAGTTAATAGCCTGTGGGTCAGTCTGCATCCAGGCATATATTTCTGAAAGGATGGAATCTTAGAAATAAATGCAATTTGCTTAGACACTGCAGTCCTCTTTCTAATCCTATCCAAAGTAATTGTCACACTTTCCATCTCGGTCCCATTCAACAGCACATTGTTCATGTCAATGCTAGTGTAACTAATTATTACGGGTTTAGGAACAACCTTTGTTGTATTCTATTTGCTATTAGGATTTAGAAATTTCAGTCTAACATTAATATTTAAAACAGTCTGTGCTACCCCCATAAAGTCACCCATGATCAATTTCTATCCTCTAAGTGGTACGAAGAGCTTCTTTGTTATACCAGGGACCAGATTCTTCGGTAGGTTGTCACCCAGCTGTGAAAGCTATAGGGAAAGGTGTGACAGCAGGAGAACATGTTGCCGTCAACAATGATCATGTTGAATTTTTACAGCAGTGAAGGAACCAGATTAAGGATTTCAACATGGGAGCCAAGGGATAACTGGCTTAATATCGGGATACAGGGAAGCAGTAAATGTAGGAAAATACTAATTTCTTTCAAGAAAATGCAAAATGGTTCCAGCACTCTACCAAAGTAGTCTCTTAATAATATTAGTAATAATAACAATAATAAGCACCTTAATTCATCCATAATTTATCAACTTTAGTTTTAACTTTGATAAACAGACTCTTCTCAAGTAATCTTACCATAAGTCTGTTTGTTTTGAACACTTTTTTTCATTTTATTTGCTTTTTAAAACTTTTCACCTTGAAAACAAAAAACTTTCTACTTTATAGAAAAGTAGAAAGAATAGTAAAATGAATTGAAATATCCTTCCCTTTAAAAAAATCATTCTTCATATTATGAGGAGGCACTTTTATACTGAAAAACATTTCTGAATGGCAATATTCATCCACATTCTGCATAATTAAAAAACCGAAACAATTAGCAGTGTGAATATTTTTTTTTTTTTTTTTTGCTTTTGCTTTTTGGTACGTGGGTAGCTCCCTGGCTGGGAATCGAACCCAGGCCGCAGTGCTGACAGCGCCAGTGCCGAAGCCTTACGCCACTACACCACCAGGGAACTCCCAGCAGTGTGAATTGATGTTTTTTATTTATATCCCAATGGATGTTTTTATTAACTTTTATGTAACAAATTTAATTGTAATTTAAAATATACAAAAATGTTAAAAACAATTTTCACGGCAATTTTGTTTAAAATTCCATACTAAGACAACCACTTCAATAGAGAAAACAGGCAAAAAAGTTATGAACAGGAAATTTATAGAAGCGATAACCCAAAGGACTACTGAATGTGAAGCGGGGTTCCACCCATTTCTTCAGGAATTAGAGAAACGCTATTACCTTGTACCCATTGTATTGGCAAAGACTTTGAAAACCACATTGTGCCAAGCATTCCTGCAGTAGCTGATTGGCCCCAGGACAAGAACCTGATGTAGAGCAGTCCACGGACAGAGCCGCTGGTCCCTTATGAGGTAGCTCCTGTAGCTCAGAAAGATGGGCCGAAAAAAAAAATCATTATTTGTTAGGAAACCTGTGTTTAGCATTTTTTTTTTTTAATTAACAAGCTAGGAGGGAGAATAAGAACCAGAGGCATGAGATAGAGCAGAGCCCAGTGCCTGCAGTGTCTATGATGGGCCCTGGCATCCAGAGTCATGGGGTGGGTGGAGTGGAGAAGCCACAGCGTGTGGAAGTAGCAGAGCCCCCCACAGAGTGGTATGTGGCGATTAACAGAGATACCGCGAGGGCCACCATGGGAGCGAAGCAGTTAGTATCACTTCCAGCCGGCTTCCCAGTCCCCAGTCCTGTGCTGCTTGGGTGTCTGCCAGTTCTCTTTCTTCAGAGAGTAGTGGTTGAGGGTAGAGTGAGACAATAAAATACAAAATCAAGGAAGAAAGCCTTCAAAATTCCAGAGGAAAATGACTAGAAATTCTTATACCTAGCGAAACAGTCAAGTATGAGGGTAGAATAGAGGCACTTTCAGACATACAATGCCCCCCAAAAAAAAAAAAAGCCACTAGAAAACACAAAATGACCTTAGGATGTTTCTTGATAACTTTTCTAACATGCCAATATTTACATTATCAGTCATTCAGTACCTTTTCAGACAGTGTTTTAGGCCTTCCTTTAACATGCATTGAGAAATTAGAATATTCCAAATGTGCAAGACATATAAGACATGGATCAGGTTGGCTTTTGGGGAGTTGGCAGAGCAGTATGGGAGTCAGAGATGAAAAGAAAGCTACTAATAAGTAGACAAGGCATGCCAAGTACTGGAATAGTACAGATAGACCCCAGGTACAGTGGAAACACGGAGGAGGCCACTGCATACTCCAGCTGGGAGTGTCATTGGTGAGGTGGTCTATCTGAGCAAGGTGTTGAAAGATAAAACAGGGGGCAAACTGCAATACAGGTCAGGTGCTGCGGGGAGGGGGTCTGTTTGAGAAGCTTTTCGGTAGCTGGAATGTCTGCAAGGCAAGGAAGCAAGAAATAGGGTGTAATTCAAGATTGCTGACACATGGGATGTGAAGAATACCATCTGAGGCTGAAGGCAAGTTCAAGAGTAGAAATTCAAAGTAACTGAAGAGAAGGTAACTTCAGTGAGAACAGGCGAGCAGGTTTAAAATAATATGAAGTGGTGAGAAGTATACCAAGCAGAAAGGATCAGCCTCTTTTCTCCAGCTGATAAGCTAATACTAAGGTGGCTGGAAACTACCAAATGGGAATCTGATTGGAGAGGGAAGGAAAGTGGGATTCATCTGCATGCTGAAGTTGGGGAATTACTACTAAAGGCAGGAGTGCCAACACAGGTAGGGATGCACAATACTTACAAAACACTAGGTCAATGCGTTCTAGCAAATGAAGCACCGTGCTGACCAGTCCGAAGTGTTAACACAACTATTTTAAACAGGTTGCTATGCAGGTCAGGTGCTGAGGGGAGGGGTCAGGTGCTAGAAGCAAAATAAATAGACAGTGTCTTGGAAGTAAATCAAATAGAATATTGCTGGTGACAGAGGATTAAAGAAAAGGCTGGGGAAAGTTAAAATGGTTACTGGTGCTCATCATAGGAAATTCCCCCAAAAGGTGAATTTTTAAGGAAAATTCATGACTCATCTGACGGAGAAGTAAAATTATTCCTGCCTTGAAAGTAATGCTTAAAGCAAAGGAATTTCATTTGGTTTGGATTTCTTTGTAAGAATTTTAAAATTACAAATAAATTGTAAATGAGTTAAAGAATTACTTTCTGACATAGGAAACACTAGGAACTTTTTAAATTTTATTTTAAATTGTGTAATACAAATAATGCATTACAATAATTAGATAAATGGCATCCACAGGTAACATCTTATTAAAATATCTGAGCTGATTTGGTTATTTTGGCCACATATAATAATCATAGTGCTTTGTTTCCATTAAGTGGCTACAAGATTATCATTTAAAAACAAAAAGCATAAGTGCCCACATTTGCCAGTCTCTTTTAGGCTCATTCTGTGACATGGAGGTAAAACCTGTTTTGACAATGGTTCCAATTAGTGTCTGTACAGTGATTTGCATGTGATTAACCTCGATAGACCCACATCTCTCTACTGAGAAGCGTTTCCCTTTCTCGATTTCACATGTAGCACCTGCTCATATAACATAACTTCCTCGTGAAAGCTGAAAACTCAGCACTGGTACTATTGGTGAAATATTTAGAAAGATACCAGAAGCTACTGTTCCCCAAAAGTGATGAGTTTGATGAAAAGACAACGATCAAGCTGTGTCCATGCGTTGCACATGACCAGCCATGCTTGCTGCCTAAGGCTGTCTGTTGGGTGTTGCTATGACTACGAAAAGCCAGTGGAACCCAATGAGCTGCCTGCAGCAGTGCTGAGAGCACCAGCCATTTTACTTATGGAAAACAGTGTGGCATATTCTGCTGAGCTTTATCCTGGAAGAAGCATGTCTATTTTAAAATCGATTCAAAGAAGAGAGGAGTGACGGGCCTATTGGTATACAATTATTACAGCCAAGTATGCCTACAAGCTGCCATTTGGACAGGCCTGTGACTGCTGTGCCTATTAGCTGATTTGAGAAAGTGGAATGCAGTGCGATAATGCTGCCTATCTGCTATCAGACAGCAGGAAAGGTTTTTGTCCTGGGAAGGCAAGCCTTCCCTGCAGTATTATCTCAGCAGCTCTCTAGCTGCTTACTCTGAAAACGAGTGACCCAAGAAGGAGGGTGTTACCGGCTGCGAACAGGGTCTGGTGTGTACTGTTGCATATGAGCGGCAGGTCTGAAAAGGCAGGTGTGTGCTCGGATGGGCACTGAACTGTAACCCAGGCAGACGCTCTCAGGTTTACCTGCTTCCTGTTAACAGATTGTTGGCTGGGAGAGCATCTGCCTGCACGCTGAGGCCGCGGCGGAGAAAGAGGTCCCTGTGTATGCACTTGACTGACAGAGGTAAGTAAGCAATTTTTGCCTTTTGAAAAAGCACAGTGTAACAATAACTCGGAGCAAAACTTAGTGTAAAACATTTTTATTCGTTGTGTTATCTGTTTTACCAAAGACCCAAAGAGAGGACCCAGTTCCTCTCTCTCTCTCTCTCTCTCTCTCTCTTTCTCTCTCTCTCTCTCTCTCTCACACACACACACATACACACACACACACACACACACACACACACTTTCACTTCCACAAAATAGTGTCTGATACATAGAGGTGTTTCAGTGAGTTTAAGTTCTAGAAAGCCTATGATTTAAAAAATTATTAATATGTCTTGAGGTTTAATGTAAATCTTTACTGTTTTAACACACCATGATAGTTTGGCAATATGGATTGTCTTCATGATGAACAAGCTTTCTCCCTTACAAACAATGGATTCTTTTACTAACTGCACTTTGACATATATTAAAGGAATTACATGGAAAATCAGTGGTTTGGAAATTGTGAAGCATTTATTTTTCAGCCTTGCAATTGATGTATTTGAAACTTAATACACCAATGTATACAATTAAATGAGGGAATTCTGCTCTCTATGTAGATCATAGTAACCAGTGGAGTTTGCACTTGCTTCTTCTGAACTCAGAGTCCGGTGTGTGCTGTGTATTGGGGGCAGTTGTAAAGCAAATTGTGTAGGTGTTGGAAGCAGCTCACACATCCTTTCTGAGTATCATGCACGCCACGCTGACCCAGAGCACAACACCCACATTGTGCTCACCCTGCTCGGCATCCAGGGAAAGAAAGGAAGCAAAATCTCCACGTTGAGTTCAGGCACAGCTACCATATGTGGTGGTAAAACTTCTCTTATTGCACAATTTTTCTCACAAGCGGATAGGTTTCAGAGATAGAGAGTGAAACCAAAAATACCGCATACCTCCTACAAAGGTAACACACTAATCAATATTTGCAGCGGATGTTTGCTGCCACTTGCTATGTGATAATAGCACAAACTTTGAACTGCAGTAGGAATTGCCCCTTATTGAGTATGTCTTTGATTTATAGTCTCTCAGGAACAAAGCTGTTACTGTGAATTGAAATTGGTCAGTCAAATCAAAATCCTTGGTGAGGAAATAACCAAATAATGATGAAATACTGTTTCAGCAGCATTTCAGCTTTACCTAAATCGATTCTATTGTTGGTTCACCAGGAACATCAGATCATTTACATTGCCATCAACAATATTTAAGGAAAAATATTTTGTTGAAAACATTGAATGAAAACTTTTACTAAAGCTTGAATCTACCAAGAAATACAAAATAAATAGTGAATAGTTAATCCTAGATTTACTTCTAAGAAATTTATTTTTATTTGCTACCTTTTTTCCAAAATATGAGTGACATGGGAGTTACCTTTTAATTTTAAATAAAATAATACAATTTTATTGCTACTTATGAGCATGTGTCACCTGTTTCACAGATATATCAATATGCCCTCAGATAAGAAAATTATAAAGCACAGGGAAAATATTTTTCAAAACTCCTATTCTAAATGTCGCCAATATTTAAGATATAAAGATGCAGACCAAGTAATCTCAGTCTAGAGAATCACATTCAAACATTTAATGATAAGGATAGGACAAATAGGAAAATGCTTATTTGTGTGCGTGTGAGAGACGTTGTATGGGCTAAAACTGGTGGAGTGATAGCCTTGTACTTCACTTACATTTAACTTTCTGGAAAAAAAAACACCTAAATTAACAGACTTAGTTTTGATTCAAACTCTGTAAAATAAAAATATCAGCCAAGGAAATGATTCTGGTATAGCAGAACGAGACAGGTAGTAAAAGTCTCTCTCCAATATAATTCCCTCAGAGCTTCACATTGCAAGAGCTCTCAGAAGTAACACAACGCAAGGACCTGCATTAAGAAAAGCATTTTGAATTGTCTTTTTCTTGGGGGAATTTTAGAAGAAAAGGTGAGAAATTACTTACAGCACACCTGCTTACCATGTCCTTTTGCTTTTGCGGTAGGCCCATGTGCGACCGGAGCCTGAGCCCGGGAGTGCTATACAAACTTTAGACCTGTGTTATTTTTTTCTACATTAATAATCTTTTAAGGTGAGATTCCGTGAAAGTTTAGCATTTTAAGTCCACTGGTGCATGGCACATGGACATAGTTATTAATTTCACGAATTTGAGAATCAGATGTGGAAATATAATCCCTTAAATCAAGACTTTGCACCTTGGCTTTTATCTGTTTATCTGCCCTTATTTTCTGCCACTTTCCAACTCACCTGCTAGCAATATCAAATACTACATAATTTCCCAAACACCCTATACCAAACTTTTGCAAAGCCTTCTTATAGACTTTTTCTCTAACTCTCCCCCACAACCATGCATCCTACACAATCCAGCTAGGACATCTCCCCAGATACTTCCTCACCTGCCCCTTTGGCTGGCTACATCTGAATCTTATGTCTATAGTTCTGTCCACTGCATCATATTACATCTGTCTGCTCACAGGCTTCCAGAGTTTTATTGACCTCTGTGAGTACTAGAATTTGGCATTCAGACATTGTACTGCTAAACTTGGACTTCACTATTTTCTTACCCATGACTGTAAATATAGGCTTGATTTTGAAATAGATGTCCTATTATCTATTATACTGTCTTTTATCAGAGAAACTCAAAACTTTTAAAATCAGCAGTGAGGCTGACATTTTCCTGATCTGAAAATATGGCTTCAGGGTCACAATTTGATAAAAGTTATAAATGTCCTATAACACACCAGAATCGTCTGAGGGGAAAGTTTGTAAGAAATAAGTGTTAAACAAAATAGCTGAAAGCTTTAATATCTAGAAGGTACTGTTTTTCTATTTACAGCTATCATAGAAGTTGCATAAAAAATAAGTATAGTAAGTATCTCTACTAGAAATTTGCTCTAAAATCAGGCCATTTAAAATTAAGGTTGAACTGATGTTGAATTGATTATAACAAAGATACTTAGGGAATTCTTTTTCATGCTAAAGAAAGTAGAGCTCATGTATTCGAAAGAGACCAATAATTGAAATAAAGTCTACAATGCAGAATTTGTTTTAATATTCCTAAATAATCACTAGTTACATTACACTTTCCTATAACCTGAGTTTCTGCTAGTAACTCTTGTAATAGAGGCATACTTTTGGTTACAGAGACTTCCCACCATTTTTCTGCATTAGATGGCATGATTATTATTTTTTTTTAAATATGCCTAAAATTTTATAGGCCCTTTATGGAAAAATTGCCACAATGCTATAATCAAAAAGAAGAATGGATGAAGAACCTTATTAACATACAGTAAATATATAATCCTTTGCCTCCAAGATATTCATGTTGAAAGCAAAATTTGTAATTACATGATTGTTTTTTACATAAAATAACAAAGACTAGGAAGTTTAATATACCCAAATGTTTGGAATTAGAAAGAAAAATATTTAGGAAATCACCTAAATTCATGTTTCTAGACATTTTCAGCATTAAATTGTATACGAAAAATAAGATAAATAGCAACTCTTAATTATTATGCTGCCCTTCAAAGATTTATTTTGGCTATCTTCCAGCTGATTTCAACATATAGCATGCTAATTAAATAATAGCTGAAGTTGAAATTGGTTCCATACATCTTAAAGACTAATCATGTTTAATCAATTATTTTAATTGTATGTAGTAATTAGATTTCAGGAAACATGACTTCATAGTATTTCTGCATCTTTTTTAATATTTTATATTTTAAGTAAGTTATAATATTTTGAAGGCCTAAATTATGTATAACTATATTTGATATTGAATTGAAACATGTGTGCTCTTGCTGCATTTTGTAGTGAAATATTGGAATATATGATTATATTCGATAGTTTTCTAAAATTCCTCAAACTAATAATTTAATAATGAATCTGTTCATGATATTGTCAACCCTCACTGCAAAAAAATTATATGAAGATTTTCAAAATCTCTTTATCTCCATCATATCTGGAAAAAGATAAGACATATATATTTAGTTATAAGGAAACACTTATGTAACTATTGAGTCTAAATATTGTCAGATAAGAACTCTCATTCCAACCTAAGCTCAGTTAAGATGATCTTATTTGAATAAATGGCCAAGAATCATCAAAAGCAGGTTTTTATGTGGACTTTTGGCAGCATGACAAGCTACACTTCATTCTCTCCTATTCTTCAAAACAGAAATGTACTATTTTACCAAGTAGAAATTTTAGCCAAAAAGATGGTGAGCGTATGTCCAGCATTAATTATGCACCTTTAAAAAGCATTATTTGAATAAAACCAGAAAGTTTTCACTTTTCTTGAATTTCACCAAAGGTTGTCAAAGAAAATTTTTCTACCTAAAAGAAAAAACAACCCCAAATTGAGTAAACATCATTATTTCTTAATTTATTTTTATATCCATGTTATAGTTTAAGGAAAATTTATTTTTAATACAAAACATTATTTAAAAATTTGATTGATATTGGTTTTTGTTTTTTAGTTTTACTATTGTTTATTTTCTTTTCTTTTTGATTTCTTAATTTAACCTAGATATTCAAGTTTTCTAACTTTCTTTTGAGATTTTTTTCTCAGTAGTTGGTGTAAATTAAATGTGAAACATACTTTCTTATAATGAATCTAATCAATGGATTAGTTCAATCAATGTAGAAATAATTCTTCAGTTTAGAATACTTTTCCTGGTAAAAATTTTCAGGAATGACAGAATGTGAAAAGCAGCACAAAACCTCTCAGTCTCCAAACCTTCTGATGTTCTACTCAGTTCACCATCCTTTAGAGACTCATGTGGTTTTAAGGATCAGCCATAAGGAATCCAAAAAACTATGGCAGAAATAGGCTTCTACCCAAGCTCTGGACCACTTGTAAAAATCCTCTGAGAGTATAAGCAGGGAATGGCATAAAGAATGGTAAGTTTATAAATGCCCAGAAAAAGGAAACATGCAAATGAGTTATTCTAAGCAATCATTGACCATGTTGGAAAAAATGTATTGCTATAAACGTTTGTCTGTCTTCCTCTAAAATGTTGAGGTCCCTGCATCTACTTCTAGTTGCGGGGTAGCTAGCTCTGTCAGAGACATTCGGTCGTCTCTGAAGGTGACCATATGTGGAGACAGCAGTCCCGCTGATAAAAAGAAACATGCTTAGGCTTTTGCCTGGGGGAGAATCATTCTGCACCTATTGACAAGTCAGCTACTTCTGACTCTTGGGACAGTGCTAATATCAGACATGAATGAGAAGTTCTTCCTACACTTGACACTACTAAGCTAAAGAGCTACACTTGGTTTCTTAAAAGTGAACTATTTTGTAGAGTGTGAGGTGCCTTTACACATAATAATTTCAAATCTCTGTGCTAAAGTTAACAAAGGAAAAAAGATTAGATAACAGCGTTAGCTATTCTTGTGCAAACCTTGTCATCTGCTGAACAGTTTGAGTACTTTCTGGAAGAAGTACACTTAATCTGTCCGATCCACAATTGCAGTATGGGAAATCCTCTGTATTGCTCCTATATCCTGTGGGGATAAAAGAACCAGCCTCTCAATATCTAGATGTGCACATTTTTATAGCATAGCATTACTAGCAATAAAGATTAAAACTTTATAACCACTTAGTTGTTCTGGAACAGTGTGAATAGACTTGTGTTGTTTGCTGTATCTGGAGCAGGGGCTTGAGCCAGTCTAAGTAAGGGGAGGTCATGAGGGTGGCGAGGGGCAAGAGGATGGGAATAGTTACAGGTTGCTCGGGCGGAATGAAAGTCACAGGGAAAACTCAGCTTGCTTTAGAACAGTAGCTGAGACGTGGCACGCAGTCCACAAACAAGTCAATACATTAAGCATTCAGTTAGTATCTGCTGAATGAATAAGTGGTTCATAATAATTGGTTCTTCCCCTGGAACTGTGCTAATGTTAACACGTTGAATAGCAGATGCTATTTGAATTTAGAGATAAGATTATAATTTACAAGTTTTTCTGGGTTGTTTTTTTTTTAATTATAGAAGAAAAAAAGAAAGAAATGACTACAAAATGTTATTTTAAAAAAATAAAATATAATCTTCTTGGTGAGGAACACTTTATTTTAATAATGATATAAAACACAAACACAATCCAAAGCTTAGATAAAACTCAAATGTAACAGATCATTTAATGAATAATTCAAACACCAAGAAAATTTGATTTCTACTCTTCACTTTCTTAAAACTTCTGGTTACAGTCACATTCATCAAGCAGTGTGATTAATACTAAAGTATTACTTCTTTTTCTTTTAAAATAAGTGTGAGACAGAAAAGTTTAAGCCTAAAGTTACAAAATTTAAGATTTTTTTAAAAAGTCTTTAGAATGCAGCTAAACAGAGAATTCACGATGGAAAAGGATATCAGTCTAGTAGATGTTTTTAATTTAAAAACTGTAAGAGCTGGAAAACCTTACTTGGTCAGTCAAAATATCTGTTTCTGATTAAGCCCAAGAAAGCAATAAAAACATGAATAACTAGATCTCAGTAAACTACAGGAAAAATTACTCAATTTCTTCAATCCAAAAGATGATAATAACAAATTATGTGGAGTTTACTCTATGCTAGCTACTATCCCAAGAGCTTTTACATATATTAACTTTTAATGAAGGCTCTAGCAAATTACAAAACTTTTAAGGACATTTTTAACTGGAATTTTCCAGAAATATTACATGTGATCTTAAAATATTTCCAGGAAAGATATAATGAACAGCACATTTAGTTGTTCCTTCTTACATGCTCTCATACCACTTGTATATGATATTATTTTTATCTCATTTTAATAAAGTTTTCTGTGTCTCATGTTTCCTTATGAAAGTGAACTCCATGATAGGGCAGTAGTGTTCAATTTCTGTTTTTACCTTTATCATCCTGTCATGGGAATGGCCAAGAGAAAATAAGGGATGGTTGGATGATTAGTCCAGGTAGGTTGTGAATCAAATATCAACAAATAAAATTTACTCCAAGGAGAAGAGATAGAGTCAAAGTAAATATAAACTGTATATGATTCCGTGCACCCGTCATCATGAGAAAATTAATATGGTCCACACTTACATTAACTTTATTAACACATTTAATCCTTAAAGGTTGGTTTGTTATAGTTTTTAAATTGTTTTTGGTTAGTACACCTTTCACGTAAACACTAAGATAAATATGAGAGTAATCCTTCTAAAATCATCAGACTTCCTCAGCAGAGGACATCTTGACACGTTCAAAAATGATCTGGCTCGTGTGAACCACTAAAAACTTTTTCCTCAGAATTTAATCTCCTGAACAACTTAACTATATGTTAGTTATCTCTGACAGTCAAGAAAGCAAGGAAAGCGTAGAAAAGCATAATTATCTCCTCTACCAGAAAAACTATTATTCATTTGTTGAAAATATATCTGTTTTGGGAAAAGGGCTTTTTAATAATAATTCAGACGACTGATAATATCTCCTGAAGTCTTTGACACTGACTTTATTTAGAAACATAATGTTTATATGATATATGGTCTGAAAGCTGATTATATTATTGACTTCCTTTCTACCCTAGACTTAATTTTGTAAGACTAACATAATTGATTGATTTATATAATAATTAATATGACTTTTTTCTTGAATTAAAAAATACCTTCCTTCTGAAGTGCATGAAGCATTTTTAATATATTTTAGATTAAATTTTAGGTTTATTGGTAACAGAGAGGAGTTTCATCATCCTCGTTTTATAAATAAACGCAAATGACAAATGAAAGTCACAATCTAGCTTAGTTTGAAAATCATCTTCCTTCTGGCCTAGTGTCTCAAATGTCCTTTCAATCCCTCAGACTGACAGTTGTCTAGTAAAATAATTTAACTTGATCTATGTTATGTGGTATATTAACACATCATAATCATTTTGCACCCTGAACTGTTGCTTCCCTTGGAATGCATTGGGAAAACATGCCCTCACAACTCTGGTTCACTCTTTTTGGCACTGGTATTTAACTTTGCAACTCTCAAGAACTGAAAGATTAGGATCGTAAATTTAAGTTCCTGGGGAATGTTCCATTGGTGAACTGCCTTACTCCCAGACTCCTCAGTCATTTGATTGCATCCTCTCCTAACCCAGCTTCAGACAGCAGGTGCTGGGTTTGCATGGTCCCGAGAAAGCCTGTGAGAAGAACACTGAGATGTTGTTAGATGGGGTCATTCAACCAAAAGAGCTTTTGAGTTCAGCAGAATTTAGGAAAAGTATTAATATGAAATTCATATTTTCTGATTTCCAACCAAAAGGAAAGTATTTTTGAGAAATCTGTATGCACTCCAACGTGTCTCAGAGAATGAGAGTATTTTATCTAGCCATCAAAGCAGCATGGCCCCTTATGGATTGACAGTGAGAAATATTACTTCCCAAAAGGTCAGCTTACTATTGGTGAGTGTGTTCTTTTGGAAAATAAAATCAGAATTTCATCTGGCAATTATAATGCCATATGGCAAATGATTCTAAGGCTATCATCAAACTATATTTGCAAATACATCAGAGCCACAAGTTCTTAACTGCCAAGTGAACTAGAATATCTGGAGTCACTCTTTCCTGTGATCGCTAAGTGGATATGTAAGAACAGGCTTCTCAGCCTCTCTCACCTCTATTTTGCTACCTACAGAGCAGAGATAATAGCACCCACCTCCAAAGATTATCATTAGGATGAAATGAAACGATAGCATCAGGATCGGGTTCATGCTAAATAGTTTGGATTGATTCTTCACAAGAAAAGAGAAACGGAGTTTCTTTAAGTGGGAAAAAGTAATGCTCACGATTGTGTGCAAAAATAGTATCAGTGGTAACAGTACATCAAATTAAATGAACACAGCAAGAAATAGTTCTAGACAGACAGTTTCAATATCTTAAGCAAGAGGAAAAACAGGCATGAGCTAAAGTGGTTGTTCAGGAAGAAAAGAGTGAGGGATTTATTCGGTCAAGATTACTGTGTGTCTGTGAGTCATTCTCCTAAGTGTTTGGAATGCAACTGAAAGAGTAACTGCTAGTCTTAAAAATAGGTGATCCTCATTCAGTGTGGTTTTGCGTTAATAGGGATATATGGCACGCACGGGATCTCCCCTGCTGTGGAGGAGCTCCTGAGGCATCACTGAGGAAGTGTTCGGGGGCTAAAGAACATGTGGGTGATCGTGTTGGAATGTGCTCAGCCCGCCATGACTGAGGAACAGCATGTGCTAAAGCACAGCAGCAAGCAGGACATGTTCTAAGGGCTGAGATCTTTAGGCACGGTTGGAATGCAAGGTGCTGATAAGGAGAAATTAAAATTGGACACGCAGACCAGAGCCAGATTGCAGGGTAATTGCACCCCACTCGGTGAGAAGGCGTTGAACGAATTCAAATCGGAAGGTGAAATGATAAGATGCCCATTACCAAACATCTACGACGGGTAACAGTCTGATGGGGGGGGCGGGGGGACACTAAATATAAGATTTCACCTAGGAGAATAGTAAAAATTACAGAAGGAAAGGTTGAAAGGTTTAGTTAGGACAAGATAATAGATCTGGAGAGAAAGTGCGGGAATCAAGAGAACTTATGAAGATAGAATCAATAGTACTTAGTAGTTATTTGGGGGTGAGAGCAGGGTTACAGTTTGGTTACCAGGTTTCTGTCTTAGGAATATAAGATATGGAAAAAGCATGTTTGAGGAAGAAGATAGTGAAACTGGCCCGAGACTTTTTGAGATGGCAATGCAAGAGGGGTGTCGAGGTGGAAGTGTTTAAAACATGGTTTTCTAAAACAGGGGGTCTAGATCCATAGAAATAGAATTTAATGGGAAAATTCAAGTCACATACATAATTTTAGGTTTTCTGGTAGGTTGCATATGTAATTTTAAATTTTCTGGTAACCACATTTATAAAGGTAAATGGAAAGAGATGACATCAATTTTGTAATGTATTTTACAGAACCCAATGTATCCAAAATATTATGATTTCAATAATTAATGTAAGAATAGTAATGACTTATTTTACATTGTGTGTGCGTGCATGTGTGTGTGTGTGTGTGTGTGTGTGTAGTGTCGTTTTATACTTACAAAATCTCAGTTCGAGCTAGACACACTTCAAGTGCTCAGCCACTGTGCCTGCTGGCACCGTCGTGGACAACAGAGTTCCAGACCTTCAGAGCCTGTGCCGATGTGTATTGCAGAGTGACGGGAATAAAAGTCTTCTGTGAAGGCATGAAAAGTAAAGGGAGCTTACTCAGGAGGGGAAGGGGGATAAAGAGGGCCTGTGCAGTGGCAGGAGAGAGGGAGGAATTGCTGCAACCGCTCATGAACCTGATCTGTCTTCTAAGGATGCAAAATACAAGATAGGAGTCTCAGACATTTCGGGCGCCTTTATCTGTGTTGAACTTTAATACAGCCAGCAACTGCTATATAATAGGCAGAGCCCCGTGCAAGATGAAAATGCAATACCCCTTATTCAAAAATCATTAATAATTTTAAGATGATGACCACAGAGTAGTAAACCCAGTACCTGACCCTTCTGAGCACAGGATCAGGTGCAAATGCTCATGTCACGGGCCGATGAAGCCATCCATGACCGTAACTTGCGTTTTATGAGGTGTACGTGAACACTCTTGCCTCTCGTGAATATAATTCATTGTATTTAATGAGACCGTTAATGAGTTTGCATGACTGGGGGGTACCATGATCATTACTGGCCGCTGCTCTCCCTGGCAGGAAAAAAAGCAGCTTCTCCTTAGGCTGGGGTGCTTGGGACGCCTGAACGCAGCTCTGCCTTCCACACAGCCCACACAAACGGGGCCTCAGCTAAGCCCGAACACCCTCCTCTTGATTCCTGCATCGTGTCAAGGGGGCCCACAGAGTCTGCAACCTGTTAGGCCTCTGGCAGCTCCTCATCATCCTTCTCCCTTCTAGCACAGCCTCTTTCCCCACCCCTTCCCATGGTGACAGAGCATCACAGCATGGAAGTCAAGAGATGGCACCTCCTCGGATGATGGAGGCAGGAGCGCTGGCCCAAGGAAACATAACCTGGAATTCCCTCCTGTGAGCGCAATGGCTAGAAACACGGGGGCGCGCTGTGCTGCTGCAACTCTAGCTCCAGGCAAATGTTTGAAGACGTGGTATTTGGGTGTTTACATTATGGCTTTCTGTGACTGGAACTACCCCTTGCAAATGTAAATGTAATGATAAATTTCAGAATGTCCCTGTAGTGCATTCTATATGAAAGTATGGATCTATTTGCCTTGTTGAATAGCACCAAGCACCAAGACTGCCCCGAACACTCATAAATGTGAGTGTGCCCCCCAAAGCCCCTCGCTCCAGTCCAGTTTCGTCCTCTCTCCTCCTCCCTCTGCCTCTCCATTCTTCTCTCCCTAACTTATCGCCCCAGCCTAGTTGCATTTCTTTCCGTGATTATAGAAATTTGAATTATAGTTGGAAATGTCATTTATTATATCGAGTAAGCAATTCTATGTTATTTATTCTTGGTTGCTTAGTTTTAAAAGTCAATAAATAAGAGTATGCTATTTCTTTTGAAAAAGAAAGTATGAATTAAGTACTTTTTGATGTTTTGATATCACTGATTTTCCCTTTGTTACGTGCCTCAGCAAAGACAGTTTCCTCCAATTCTACATGAAAGTCCCTCTGATTTTTGAGGGAAGGAGGGGCAAGCCTGCAGACCCTGTAAAGGGAGGTCCATAATGGATGTGGCCTTTTTGGGCATGTCACTTAATGTCTTTCAAGCACAGGTTAAGTACTTGAAATGTGAGGATAGTGTGCCTACGTCATAGGGCCATTAGTTCTATAATATGAAATAATTCACGCAAAGTTCACGTGACAGAGAGCACAATAGCTGGCTCTCAATACACAGCATCTAGGCTGTTCATAAAACTCTCCTGGGATGAAAGAGAAATGGGAATCTCCCGGAGGTCTTGACAGATAGACCTTGATGAGGCCCAGAGCAAAAACTACATAAAATAAAAATAAATTTCCACAATAGATAGCCAATTAAATCAAAAACTTCTTAATATAAAGTCACCCAGCTTCCAATGATCACACAGTTCTTAAACTTGAAGTTTAACTTAAAAACTCAAAGAAGCTTCTATGAGAGTCTAACAACATCCTGTATCTTCTGGTCTTCACTTAATTGTATCAGACTAAGGCAAACTAATCCTTGGGTTCTAAAGTATGCAGAGTATTAGCTGCAAACACAACATTAGGATAGAATGACGGAGATCATTATTTTTAAAGATTCTACTTGCAAAGTACAGCCATCCTGCCATTAACTATGCTAATAGAGAATTTTAAATTAATCTTACAGTGCTAAAGTACTCGCTTAAGAATGCATTATATGATCTTTTTCCAATAGATTTATCTGCTTAATTATGTTTTTCTTGCGCTGATCTAAAGTTAATCTTTATGTCACGTGGTATCGAGCTTTGTGATCTACAAGGTTGTTTAGGAATGTAAAATAACAGTAAGTATTCTTATAAATAATAATAATAGCTACACTTCATTGAATGCATACTGTTTCAGGCTGCTCGCCAAATTCTTCAAATACCTCTCATTGACTATTCACAAAAAACTCTGATGAGGGTATTATTCTCGTTTTACAGAAAAGGAAACGGGCTCTGAGAAGTTAAACAACTTGCACGGAATCACACATGTGAGGAAGGTAGGCTTCAGCTCGGGTCGGCTGCATTCCAAATCCTGCACTCCAGCATTTTCTAGGCCGCCTGATGGTGGGAACCGTAGATCAGGCAAAAGAAAACGTTATAACTCCCATTTTATCATTGTCTCTACTAGTTTTGTTTTTTGGCTCTATGGAACTATTTATTTATAAGAGCACAGCGAGTTTCTTCATTCTCAAAGACTGGAAATAGCACAACAATAAAAAGAGGTAGGGAGGAAAAAGCAATCTAGATGGTCCATAGATTATTGCTTTGTGATGAGATTGTGGATGATTTTCTTTTCTTCCTTTTGCTTGTCCACATTTTCTAAACCTACTTAAAGTTATGAAAATTTCAGAATAAGAAGGTGCAAGTAGATGAGGACCAAAGGGCATTTGTGTAGGTAGCATCAATCATGTTTGCACATCTAATAACAATGTTACGCAACAGAAATTAAAAACAAAACAAACTAAACTCTCTGGATATAAATATTTTAGCAATTCCTTTTCACTGTTATAATTTGCTGTCACTTAAATTCGGGTAGATATTCGGAAGAGGTACCATGGGAAAACTGATCACTCCCAGCTTGATTTTCTATACTCAGTGTCAGTGGGCCTGTTTACAGAAGCCATGGCTTTATCTCAGGATTAAGAATGATTAGTTCTACTTTGGAACCAAATACAGTTCAATTGGAGTTCGAAAAGAATTAGAAGTCTTGTGACTATGTCCATGCCGAACAATTTCCCTTTGTTAACCATAGCACTCTCATCTAAAAAAGAAAGTGGCCACTTGGAGAGCGTAGATTTGGGGGGAAAAACAATCTCATTTTCTCCACATTTTTAAAGTAGTGTCTAGTACAATAGACCGCAAGTGTGAGCACTGATGCATATATCTTCAATTCTTATTTCATGGGTAAGTCCTAGCACGTTGAGTCAAAGAGACCACCCAAGGCATTTAAAATAAGAAAACTAAGACAAAAATTTCAAAAGATCCTTCTGAAAGCAGTCACTGTTCAGTATACATTACATGGCCTTGCTTGCCTGACTTTGGTCCTCCATTATTTGCTTTTCCTTGGCACAAGGTAAGCTCTGACTATGAGTTAGGCACTAAACTATGTGAACAAAGCAGAAGTTCTGGTCATTAGGAAGTGTATTCTCTCAAGGTCAAATTATACTGTGTATATGAGGCCGAATTGCCCCATTTATAAATATATGAGCCTGTATAAATAAAATATATAATTACATGCAGTATGGAAACGTTTTTTCTTAAACGTATAAGCTAGTATAAGTGATGCTAATTGTAAATAATGTTTTAGATGATCAGTTCCCTAGTCATCAGTCAGGTACTCAGAATATCTGCTTTCTTGTTATCTTTGCAAACAGTTTTTTGGGATACAGGGTTGCTTTAGGTGCAATCCAGAGATTACTTTGCCTGCTTTAATATTCCAAAGGTCTGAATCCTAAGACCTGCAAGGCAATACCTCTGGTCTGGCAGCTCTGACTCCATTTTAAAGTGGCTCCGTGTACTTACTGTATCTACATACAAGTATATATTTTTAGAGTACTTAGAAAAATCTTTAAAGTTTATGAAAAATGCCATTTTAATAAACATTATTACCAATAGCATATTGCTATGCTCTTAAAAGCACATTGACATCTTCCGCCCCCACCCCCCAATACTCATGGTTTTCAACTCAATGTTCAAATTTTTCAGAGGACAGATATTACGGACTATTTATAACCAAGTACCAAAATCAGCTTTTCTTTCATTTATGTGATGTGGAAGAGAAAAGCAATTTCAATGATATGGAGTCAACGCTGAGTTACAAAAGTGGCTCATTTCAGGAAAACGTGAGCAAGGAATCTTGAGTTGTGCCCTAAATGAATAAAGTCGGTTGTGAAGTAATAAATATAGTTTAGAGTATTTATCTGTAAAATGAGAAAGACTTTCTACCAGCCCTAGTAACTATTTTAAGAATAAGAAAGTTAACATTCTTGACATTAAAATATTCAAGTTACTTTTACATGAGGAGATGATTGAAAAGTGTGAGTGTGTGGGTAAATGGAGTAAAATATGAGTTTCTGGATTTCTTGGCTCTTTTGAGGTAGAATCAGTTCGCCTTTTACAGTCACTCAGCTACTCGGGTATCTTGTAATAATTCCTGACAGTTTATAGTCCTTATCTATGTGGGCGAAGCCATTAGTACATATCCAACAGATGAAATGACAAAAATACATTTATTTTTCTTGTAATGCCAACAGTGATTATCATGTAAGTGAGAATCAGGACTGTTTTAGTTTAAATGTGTCTTTGTGTGTGAGTCTGGACACTAATCAGTATGTGTTAATAGACTGATTTACTTACCTCATTGTTTTTTATGTTTAACATGTTATCCCAATGCTGGTTCCTCTCAGAACAAAGTTAACATAACCACTGAAGCAGTGAGTGAAGATAAGTAATAAGAAATAAGACCCCAAATCTCCTATCTCCTCCAAGTCTGTGAAAGTAGAGCCATGTTTCATCAGCTTAGAAATTAGTAAGGACCATTCATAAACCTTTTCATCACAGGAGGTATTTTGTTTCTCGTTGAAACAGAAATGGCCAACACAGCCCATGAGAAACTACTCACTTTGATTTGGAAACAGTGCAACAGTTTATATGTATTTATATGTATAGAAACGAATTTCAAGTTCAAAAGTACCTTCCAGATGCACTAAGACAGTGAGAAGATGGTTGAGAAGCAAGAATGGCAGCAAAATTACATAACCAATCCTACCTTTGTACATTTTCAAGAATTATTGAACATGTAAAAAGGAGTTGAATGAAATACTGCATTAAAAATCAAGATGATTTAAATGTTATGTGTCATAAATGATGCTGTTGTAAGAAACTAATGTATGCTGAAAGCATCATGCAAACATTCTTTTAAAAACAAAAATAGAGATGGGTTTATAGAATATACTTTGTTTAATAAATTATATTTATATAATTTATTATATATTACATTTGATTATTTACAAGTAGAGTTATAGCTATAAATACATCTTATATAAAATATAATTACCATGTTTTTATAATTATATAATATATAAATTATAATTATAAGTGTAACTTATAACTGATCTGATGAATTACATTTTGACAAAATTAGTATGACTTTATTTTGAATAATTTCTGCATGAATATCTTTGTAGTTCATTTAAATCCAGATGAGCTGTGGTGAATGAGAATGAATTCTCTAAGATGATATTTAAGAGCAGAAAGAAGACAGTACCATTTTCTATGAACAATGAAAGTAGCTAACAATCCCCTTACGGCAGCACAAACTTAAGCTTTAAAAATGGATCTTACGCTGATTTCTAAGGAGAAAAAAGAGCAATATTATGTTCACTGAAAAATAAAATCATCACAACGAAGACATGCTAACCTGTCTAGATCTGTAAGCCAAACAGCCCACAGCATAACAGGAGCCCGCAGCCTGGGGTGTGCTCTGAGACCCGGAGTCATGACTCACCAGCTCATGTTCTTGGGTTTGTAGGTTGTGGTGTTTGTTACTACTTGAAATTTCCAGCACCTTTGTGCTTACCCAAAATAGAATGCGGTGCACAAGTTCAATTTGGAGTCTCAAAGGCCTGTTCAAATGCGCGCAAGTCTTTTAAAAAGAGGCCAAGTGGATAGATCTTAATCAGTAACATGAAAACAGAGTTCGCATTACAGAATGGTAGAACCACTGCAATTTATAGCTCAGGTCTGGCCACAAGTGATGGGCACCATTTATTAAGACCTTTCCAATTCCTTCTTCTCTTACCCAACGTTGTATGTGCAAATCTAAAGGTGACCTAAATTTAGTCTTCTTTATCTGTCTTTGAGGGTAGGATTCATTACAGGATATAATTGCACAGTTTGCCAAATAAGTGCACCCTAATATAATGTTATAAAATGCACTTAGCTGCAGGTTTCTGTTTTGTAGAAGCCTTTTACTAAGCAAACCCAGCATTGATGACAATAATTTCTCACTGAGGATTATCTCATTTTTTTGAGCTAGTTTTCTAATTATCCTCAATGGTGTTATTCTTCGTTGATGATTGATTCTGAGATCACTTTATTCTACTCGAGTGTCTGGCTATTCCTCAATTAAAATGTATCTAATATTGGACTCTAAAGCTCCAAATTTTACTTATTTTCTCTTTAGAACTTAGTGTATCAATATTTTCACCACTGAACCCTTTCTCTCTAAAATTATTGCTGATCTCATCATCTCTACTATTCGCGTCCATTAACTTTTCTCTCTAAATACCTCTTTTTGTTGCAGTTGAAGCCATCACTTGATACTTAAATTAGTCTACTACCATGGGTAGCATTAACCTCTAATTTAGTTCATTGGGGGTTTGAATAGCGGGTCTCTATCAAAGTTCTTCCCAAGCAATAGACAGCAGCAGTGCAGGCTGGAGTAACTGGTGCTCATGGTACAGGCTGACAGGACCCAGTGGGAATTCTCATCCCCTCTCAGACCTAGAATATGCTGATGATGCTGTTTATGCCCCATCAGCCCCATCAGGACATTGTTTCTCAGACTGTGGTCCTGGCGATGGCTTTCCTATAAAGCGATCCTCCACACCCCAGTTTTGTATAGGTAAAGGGAATAATTAGATAGGCGTTGTAATGTTCCTTGCAGCTATGATTCCAGGTTTAATGAAAAATATTATAAGAAGCATGGGGAGCCTAAATCAGTGCTGTCAATCTCCAGATGGCTGTCTCTGAGAAATGCTGAAACAGCAATCTAGGGTAGAACAGGTCCATAATGCCTGCCCCTCTAGGATCAGGGTCACTGGATTTAGGCATAAAACCTGTGAGTTCCCAAGATGAAGACCCTCCATGTATAGAATACAGAATGTGAGAGGTGGCAGGAGGTGCTCAGAGAGACATCAGAAGATCTGAGTTTCATATAAAAACTCCTGGGATTTAATGAAGTCAGAGTTAACAGAAATCACAAACCTACATTACCATCTTTCTACAAAGGAAGAAAGTATAGGTGATGTATAGAAATAGCCCCATTTAAAGATGCTCTTTATAGTCCCCTCAGGTAGCATAATGATCACTATGACAATTTTTCTCTGCCTCTACAGCTTGTCATTCCCTTCTAAATATGATGTGTGAAGAAAATGTCTTTCATTTACTTTTTACTTAAATCTATTCATCAAAACGTCAGTTCAATTTTTCAATGCCTGTCTCTCTCAGCAATTTTCATTTAAATGACTCCAGCCTTCTATGCATTGTTGTGGTTGTTTCAGTTTTCCATGCAAAGTACCCCTGCTTCATTTGTTATATATTCAATCAGTACATTTGAATGACCAGACATTGTGCTGGGAACTGGTTATACTTATGTTTTCAAAGGGAGTCCTGCCCTCAAACAGGCTACAGTCTAGTAAGAAAAGACAGGTAAATAACAATAATGATCCATTAAACCCTTTTCTGCAACGGGCCCTTGACTGATTTCCACCGTTTCATTTAATCTTCTCAAAGGTTCCCCAAAAGGTAGGTTGTGTGTGTTATCTGCATTTTATAGATGAGAAAAATCAAGGTTCAGGCATATTAAGTAAGTTGCCCAAAGTGACAGGGCTTGCCACTGAGGAAGCGTTGAGGTTAGCTCTGACTTTATTTTTTTTTCCTTCCATGTAATCATTGCTGTAATAAACCGACACTCATATTTCAATTATTAGTCTTTATAATTGTAGTTAATGTGTAGAAGTTGGTGTGTGTTTGTTTGTAACAAAGGTGGATAAGATTATAACTCGGCTCCTCCTGCCTGCTAAGGGAGTGATCGACTCTTACAGGGCCTTGCAGAGTCAATTCCCTGCATCTCCCAAGCGGTTCCTTTCAATGCCAACATCTTTCCTCTTCAGACTTCTTCTACTCACCAAATAAGCTGGTGATAATGTTGTTGCTTCAAAGAAGCTACGTCAATCATAGACAAAGTCATTAGCAGAGATGGAAATTGCCTTAATCCAGTGTTTGACACACGAAATCTTATTTAAAAATTGAAATTTTAAAAACCCGTAAAACTTTGAAGGAGAGCTATCTGAAGTGAAGTATAAGGAAATTAAATTCATTATCTAGGTGCGTCCAATTCATTTCCATTTCCCCATCAACAAAGTAAAAGTACATTTACTTGTGAAGATCAATTAATATATTTGCAAGGAATATTTTTTTCTGCCTGGTTTTTTAAAATTCCTAATGCATTCCAGCTATGGTTTTCCATATATTGTCTTCTTCTGCCCTCTTACTGATGCTCTAAGGTAATTAATGATATCCCTACTTTTCAGATGAGGGAACTGAGACCCAGAGATCATGCCCAAATCAAGGAGCCATTAAGGAGCAGAATAGAAAATTAACTAAGGACTACTTATCCTTAAAACTCATCCTTTCAACTACATATGTTGTTCATCATTGAGACAATGATGATAACAACAGTTTATTTATTTATGGGGTGGTTCCCTGGCTGGCAATCAAGCCCAGGCTGCAGCATTGAGAGTACCAAAGCCTAACCACTTCACCACCAGGGAACCCCCAACAATGACAATTTATCCAACCCTTATGCATGCCTATTTCATATCAGGTATTATTTGAAGAGCTTTCTGTATATTAACTCATTCAATCCTCCTAACAATCATGTGAGTCAGATACTATCATGATTCTTAGTTTGTTCATAAGAAAACTGAAGCGCAAGGAGACTGAAGTAGTCACACTGCTGGAAGCGGTAACGTAAGATTCCTCTATGGCAGACAGCCTCCAGAACCTTATTGTCAGTCATCATGCTCTTGGCACATATGAATTGAAAGACTAGCTATTTCGATATGACCTCCACCTATAAAATGGAATGTATTGCGATTTATAGCCATTTCTTCAGTGTGTAGTACTCAATGAGAAGCCACGAGACAAGTATGCTTAAGATAATTTCCATATATATGTGTATATTTTGTTTTATTTAAAACTGAAAAATTATTGCCTTCCTAATCCAGTATACCTTGTCCTCAATTAGGACTGACAATATTTACCATTTTAAGAAATCATAAGTTGAAATCTTAAAGGTTATTTAATATTCAAACTCAATACATTACTAGCCTTGAATATTTTTTCAAAATCACCTTTCCTCTAACAAGGACAAATTCCATCATTCAATTTAGCTTTTCAAAGCTTGGTAAACTACATTGAAATGACCCTGTTCAAAGTTTTCTGAACAATGCTGTGGGAATGTACACTGAGAACAGGATAAACAATGGGTTCCTGTTTTGTATTTCCTGTAGGCTATTATTATATTTTTATTTCTCTCAATATCACTGATCATTAAATTAGAAAGAAAAGAACCAACTACTTTACTATAGAGTCAAAAATATTCAAATGATGCTGCCCTTGGGGCCTCAAACATAATGGCTCTGTTTTTCATGGCAATTTTCACTCCATTAAGAAATGATAATGGGCCTGAAACTGAATGCCACACTGTTGCAAGGGCTAGATGTTGATGTCCAGAAGTTCTTTCAAAACTCCCGAAGCTATGCTTTTTTTACATGATATCTTAATGGCAGGCCTAACAGTCTACGGCTATCTTTCAGCCAGCACAATGTAATAAAGTTGTTCTTAGAGAATTGTGTCAGGTATGTTTCAAGCTTCAAGAAACAAATTACCTCAAGACAGCCATTTAAGGAGAGGAGAGGTTGGTTTAGCTCAAACAATGCGAAACCTAGAGGGGGTTCAACTCTGTCATCCCTCTCTTAGCATTTGTCTCTTATGATGGCATCAACATTTCTGTCAGCTGAAAGGAGGAGGGTGCAAGGCTAAAGGGCAGACAGCTTATTAGCCAGTACAAACCACAAGGAGATCTGGGAAAGTAAGCTTTTAAATAGATATAGGATCAGAATCCTGTAGTAAAGATGAAAGCAAAAATGGATCCTTAGGGAAAGCAGCCATCATCTAAATAAATACAATTAATTTATTTTAAGGAGTAATGAGTATGGCAATAGTGACTGGATTGTAAAAATAACATGTGTCACTAAGAAACTTCAATCAAAAATGATTCTTAAAAAAATATTTGTTGAGAAAAAGAGGGCAATTGCTAGAAGGTAAAAATAAGAGCATTGGCTTTGATTCAGAGGTCCATTCCCCAACCCTCTGCCTAAACACAAAACACCCATTGCTGTGCAAGGATAGGTCTTCGGGAGCCTTCCACTGGAGTGTGAACAAAGATCCCTCCCACCTGCGTTGTTTTGTTTTGCCTTGTTTTGTTTTGTTTTTTGTAAAATTGAGATATCATTACTTGTTTTTTGACATTTCTCATGTGCCTCTCTCATACCATCTTATGTTTTGTGTTTCCTTTTATGCTCAAGACTGTTGTTCCTGTTTTTAGTAGGTTGATCTTGCTGGTTAGAGCATTCCCTCCCAAGCTTTTCTAGATCAGTCATAATAAACATGAGAATATTTGTAGGCACACTGAAATAAACAAATGAGGCTGCTAATAGCCAGAGGTGACTGGTCTTGAAGTTTCCACTGCCTGGTCACCTGAGGGGATCAATATGGCAGCAACATCTGTGACCCACTCGGGACACTGATAGGTCTCACAAAGAGGTAGGAAGGTTTGGATTAGAGAACAGATAACAGAAAATATTAACATGTCCAATCTCTGCAGGTTCCCATTTCCAACCTACAATAATGTAGGAAGAAGTTTTTCTTGTGCACTTTGATATAATGAATCTATAGTTCCTTCTAACCCTTGAATGTCGGTCAACGATTCTTCATTGTACCGTATTCATCCTTCATCTCTGTGAGTTTCAAGGACACTTTTCCAACACTTTGTGTATCATTTATGTGTGCAATTATCCTTACAAAATTAACTTTTATGGTCATAGTAAAGTTGGAAATGTGCCATGAATTGTTGGGTTAATTATGTCCTTGTTGAGTGCCTTAGAAAAGGTGTATTTCATGCTATGCCTTGGTGGTTTTAAAGTGTTTTACAAATTTATAAACAAGATGCACAAAACCATTCTTTAGCTATAATCAGCTTTCCTTTGCTCAGGGTAGAAGAGTTTACACAGTTTCTTCCAAGACAACAGGGCAAAGACCAGCACCCAGCCTCTGATTCTTGCTCTGTACCCTGGCCACAGAAAGCTCTCCTTTCCTCTCCTATTGAGATCACGTGGCCCTTTGCAAGAGGACAAGGTCACACATCTCCCAGCTTCTCAGTTAGTGGCCAGTAATTCATTGTATAGCTATAATTAATACATAATGTGGATATGAGGAAGGGTTTCATGCCACAGGAATGATAGTGGCCTGATGGGTAACATTGTTAGTTTCTGTCTTTGTGTCTGTCTGCTGATATACTACTTTATAAACAGTATCAGATATGTCTTACAGAGATCCAGGTGGCATAACCATCTAGTAATATATAGACAAATATGTAATTCTCTCAACAACCTTAATCAGAAGAAATTTTTATAGGGACCTCACCTGAGTGACGAATACAACCTAACAGAGTATTACATAATTCTGGAAAAATGTCTGGAGAGATGCTTCGTGTAGGTAACTTTCAAATCAATTTTAGAAGATAAATGCCATTTATTAAGATAATAGTGTATATTATATCCTAAGGAAAAAGTAAGTGGCATCTGCCTCTTGAGACAGCTTTAAACCAAATATGTAACTATAATACATTCTATTTCAGTGTGTCCTCTTGTTTGGAACAGCTGCTTAATGAGAATACAGTTTTTTTGCTTTTTATAGGGTAAAATACTCTTTATTTCACAAGTTCTGACAATATATATAACAAAAATGCCATTGTGTTGTTTAATGCCTTCTGCAGAACTTATTTAATCCTTTATTTATTCAACAAATACATATTGAGCACTTACTTTATGCCAGGTATAAATACATGTGTCAGGAAAACGTACAAAGTGATGGGAAAACAAGACATGCTAGGATGACAGAGAAATGCATGAATCAATGACTCAAATAAATGTAACTATTTTTGACACTCAAGGGGATGAAGAATATCATCCTTCAAGAGTTAAAACCAACACAAAAAGAAAAAAGAAAGAAATCCTCCCCCCCCCCCCCCCCCCCCCGCAAAGAAAACCCCAAACAAACAAAGAAAAACCACTTAACCTTGGCTAGATCAGGGAAAAGCCCTTCCTGAGGAAAGCACACTTCAGCTGAGGGCAGAACAAAGGAGATCCAGGGAGGGGCAGCTGCACACCCAGAGGCCCTGGACGTGGCTCACCCGGGAAATGAGAGAAGACCAGAAAAGCTAGAGGAAATGGAGCTGGAAGGAAGGTAGGGAGAAGAGGGTGGAGACGTGCAAGATACCAGAGCCTACAGAGCCTTACAAGGGCCATGTGGAGAAGCCTTAACTTAAGGATGTCTATACCCTACCCAACAACTGTTACACAAGCTCCATTCAATGGAATATAAAATTCAAGAAAAGCTAAGTCATGGTTATACAAAACAGCAAAGAGACTTTTTAAAATACATATGGGATTTAGACAGTGTGTTTGAAAACAAAGTTTTAACTGAGAAAGTGAGTTTTCATAAAGGTTTTAAGCAATTTCTATATAATCTCTTGCATCTGATCACAGTCTTTAACCATTCATTAGGGTTTTCACCTTGGTTGGTGAAGCCCCTTGCCAGATTATATAACAGCACATGGGATGGCGAATCACCTCTTAGAAAACATTTGTTCACGTCAGTAACCAGGTAGGAGAAGTTACTGGACATACAATTTGACAACTTTCAAGTAATTTCAGCTGCAGATGTAGATTAGGGTGTGGGTGCAGGGTGCCAAACGTAATTTATAAATACAAGCAAAAGCATAGATCAGATATTAGAGTTAGGGAGGGGTTTGTAGCCCAATTCCTCTGGCTTGTGCCTTAGGGCACAAGGGTGAAGACTTGCATGACAGCTCTGAAATCACTCAACTCGTGGACTTGAGTTTCTCCACTCAAGTGCGTTTGTTGTTGAGCTCTGAGCAGACTGAGGTTCCTGTAGATATAGCCTGGCTGACACTTACTAAGTCCATGATGCTAGCAAGTGTCATTTTTGTTGCAAATGCTTCATTTTGTTTTGTGTGGTTGAGGCAGACAAGCATAAAAGATGTTATTACACTTAATGTAGCCTTCATTGTGCATCCCCTGTGCCCGACTTCAGGGCTTCACCTGTTCCTTTAAGCGACATTATCTGATTTCTATAGTCCCTAGAGTATGAGAATCTCATTGCCTTTTCAATACATCCTTGAAACTCACACCAGTGTTTCGGGCAGTCTTAACTGCCTATCCCTAAACACTAAAATATCTGCCTAAGAGAATGATGCATTGTTCTGGAGTAGTAGACAAGCTTCTAAACTGACATAGATCACCAAAGCCTTCAAACATTTATAGTGCAACTCACTTTTCAACGGACTTCAGAGAGGATAAAACCATAATTTAGAAAACAATATTCATGGGAAAACTACATTCCCTTCCTTTCTACTGAGATCCTCTCAAATAATAGGAAGTGATGAGGAATCAATTGAGAATTCTGAGTTCTCTTGGGAAAATTTTTTAAACAACTCTCAATGAAGCACTTAAAATACATGTATTCAAGAAATCACCCACACAAAAGTCCCTGGAAATCATCATGGTATCTGAAAAAAATGACATTAGGCCAAATATGGAAACCTGTACGGCTAGCTAGTCTACTATATTTTAATTACTTAATGAACAATAGTATTTATAATGTGCCAGACTTTTCTAAATTCTTTAAAGCAACTATTATAATCCTTGTAATAACTCGATGAGGTAAATCCTATTACAAAGAAGGAAACTGAGGTTCAGGAAGGTCCTGAGGTTCAGGACCAGGATTCAAACCTAGACACGCTGTCTCCAGATTCTCTGTTTTTAAACATTATGCTTTTTTTTTTTTAAGTTGTCTGAAAAAAACAACCAATTAAGCAAGAAGTAAAGCTACAAATGATCGCTGCATGCAGAATTGGGAGATTTAAATATTACCAATGGGGCCCATTTACAGTGATGATTTTATGTTTATGAAACCATCGAAACACATGATGTGCTGGTGACCACCTGAAAATGTGAGAAGTCATTTGGCAAACTAGTCATTCAAAACAGTGTGCATACTTATAGGGACAGATATGTGCTGAAGAATAACAGAAGACACCTCTACTCCAAAGCATGCATCTTTTTCCAAGTTCTAACAATCAGAGAGTGAGTTAACAAGGTCCTCTCTTGAGATATAAACACCCTGGAGGACAGTTTGGTCTACGTTAACTATGCCTTAGTGTGCATTGTTTTATTTAGACCAGTCCTTAGCTGAGAACAATCTCATTTTTTATTGTGTGCTATGGAGAGAGAGAAGGAAATGTACAATCAAACTGACTTTCAACACTTTTGTCCATTTTTTCCCCCTCCTTATCTCTGAAAAATTACGCCTGCTTGAGCCTCGGAAACAATTCCTGTCCTCATGGAGAGTTTAAGAATCTCAGTTAACATGGTGGCTAGTCTCATTCATGAATTGTACCAGGGTTCTTATAACTAAGTCCTAAATTCTTGGAGCTTGCATCTCTGCTACTATTCTAGTTCCTGTGAGACCAAGGCCA
Organism: Lyroderma lyra; assembly: GCA_004026885.1. Classification (NCBI taxonomy): domain Eukaryota; kingdom Metazoa; phylum Chordata; class Mammalia; order Chiroptera; family Megadermatidae; genus Lyroderma; species Lyroderma lyra. The sequence goes on along the minus strand of PVJL010000588.1, from coordinate 107,057 downwards.
TGCTCTGCTTTATCCAGTCTTGAGCAGCTAAGGACCTTCGTCAGACCTGAAGATGTGGAAGGCCTCTTGCTAGGTTCCTCCTGCTGGTGGCAACACCCCCACCCCAACTTCATTGCTATTGGTTTCCACCATCCACTCATATCTTGTCCTCCTAGCACTTGATGATCTCCCAAGCAACTGCCCCTCACAAAGAAGAAGGTGTCTGGTTTCTGGATCCTGGCCCCTCTGCATGTGGTCTGATGGATTCCACTGCCCATCAAACTCCAAGAGCTTGCTTTTGCATTAGAATCTCCCAGGGATCTTTTTCAATATGGAGATGCTTAGGTTTCATCCAGACCTAACTCTCTAGAGGTAGGTCCAGGATACTGGTATTTATAAGAATTCTCCAGTTAAATCTCTTATGTACCCAGGGATGAAACACAGTACTGTGTATCAATTTCTCCCAAATTTCAATGTGCATACACATAACCTGGAGATGTTGTTAACATGTACTTGCTGGTTCAGTAAGTATGGGTAGGGCCTGAGATTTTGCATTTCTGAACAATAAATAGCTCAAGTGGTGACTTTGATGTTGGCCCACAGACCACTCTTTAAATAGCAAGACTCAAGACCAGTGGTTTTCAAAATGTGGTCAATAGTCACCTAAAGACTTATTAGAGCTGCAAAATTTCAGGACCTTTCCCACTTACTATATCAGAAAGTGGGGGTGGCACCCTGATCTCTTTGAGGGCTTTGTATAGAGACTGAACTCTCAGCCTATATTCCATTAACCAGAGTCTACAATATCTGGGAAGTCCAAGGAACGTTCTGAGCTGTCTCTTTTGTCATGGGGGAGGGTAGTTGAGTATTTGCTCTGACTCTGTTAGGGGATAATCTTCCTTCTTCTGAGGTAAGGATCAGTCCTAAGTATGGGACCTGTTGAACTATCTGGGCCTTTGGTCTCGAGACCTTATAACCTTGTTCAGCTAGGAGGTTTAAGGTCTGTTTGTGCTAATTCTTGGTTAGGGGAGCAAATGAGTAAATTATGTGTATATTGAATGTGTGCTCTCCACTTAAGGGATAGGTAGGCTAGGTCCTTAGCCAAAGCTGCCTCAGAACCCTCATGGGAGGACAGTATAAGTGAGCTGCTGCTGCTGTCCCCCTCCATCCCATTCAAAGGTAAATAGAAATTGAGAGGAAGGATCAAAGGACCTGTAAAAGAAGGAATCCTTTAAATCTAGGACTGAGAACCATTCTGCCTCTGAGGGTATCTCCCTGAGGATTGTATATGAGTTTGGGACTATAGCATGGAGGGCAATTTCTGCCTTATTATGATCCTTAGACCTTGGAACTTTTCTTTACGGAGAAGATTGGGATGTTGCAAGGAGATGAGTATGGTTTTAACAGAACATACTTGAGGAATTTCTTAGTAAGGGGCTGTGGACTGTCTTTTGTTTTAGGTTTTAGTGGGTATTGTCACTGGTGGGGGTCATGGGAGGGGTCCCTAAGTTGAATTTTAATTGGGGTGGTATTTTTGGCTCATCCTAGGACTTCCATTGCCTCAACTCCCAGGTTTATTTGGGTTACTTCAGGATAGAGGTCTCCCTTTCTGAGAGCAGTATAAGTACACTAGGGGGAGGGTTTCCAAATATTAGATGTGTTCCTACTCTCTGGAGGATAGCTGGGGCATTGTGATATAACTAGGAAGGAGTGAGAAAATAATCTTTCCACATGAGGAGAGTAGGGGAGGGGTAAACCTCTGGGTAGTGGGCTGTCCCTCCACCTCACCTACTTGATAGGATTTCAAGAAGAGAGTACCAGAGAAAGAATTTAGGCTGGAATAGGCAGCTCCTGTATTTAGTAAGTAATTTATGGTTCTACGAGCCGCACCCAAGGTCACCCTGGGCTCCGTCCCCTCATACGGTGATGCTAGTTTCCGAGAGCCAGAGAGAGCCTTCAGTTTAAGGCTATAATAGGTTGGGGTCTGACCAGGGGAGCCAGCCCTCTGGTCCTCCAGGTAGTCTCTTTCCCAATGGCCAAACTCATGGTATGGGACAAAAAGTGTGGGCTAGTTGAACAGAAAGGCCCGAGCTCCCTGGTCCCCAGAGGCACAGAGGAGTTCGCAGAAATAGAGAATGCTATTTAGTGAGGAAGAAAGAAGGTTCATCCTGGGGGGCTGGGAATGAGCTCAAGGGAGTCTAAGCACTCAAAACTGCCCCGGTTAGTTTTCTTGGCCATCCTAGAATTATGGAAGGAATGAAAGGAAGAGCAAGAGGGAGAAGGAGATGCCAGAGGGGGAAATCTGTGACATTAAGGTGCCCTTGGGAGTTCCCTCACGCCACACAACCCTTTACCTTCAAGCTTGCTCCCAGGGGCTGCTCTCGTGGAGCCTGAGTCATGCACTGAACCATGCCCTGGGGATGCATTTCCCGTTTCCCTGGCAGTGGCCCTCGGGATGCCCTGCATGTGGGAATGGAGGGTAGGCTGGGTAGGCGCCAAGGCCAGGGCCACGCCACCCAAGGGAGAGAGAGGCGAGAGAGAGAGATTTTGATTTTCAGTTGCAGAGGCAGGGCAAGAAGGTGCCTGACCATAGAAGGGAGGGGCAAAGATAAAGTCAGAGGGACTCCTTTCCTGGGGCTGTACTATTCCTATCATGGGGAAATGCCGCAGCGGTGGGTATGGTATGATTTTGAAATTATGTCCCCGGTTACACAGATATTTTCTTGTAGTCTGTGGGGTGCCCATTGCCAGTCTTCTGGGATTTGGGACTGACTCATCCTCTCATGGAAGAAATTCTAGTGGCAGGTACCCTAGTGGTTTTTAACTCCCCTACCCATGTCCATAATGTGGCTAAAGCATTTTTGCAGTGTTTCAGTCCTGCAAACGCAAGAGGTGGAGACAGACTGTGAAGGGAGAAGGCTTGGAAAGCCCAAGGGAGGAGAGAGAGATAGATAATGAGGAGATAGAGGCAGAGGCAGAGGCAGAGACAGAGGTGGGAGAGGGAGAGGTGGAGGTGGGGGGGGGGGTGGAGGTAGAGGTAGATACAGAACTGAGCCACCAAGTAGCTACTCCAGGGGATTGTTGCGGGGAGGGGACTTGGATGCTTGAGGACCGTCTTCCTGCATGGTGCGTGGATCTTTGCCTTCTGCCTAGCAGGATCTAAGTGAGTGTCCTGGACCACAATCTGCTCACAGGAGACCCTTTTAAGGTAGTGGGTGCCATAAAAGCTTTTACAAGTTCATCCTGTTCCCACCAAATTATGTGGCAAAGGGTAACTCGGCCATTGAAAGGGGTTAGGGAAACAAGAAAAGTAAGAAAAAGTTCTTTGAATCTGGGAAACCAAGTCACAGAACTATTATAGAAGATGTTGTTGGAAATGACCATTTTCCTTGGTTCTTATCTTCTTGAAGGAAAACATTCAGTCAAGAGACAGAATTAAGAAAGCGACAGGCAGCGAAGTTAATTAGTAAAGCAAGTGCAGCCCCAGGTTGGAGTGGGCTGGCCCAAGGGTAGGTAACAGCAAGTCTTATGTTGTGGGAGGGTTTTGCCCCTGGGGGTAGGATTGTCTTCCCCCTTCCCTCTCCTGTACCTTCCTCTGTCCCCCCTTCTCGATTTCCCTGGGCGTAAGCATGAGAACGACCATTGTCTCATAATTTATTTGAAAATCTCACTAAGGAGGGCAACACCACAACTGTGTGATCCTGTGAATCTGAGTGTGCAGGACGTACAGCTTGATAACCAGGACATTTGTGACGCAAATTGGGCCAGAGGCGGGACCTTGGTGGTCCCTAACTATGGTCAGAGCGAGCCTACTCTCTTCTCTTTCTGCTCATTTCTACTTTTCTACCTACCCTATCAGGGTCATAGTCTGTTCATTCAAGTGAGATTTTGATACCAAATGACTATAATACTATAGTCGTGCACTGCATAACCATGTTTAGGTCAAGACCACACATACAGTGGTTCTCCCATAAGATTATGATGAGGCTGAACAAATTTCTATCACCTACTGACCTCATAGGTTTGGTAATGTTTTAGCTCAACACATTACGCACACGTTTGTGGTGATGCTGGTATAAACAAACCTACTGTGTTGCTAGTCCTATAAAAGTATAGTATTAATACATAAATTTATGTGCAGTACATAATACTTGATGATAATAAATGCCTTACTACTTTATGTATTTACTATACCATACATTTTTATCATTATTGTAGAGTGTACTCTTTCTACCTATTAAAAAAATTGCTGTTGTTAAAAATTAAAATTTATCTAAGTAAACTTGAAGATCTAAGTGGCTTTTTTAAGTGATTTATGAATGGGGCAGCATCCCATCTAGCAATGAGAAGGCGCCCATTAGGGGTTGTGCAAAATAGAAGGTTTTTATAGGAAGAAGGGTGGGGTAAGGGAGCCATTAAAACAAAAAAGAAAAAGAAAGGATTATTTTGGGGCTAAGACACCTTTTCTTTGGGGGAAGAGAACAGGAAGGATTTTTTTGTCATGCAGATTGTCTCTTCATTCTTTGGGGGATGGAGCGGACCCTTTGTGGCAGATTATTTTACTGGTGCTTGACCAGAGAATTCCACACCGGTTCATTAAGATTTCATTTCTGGGAAGGGTTGAAATTGCAATCAAATCAGGTATTAAATCTAAGTTTGGTATCATGGGCTTTTAGCATAAGTGATGCCATTTTGGGCCTGCAGGCTTTTTTTTCTTTTAACACCTTAAAACAGATGCTATGTTACGTAGGCAGCAGCCTCACACACTTCTTGTGTTTAGTGCATCTCTTGATTGCATTATTTTTTGTGCTTGATTTAATCTTGTGTTGTTTTTTGTACAGTAACTTGCTGTACAGGTTTGTAGCCTAGGAGCAAATTAATAGGCTGTTCCATCCAGGTTGTGTAAATGCACCCTATGAGGTTAAAACTATGATAAAATTGCCTAACGACACATTTCTCAGAACAAATGTCCATATGATTGTGGTTAAATGTGAGATAGTGGCAGTGTTGATGTAGAAAGCAGGCGGTTTGGAATGTAAAAATAATGGTTGACTTAATAGTCAAATAGTCAATCTTTATTAGGTTCCTTAACTTCCATAGTTTCTCAAGGAAGGCCAATTTTTAAATGTATTTTCCTTATAAGGAGGAAAAATGGAAACAATTTAAAAATTTCTATCTGAGGCTAAGTTCCATTTTTTTGTCAGAATTACCATTTATCATTTTGACCTAGTAAATATTTTAAACTGATAGATATTTAAGACATGTTAAAATGTGAACACTTAAATAAATAAAAAAATGCATTCTGCAGATTTTTTAAAACTCTGCTGTATATTTTCTGAATAAAGTTAATCTTATTTAAAGATTTTGATTAGATATTTCAAAAAGTTGTAGTTTTTTGAAATTTAAGTATCTGTAGTTTAAGTGTATTAATGGTGAAGAATTTCACCTGAAATAGCAATGATGTTTGTTTTTTACATATCATGCATAATCCTCAGTATTTTCATGTTTAAAGTTTATTTTTATTATTATATTTGACATACAATATTATATTAGTTTCAGGTCTATAACAGAGTGATTAGACATTTATATACTTTGCGACATTATCACTCCCATGGACCTAGTACCCATTTGACACGACCCTTAATTATTACAGTATTGCTGACTACATTCCCTATGCTGTACTTTACATCCCCATGACTATTTTTATAACTTGAAATTTGTACTTCTTAATTCCTTTCACCTTATTTCACTAGAAATAGCAGTCATATCTTTTTTTTATGTATCATGCATAATTCTTAGCATTTTTCATAATCATTTTCAGTGTCTTTCTTTAATTAAAAGGAAAGAATTGGATTTGATCTGAGCGTCTAATAACCAATCTCCATCACATTAATTATAAAATATATCCTGGTGATTTTTATATTGGACCAAGACCAGAGAATCTTCTTTTACCTCCTTTCAGCGCTCAGCAGGACTCACTGACTGCTTAAGCATTCTCTTTGTTATGGGGAGTGGGGAATTGAAAGAATTCAGGGGATTTCATCTACACAGAATAAAGGCTTTTATGAAAACACTTAACCGCTCCCTTGGTAGGAAGTAACTCATTTTCCTTCTTAGGGGTGGAAAGGTATGATGAAGCAATGGAAGCCAGGAGTTGGTTTGATGACATGTAGCATCATTCTTCAGTCACAGTATAAAGAGTTCTCATCACCAATTACTGTGATTTGAACGGTCTTATTGTGTGAGAAAAGAAAGTTGTAGAAGTTTGTAACAAATTCTGTCTTCATTCTTTAATTTTGCTGCATTTGTGTGCTATAAACCATTGGCAGCCAAGGATGCTGTTTATTTTGCCCTCAAACGTATTCTCCAAGTGCCTGGCATATAGTAGGCTCAGAAGTACGTGCCATGAATACTTGCTAACTGAATGAATGAATACATGCATGCACGCATGCATGAACGAGTACAACTTTTAGATCTTAATTTATAATTCTAGAGACAAAAATGAAAGCTCAAAGTTCGCTGGTCACTGTTGGTGACCCAATCTAAATTGTTTCTTCGTTGGCGTTTGGAAGCAGAAGCAGGGGGTGGGTGTCTGTCTGCATCATGTCACTGAGTGGTTCCCAGTCTCTGCCAACAGATAAGAAATGTCAACAGCTCAACCCAGTAGCTTTCAAAAATAGCATATGTGATGAAACTGGAAATGTGGGTGCATGCTAGACACAAACCATTGTCTTCAGTCTTAAGAAGGATAGGCTGACAACAGACTTATCTAAAATATTTTTTAAGACCCGTGTATAAGTGAGCAAGAAAATAGCAGAAAAGTCTTTCCTCTCGATGAAGCATAAATAGAACATCTTATTTTCAGTGAATCAGGTAAGTCATTTTGAAAACTTGAGGATTACAGCAAGGCACTCTGTGTCTTTAAGATTCCAGTCAAGTCAGTTTTTGTGTGTTTGTTTTCAATAGTGCTGGGCAGTTTTTCTCAAAATTGAAATGAATATTTGCACAGTAAACCAAATTGTTGTGGGTTTCCTGGTTTGGGCCCTCCCCCTCCCGGTAGGGGATGGGGGGGTGTGGCGATTCGGATACGATTTTTTCATCCCTTTGCAGACAACTCCGGCTGCTGTTAATGCTGAAAATAGCTCAAATGCTCTCAGAACAGTAGCACCACCCAGCAGCTGGGATTCTTTCCCTCTCTTATTTGCCTTCTCTCTTGCTTTTTTTTCCCCCTTTAGACACTTGGATTGGATTTAATCTTAAATCTCTGGAGTTCAAGACCTTTTAAAAAGGGCTAAATAAACAATCTCTACATGTAAAGGCCACTGACTCTTACTTCCTCTGTTCAGAGCAACTGTTGAACTCAGCTGCCTGGAGGTAAGATTTTTATTCTGGAATTATTTAATTGGTTTATGATACGTTTATGACTAATGTTTTTTTAAGTAACTTATTTAGAGTGAATGTAAGCCGGGGCTGCGAATGGTCTTCAGGTAAATACGGTGTTCCAGAATACGGCAGGAGCATCTGTGTATTTTTGTGGCTGTAATTTTAAACTTTGCTGAAAGCTCTCTGTCACGTTGACCTGCAGGACTGACCAGCCTGTGCCCGAGGGGCACCAGAACTCTACTTACACCTTTTTGCCAGGGCAGTGAGCTGGACTCTCAGATGATATAATTTTGTTGTTTAGCCCTCTTGCTTATTTCCAACTTTCTAAGGGCTTTGTTTTTTTAACGGAAAAAGATGCAACCACCTGAGTAAAGAAAATCTATTCGTAATTGTTCCGTAAGGACAATGAACAAGCTCTATTTTATTTTGTTCTTTTCTCACTGTTTGTTCATGGAATTAGAACAGTGGTTTGTTTTGCTTTTTGTATGTTCTTAGCACAATTTGGTCACTCAGATTTGAGAATTTCGTACCTAGTCGAATGCCTTTTGCTAGCAGGTTTCTCCATGTGACAACATAACGTTTTTGATGATGGTCTTTGCCTCCCATCCCCCCCATCCTTATGCTTGTGCTTAACATTTTGCAAAGTACTTTGATCTGTGGACTTTACCTTCAAACACAACATTGGCTTTGATTGTTAGTATTCACTATGGTCAGTACAGTCTGTCTTGTTGTTGCTTTTAAATAATTTTCTTTAAATAACCTATTGGACTTTGGTTTTCTGTCGCTGATATGTCTTAAGTGTCACTTGTATGGGGACCCCTAACTACAATGAAAAGACTATTTTTATGGCAAGGTTCTTTCACCCTGTAGACTTCATGACAACTCTCTACTTTCCTGTAAACAGCAAATGCCTGTGCAGAGAGCCCCCTATTCTATCAACTCCTCACTTGATTGCCCTGCTGCCTCAAAATTACCATATGCCTTCAGGCCTAACTGTTGCTTTTTAACATAGACACTGAAATCCTTGGAATTTAAAGATTCTTGTTTCCAAAAAATGTTTATTGAGATCACAGAACACATGTCAAACGAAAGCATGTATTTTAAATACATGGTGATCTTCTGGGTAACTTGAAGAAATATGAAAGAGAAAGAAATAAAAGAAAGTTAAAAAAAGAAACTAGGAAAATAAAGGGGAAACAAACCCTGTGTAGTTAAATGCCTGTTGTGCTAGTGAACCTTCTGCTAATTGAGGGATAAAAATAAAAAATATATGTATATCCTAAAATGGGCACTGTAGCACATTCTAGTCATTCAACCAACTTCTAAATGTTCTCTTTATTTTGAAGTAAATTCATGTGTATATTTACATTTGTTTGTTACCCTCCTCTTCCCCACCTCAAGCAGAGGATATATTCAAAGTCCTCAGCCCAATATGTAGTTCCTGGCAAACTGTCCCCTTGAAGATTAGGAGTAGACGGAGCTAATCCTGTCAGGAGACTGGTCAAGTCCCAGTCAAGGACTGTGGCTCCTTCAAGCTGACAGTCTGCTCCCTGTACTCTGCACCTTGCTGAGAAGGAAGGAAACTAGTGGCCACAGGACGAGATTTCAGAGGGGTGGAGCTAAGCAGAAGGCTATGGGAGAGGTTCGTCCGGATTAGATGCAATATGATAGGTAGAATTTGGACTAATAGTAGGAAACCCTAGACATGTTCAGTTCTATTTTTATTTCCGAAAGCTGGACATTTAATTGTTGCCTACCCCAACATCAAATCTTCATTATTAGGAGCAAATTAATTGTCACATTTCTATAATGGGTCAACATTTTAAATCCTCCCATTAATTTGAAGCAGCACGTACCTCATTGCCTTTAGGGGTCTAGAATACTTTCCCTCTTAGTACCAGGAAGCCCTGACGTGGCATTGCTGAGTGCAGATGTATCATTAAAGATAATACAAGGTCAATCGCAGAATCCAGTAGCACCAGGATGAAATGGGTTCGCAAGGTTAGAGGGCCATTTCCTTCTCAGACAAGCCATTTTTTTCTATTTTGTTGTTGGTTTGTTTCTTTGTGTCACCTTACCCTTTAATTTTACGTCGAAACTTTGGATTGTTTGGATATGAAACTCAAGGTGAAACCCAGCCAAAACCACTGAGTTTCACACCAGTTCCACATGAAAGAAGTATTCTACCCCATGCTGCTCGAAACTTGGCCCATGTTTTGCCAAAAGTTTCATGAATGTCAGTGAGCCTGGATTTGAAACATAATCCAAAGCCAGGTGACTTCTAGCGACTCTGAGGCTTAATTGTATAAGTATAGAATCTGTCAAACAAGGACGTCCCTTATTTTCACATCTTCTGTAATTTCATGTGTACACACATTTTCTTTTCCCTCAATAAATTCCCGTTTGTTTTATGATATTTTAAAGCCAGGTTCAATCCTAACATGAATTTTTATAGCTGTGGTATTTAAGCATTGGCAACTAGAGGTCTGCATTTTAAATTCCTACACAGTCTGAACCACAGTGGCGTGAACGTGTTGGTATAATTCAGCTGAAGGAAGTCCCAGGAGAGTCATGGAATGCCTTTCTTTGCTTAAATATACCTCTGTGCTTGTGAGGAACAAACAGTAACATTTTGTCCTGGTCTATCCCTTTGACAGTATACTTCTTGTTTGCTCTCCAAAGGTGGTGTCAAATATATTGGTGGAAAAAAAATAATAAACTTCTAGATATATATATATATATATTTTGCATGCTCAAGTGATACACTCCTAGGGAACATTGTAAGCATTGAAAAGTTCAATACTATTACTTGTAAGGTAATGTATGCTGAGAATAAAGAAGTACTCAGAAGAGTTAATTTCCTTCAGAGAAGCTTGGTGATTTAAAGCTGATGTTTGTGTTAATAGGCAAACAGGGCCGGGGGAGAAGGGGTGTGTGTGCATGTGTTTGGGGTGAGGGTAGTGGTGGGTGGAGAGGAAAGGGGATTTGTAAACTTTGTTCAGCAAATCTGTCACATCTAAAACAAAAATAATCAAACCCAGGATCTGAAAACATTCCTTTCTTTTGTTGATCATATAAATTTGTGTTGGCTGAATGTTGAATATTTTCAGTATTATTTTCCTTATTAAAGACACCACATTCTGATTATTAGGATTCCAGGAATGGCAAATCACCTCCAATGAAAATATGATCAATTGGGAGACCAGTAGATGAAGTTACTTGAGCCAGTCTCAGAAATATCTTTATGGTTCTATGGCCATTATGGATGCTAAGCCAACCAGGACACTAAGAGTTGGCATGCATTTTATTAGCTGGAGGATTTCTTATCTCATTTGTAAGATTTTCATAAAAATGTATTTGTGGCCTCACTCAAGAATTAGATTAAATTTAGTGAGATTTATAGTTATTTATTATAAAATTAAATTGTCATCAAATTTCATTTTGAAAACGTTGTGATCAGATTTTTGTTTCATAAAATAGACTTTTTATTAAAGATACAGTTTGTATTTTAGCAGATGATTTGCAAAATGACTGTAATTGATCCTATACCTATTAAAGCATTTGAAAAGCTAACAATAACAAAACTTGGGGGTCCTATATGTAGGAGCAGCACTTGAACACTTATTTCATTATTCAGTGTAGTATTTATCAGTATGTCTGATTTTATCCAAAAACTAGTACGATGAGCAGAAGAAAGGAAAATAACTCAAATGGAGGTGCTAGAGAAAAGTAAGAGAAAGCAATTTAGGACCTTCCTGTAAGGAGATTCTCACTAAACATATCAACATATAAGGACCTGAATATTTTGAAAACAATCATCCATACAGACTAGGAAAAGGGAAAGGGTAAATAAAATACCAGGTTGAAAAATAAATACCAAACTTTTGCATACCTGTTTCTTTAAATCATTTTAAAACCTTCTTTCACTAGTCATTTAAGAGCAAAAATCAGTTCCTTAAAAAATCTCCTGTGCTTAATTTATTATCAGAAAAATGGAATCCATGTAATACTTATCCATTTCTCAGGATATGTTATTGAAAGTTAAGTTTATATATGTGTTACATTTGTTTTCTTAAGGAAATTATTATCAGTCTGATTCAACCATGATGTTGTAAAGTCCCCTCCCATAGACCAGAGAGAATTATTTATCTGAAGCAGCTAAGCAATCATTTCCTGGAAAGTCATCATTGTCTAATTAAATCTATATTTGTCACTTAGATATTAAAATTTTCTCTGAAATAAGTGGTACTTAAAACAATACTTTAATCATTATAACCCCAAAGTACCACGATGATCTTAAAGACTTCTTCCCTCACCTATCCAAGATGGACCGTCAAAAAGATGTGGACATTCCTTGCAGGTTTACAGGTAGACTCTTGTCAGGAGACATCAGGTTTCCTTAATGCCATTCTCGTCCTGAGCTTTATTCTGGGGAATCGTGGAGTAGGAGACTCTAGTGACCCTCTAAGTCACTGCTGTCCCCATGGCAAAGTGTAGCACATGTGCCCTTGAGTTAAAATAGAAAACAGACAAAGAAACTCCTCTCTGTACTTAGGCTGAGGCCCTCCCTAAGTCTCTTGGTCCAATTTTTGTTCTTTCCTCATAGCATTATCCCTCTTTTCTATTATTTCCACTTCCTTTTTTCCAGAAAAATCACCAATTTTCCCCTGTAAACTTCACCATTTGTGAGTTGTTGAGGGAGTTAGATAGCTTTGGGGGCTATAAGATTCACACACATTACAAAGCTAGCCCATGGGCACCTGAGTTAGAAGAACATTTTCATGTGCCTCTCAAGTAAAGTTATGTTTAATAATTATTAAATAATTCATATCAGAATACAAATAAAATGTACATGAGGGCAGCTCTTTAAGTTAGAATAAATTATCCATTTTTTTAACCACCTTTATTTTAGAACTATTTTGAACTTACAGAAGAATTGTAGATGGGATCAGAGTTTCCACATAACCCCACACCAAGTTTCCGCTATTATTAACATCTTACATTAATATGGCAACCTTCTTATAATGAATGGACCTCTATAGACATGTTATTAACAGAGTTCATGCTTTATTCACATTTCCTCAGTTTTTACCTAATGTCCTTTTTCTGGTCCAGGATCCTATCCTGAACACGATATTGTATTTGTCGTCGTATTTTCTTAAGTTCCTCTTGGACATGACAGCTAGTCAGCCTCTCCTTGTCTTTGATGGTCTTGATAGTTTTGAGGAGTACTGGTTAGATATTTTGCAGAATGTCTTTCTATTAGAATTTGTCTGATGTTTTTTCCTCAAGATTATACTGGGATTATGGGTTTGGGGGAGGAAGACCACAGACATAAAGTGCCATTCTCATCACATCGTATCAACGGTACATGAGGTGTCACTGTGGTTGACCTTGATCACCTGGCTGAGGGAGTGTTGGTCAGGTTTCTCCACTGTAATGTCACTCTATCGTCCCCTTTCCATACCGTACTCTTTGGCAAGAGTTATACTCCTCCTCCTGGTTAAGTATCTACACAAGTTATTTGGAATTCTTCTGCATGAAAGATTTGTCTTTTCTTCCCAATTTATTTAAGGTCAGTCATTTATTTATAGCAATATGAATACATGGATATTTACTTCATACTTTGGATTATAATTCAATATGACTACTTATTTTATTGCACAAATTTTCCCAGCTTTGGCTATTGCCAGCTTTTTCCCTTGCCTCCTATATCCCTTTGACATATTGTCATCATTGTGAGGGTTTTCTCTGGTATCATAAGACGCTCCAGGCTCGTTTTGTGCATTCCCAGCCCCAGTCCTAGAATCAGCTACTTCTTAGAGAATCTCTGATTCCTTTTATTGAAGAATGGTATTAGAATCCAAGACCAGGGTATCCATTTTCATTTTTAAATAAGAACTTATCAACTACTTGTTTTTTCACTTGAAAAAAATTTCTCTTTGTTTATAGATTTTCAGTCGGTAGCTGGTAAATACGTTGATGTGATATATAAAGATCACCTTTCTTGCTTTTTCAGATTAACAGGATAGGTGTTGCCCCTACATATTTCCTTGTCTGTTGTTTTGAAACAAATTCAATGAAATATGATCAAATTTGTTTTATTATTGTTAATTTTAGTGGGAGATTCAAAGTCTTAGATATGGTCCTCAAAGGTCTAAAATGCAGTCTTAAAAAGTATAAATCAGTTGTTTATAAATTAATGTAAGGATATCATGCATTGTTTAAAAAATGATCAATCAAGACCATTTAATGACTATGGAATTCCACTTACTGTGTGCAAAGAACTGTGCCACATATAGACTAACAGTCTGGTAAGACAGTCAGATAACACACCCGGATAATAATAGTTGGTCGAAGAAGATGGTGATGCAGAGATCCACTGTGCTATCAGAGCACAGAACTGGGGTTAAGAGGTAGCACCCATAGTGCTAGGGAATTCGAAACATTATCACAGCAGGAAAATTGTATTTGAATTAGGACTTTGGGTCAGATAAGAAGGAATTCAATTGAAAGAAGGGAATCATGACTAAAGACTCAAAGGAGATACAACTCAGTACTTAGAAAATGTCCAGCAATTTGATAGAGGACAAACTTGGGTCTAATGGGAGTGCCTCTGGAAGGGTGTATTGGGTTGGCATTCATTTATTGAGAAGAAAATTTTCACAATTAGGTCCATATGTTAGTATTATTACTCATCAATGTTCAAGATGGTTAGAGAAATGAAACATTGGATAGTCCCTTCTAAGTGATATAACTGAGAAGAAAAGAATGAAGATGAGAACAGTAAAAATGAGAAGATGAGCTGGTGGGAATCATGAGGCATCAGGACTGGTCAGAACCACCCTCCTTCACTAAACTTTGTCCTAGAAACTAAAAGTCTACCTGTAAAATAGTTGCACCTGTAATTTTATTTAGTATTCAGTATTATCAGAAATAATAGATTGCCTTTTTATTGTTTCACCAAATGCATAGCTATTTCATATTCAATAACTACTTTGGTTTCTTTATCTATTTTAATGTAGGATGGTATTACTATTAATGCAGGGTTGGTCATGCTGGCATTAGGTACCCAATGTACAGGTGAAGACACTGACACCCAGATAAGTGGCTATATCATCCACTTTGCATCCCAAGTAAATAGTAAATAGCAAATGGTAGATTAACTCTTATGTCAAGATCTTTTGAAGTACGCCATTCCACCATGAAGTTATATACAAAGATACAAAACAGATTAGAAATAATAGCTAAAGGATAACAAGAAAACTATTGGTCCAAGTGATAAAGAAGATATTTTCCAACTGTAACGAGTTTTGACTTTCTATACTTCACTGAGAGAAACACATAAGCTAAAGGAGAATGAGGATTAACTGAGAAAGACATGAATGTGCCAATAGTACAGTGAACCAAAAGTTAGCACATGGCTGATTGAAACAAAAGATACAGGACAGCAAAAAGAATTAGGTTAGTAACTTGACACAGTGTAAATAAAATAATGTCCTCTCCTTTGAAAGGTCAGTTCAGTACTAGAGAGGATAGAATAGAAACATTAATTTCTTGTTCTAAAGATAAATTCGAGCCTGAAAAAAATGGAATTTAGTTTAATGGAAAAACACATGTACAGCATGTGTTTTTAAAGCATTGTATTTTGGTTACTTCAATCGTGGCACATCCTGGTCCAAGTACAACTTGGAATTGGTTTAATTCTAGTGGAGCCTTTCCTCTTGACATGTATTCAGCTCAGTGGTACTTCTCTCGTTCAATTTCGCAAACCTAAGAAATTTGGTTGGTTTTGAATTTAGCTCCAAGTAGCATTCAGAAATTTTGTGTTTGTTTGAACTGACCATCTACATATTTTAAAACTAGGCAGCATTCAACTTTTAGGACAAATTCTTAATGTTAAAAACACCCAGGAATGTTGAAAAAATTGGCTACATTTTATGTGTGAACTTAATGAACATACAACCAAATATAGTTAACAAATATAGTTTTGATCTACAGATCAAAGATATTTTCTATTCCACATGACCATTTTTACTTATGAAAGGATTTACTTTTTAAAAAATTGTTATTCTACTGAGACTAAAGACCATGGTTAAGACAAGAAAACTATGCCAAAACAAATATGGCTACCTAAGTGTGCAGTTAGATTAGAAACCACGTCTTTGTGGTTCCAGCAGAGCCAAGTGTTGGAAGGTACCGGCTGGCATGTGGTTGACCTTCATGTGCACACCTATAAATAGACCAGAACAGTGAGCTTGTTCTGAAGGATTCAGCAGGGGAGTGTTGGAGTTAAAAAAGAAGTTTTGTGCTAATACAAGAAAGTATTGTCAAATTCTGAAGTTGGAAGTGCTCATTGTCTCTGACTGTTCAGGGCAGTTAAATGCTAACTTGGAAGAAGTAAATAGCTTTATTACCTCTTAGTCATTCAGTTTAAATAAGAAATCAAATTGTTTACTACAAAAATTATTTCATAACTTTTAATATAAATTGTTTTATGTTTTTGTTTAGATGAAATAAAAATTTAAATGAATTAACTATTTTATTTATAAATTATTTTTATAATTTGAAATATAAATCATTGACACATTACTTATAAATAATTATTTACAAATTATTTAATATAAAAAAATCAGTAACTATGACTATTTCTGATACGAAATTAAATCATTAAAATTTGCTTTTTATATCAACTATGATTATTTTCACTCAAGACAAAATAAAAACCAAAATTAGATGTAAATGAGTTTCTAGACTTTATATTAATATCACAGGATACTGTGGCTTATGATGAAAAACTTGTAAAAACTAGGTAAAAGAATGTAGAAACTGAAAAGGTTAATTTAGTAAGAAATGATTTTTTTGTATAAAGAATAATGTAAATTGTTTTTTTGTAAAAATATACATTTAAGATAACTATTGATCTCCAGTTTAAAATTTATTTCATTTTAGCTTGTGTTTGAACAACTATACTTTAAAAATTAATGATGCCTTTCATGTTTCAAAATTAATTTAGAGTTGGCACTCTGTCTCATATGCTGAGATCCAACACCTAAGAATCACACAGCTGTGTAAAAACTTGTAAAATCTTGTCAGAAAGCAAAGTGATAATTTTTATGTTAAGGTGAAAAAATTTGATTGCAGTGAGATTTTTGGATAATCTATATTGACATATAAATAAAACATAGTAAAAATATTTTATTATATTTTAGCTATTTTGGAAATTGAAATAAAGCAGAAAGCATTAAAGATGAAAAATTATTTTGTGTGCACATCATAATTTTATATATTCACATACATCCCTTTTCTAGTCAATATTCTGAATGACTGTGTAAGAGCATATGTGTAAGATCACTTGGCAGAAAACCATTTTGTATTTTTCAGTGAACATTATAGCTTGGTACATTTAACACCTGATTGTACTCATCCAAAGAACAGCCTACATATAAATAAGAAAGGAAGAAAATTAGGAATTTCCCAGTAAAATCAAGTAGTGTTTTAAAGTGAAGACAGATAATAACTTTAAATGCCATAGGCAAGTTCATATTTATTGAACAAAATATTGTCAAACGATCTTTTTATACTGCTTTGATCACTTATTCCTTAAAGACTCCTTCCATCATCATCTATGAATCATATGGGGCTTGAGGTTGAAAACTTTACACTCTGACATTGATTATAGACTAATCTAGATGCAGAGAACATTGATAAAATCCAAAACAACCTTTCAAGCTAAAACTTTGCAAGCAAACATAGGAAGAAATTGCTTTAACCTTAAAAAGGCATCAATTTAGAAACCTATATCATAAAAGTACAATGAAATATATGCACTGAAAAATAAGAAATTCAGATATTGGTTACCTCTGGAAGTAGGGAGGATATTTCAATCAGAGACATTACCACAGGCTTTAATTGAATTCAAATTGTTTTATATTTTAACATGAATGGTGGGCACATGGATATTTGTTACAGTCTTCTTTTTATCTTCTGAATGTTTGAAGAAAGACTTGATCAAAAATATTTTTCCTCTATCTCTAATGCCTTAAATTTAAGATACTTTCTATATACAGAATACATTTCTTGGCAGCTAATATTTAGACAGTATTAATTTTCTTTTACTTAAAGCAGCCCAGATTTTCTGAAAATTTACAGAGAGGAAACAATACAACCAGTATCACGTTTGGCTTGCATTTATATATTTTTGTCTAGGGCCTAAAACTTCTATAAATAGTGAAACAGAAAAAAAAATGAATTTACTTCTTTAACAGATAAATATCTACTGTAAAACTCTATTCAAGATCAATTTTGCAGTATGTATCATTCTATAACCCGTTGCTACATACAATTCTTAGAACCTAGTAAATGTATTTAAATTATAAAATAATTTGTCATTATGGTTTATGAGAATTTGTAATAGGATTTGAATCTAGCAGTGAATAAGTATATTTTATCTGCCTGTTTTAAGAAGCTCTAAGAATAAAAGTATGAAAAATGATTTTATAACATACAGGCAATCCTGTCGGTTGTCACGGGACCGTGAAAGCAGTGATACAACTCAGCTAACATGATCCTGTGCGAAGTGAGAAGTGCCTATATTTACTATAAAGACTTTATTCTGTAACTTAATGATACATTTCTTGAATTTAATTTATTCCGAATATTTACATACAGACAACTGTTCCTTAATTTTTGCACTTGCTACTTCTTTGATACCAGAGTTGGGTGGGTGGGGAACCTAATGATTTTTCATTGCCATTTGGTAGGAATCGATGATTAATTTTGAGAATTTTTATTTTGAAATTTCTGTTTGTTTTATGCATAAAGCCATTTCAGTATGCTAATAGAAAAGCTAGCAGATATCATTATCTTTTTAAGAGTTTTGACAAGTGATGGATAATAATGAATTATTTTTTCTGTCCTTTATTACAAATAATTTTACATGTAGTCTTAAAGTTTAGCACAAATCAAAAGTTTATAATGTTAAATCATATAATTAGAAGAAAAAAATTTTTTATGGTTCTAGGTAAAAGCCATGAAAGTAAATAAAAATATTTAAATGGTGAACACATTGAGAGAAATCCTGAAGTTCTAATAACGCAAAGAATAACTTTGAATTTTCTCATGTCATCATTATTAAAACTGAGAAACCAAATGTTACATAATTAACACAAAGTACTATCTGGAAACAAATGTGAGAAGAAGACTTTCAGACTACTGTCATTAGACACTTTTGATTCCCTGACCTTCATTACAATCTCCTCTCCTTCCCCTTCTGTGACACGAGGATTTTCCTCCAATCTCTAATTACTCCTGATTTCCACCTACGGTACCTCTTTCTTTGCTTGACCTTGAAGCTATTCCCTCCAGTTCTGTCCTTTTTATCAAAACTCTCTTGAGTTTACCTGCTTCCTCCCTTAAAATAATCCCCAAATCTGTGTCTCTATTCCTAATCTCTCTCTGGAATTCCAGACTCACATTTGCTAGTAACTGGTAGATATCTCATTTGAATGTCTACTGCATACCTTGAAGTTAGTAGATCTAAACTCATCATCTTCCAGCTCCCAACCAGCTCTTCTTCCCTAGAGAGCTATATCTTAATAATTGTGTCACCCAGTTACTCAGGATTAAAATATTAGACAAGCATTCACATTTTTCTACATACCAACTTGGTCACTACTCATTGGCTCTAACTACATGCACGTCTTCAATACCACCCCTTGCCCTATCTAAATGGCTGTTGCAACATTCTTGACTAGGATTTCTCAGTAGTGTCCTCACCACTCTTTACATTCTCGACCGTTCAGTCTAATCCTTCGAGGCCAGAATTATTTTACCAAAATATGAGTAAGCACAGTTTGCATGTAGGCTTCCCATCTAGCATACTCCCTATCATACAGCAAGTGCATTCACTTTACTGTGTCTTGAGGCTTTAAGGACCAAGAAAGTTGACATGTCAACCAAAGGAAGTAAACTTAGCACGTGGTGTTTAGTGTAAATAGGCCCGTGCTTTCCCACGTGAAAGGCAGAGCTGGCCACTTCTCCAGATGCAATTGTAAAACCAGGGGGTGGCCCACTGTGTTAGACATGGGACAGAGACCCACTGTCTGTCCTGTTACTTATCTCAAAGAATGCTTTTTCTCAGATTCTCCTTCTGACAGAATAATGACTACGCTCACGGATCACCTGTTTCGTTGTCACCTGTTAAGTACTGATAATGATGGTTATAGACAAATGCTAGATGGTAAATATTTTGCTAAAAAATCCAGACTGTAGTCAGAATGCAAGATTTTCAACCACAAACCTCATATAATGCATATGTGATAGTGAAAGGTGTCTTTACAAAAATCAATGACGGAAGCCTATGAAATCAGATCTTTACGACAATATTTTATTCAATGGGAATGAATTCCTTAAGGCATTAAAAGTTATTATCTGTGGACACTTTTACCAGTAAACTCCTAATTTCCTTCCTTTCTAATTTATATGTAAGGTCGTTCGTCTTAAATATAAGCACAGCCAGGTGTTAAATGTGCCAAGCTATAATACTCAATAAAAAGCACTAAAGCAAGCATCAGTGTTCCTCTGATTGAATTATTACAATAATTAAAGTTAATATAACTATCAGATTAGCGTGATATAAAGGATGAACTTCTAAATACCAGTCTTAAGGATCTTTTAACATCTATGGCACCATTGGTCTTTATGCCATTTAATCAATAATCATTTGTTGAGAGCCTACTTGGGGCTGTGTCCTGCATTCTGGGGCAGTCCCTGGGGACTAGTCTTTCCCCTCTCATGGAGCTTACAATGCAGTGGAAGGCAGTTACTGAAAGGTAATTAATTGCCCAAGTAGCCACACAATTCAAACTGTAATAAAGAGCTATGAAGGAAAGATGCAGAAGTCTCTGAGCAGAATCTGCAATGTTGAGAACCAAAGGTCAAGGACAAAAAGACTTCTAGATTTGCATCTTAGTGAAATTATTCAGAAGATGAATTACTTGGAATCGGAATCAGAAGAGGCATTAACCTCTGCTGAGAAGGAGAGCCCAATTTGTTATAGCTGAAAGTGAAGAATAAAGAGATTTGGCTGTGATGCCTCCAAAACCAGATATATCAGCCATCACCAGGAACATCTGCTCTCTAAATGCAAGTGGATTTATGTAATGGCCTTTGTCTCTTAGGGAAAATCTCAGAGTGATAGCGACCTATAGCAGTGTAGATACATCCATGCATTTGCTCCCACTTAAATATTGAAGGCATGTGATTTCTGAAATGATCTGATTCATCTGAAAGATGAATGTGACGTTGAGAAATTTTTATTTGAGCTTAAAGTAAGGATTTGCAAGAATAAATATCCAAGGAAATGTCTAACAGAGAGTTATCAAAATAAAATTTCTCAATGAATAAAAACCTCACTGATTGCAGCTATGATTTTGAATATTTTGACATATACTCTGGCGCTTGCTGTGAAGTATGTAAGGAGTTAAAAGTGAAAGAGAAGGTATAAAGTTTTCTTCCTCATGTTGAACTACATTTCAAAGAAATACATCATCTTAATGTAAAAGATATATTTCTTCCATATACTAACACAAATGTGTCTATGTATGTGTGTATTAATTAAATCTTGTGGTTGGGGTTATAGCTGTTAATTTTTATTATGTAACTGAACTAACAATCATATAAAAGAAAATATTTTCTGCTTTAACAGTAAGGTAACAAATTATTCAAAGTAGGATTGATAACATTTGTTCCTTCTGTTCCTTATACTTTATTTCACATCTTTGAAATCAGCAAAAATATAGATTTATTTTATGGATGTCAGTGTTTTCAAACAAAAATATCTTCATGCAACTAAAAAGAGAGAAATGTGGTTTTTAATGCATTATATAATTTTAGTTTTCTGGATATGTTTATGAACTCATGTTTGTATTATTGAAGGCAGCTGGGCACTTCGTGGCATTTCTTTTCCAAATATCAATATTGCTCTAGGACATGCCTAGGCAGACATTTTTCAGGACAAGGGCTACTTCTCCAAATGTCACTGTCCACTAGCTATTCATTTTATTATTCAGGTGGCCATTGCAGAATTGCTTGGCAGTCCACTGTTGGACTGTGATTGACATCTTGTCCAGCCCTGCTCTAGAAAATGCTGCTTTTATCACAAAGGGCATGTCTGCATAGAAATGTTTTTTGAATACTTCATATTATTTCTTCCTCATGTGTGGCTAAACCATGGACAGTAACAAAAAGAAGTAAAAGAGAGTAATAGAAGATGAGTTACTGAGAGCTGGCAAATATGGTCATGGATCGGGAATGGAAATATGTTGAATTAAGTAGAAATCAAAAGAGCTGTTGGAGACCATTAAGCTGTGCTATCCTAGAGCTTATACCATTTCAATGAGCCAACTTGCAGCAGCAAATAGAAATTTGTTACATAGTGTACTTCATAGAAGTTGAAGATCTAACTTTAATTCATTGCTAAAGTTGACTTAAAATATTGAAAACAAGTATAGGATTTTGCAAAATGTGATAAACTTCCAAATAATTAATATAATAGTAACATAAGACCATGAAAGCAAATAATAGAATTAACTATGAAATCTTAAGGCTTTATTCTGTTGACTTACTATCTTAAATATCACCATCTTTCTTTGAATATTTATCACTTGGGATAACTTCTTAGAGGAGTCAACCAAGATGCAACTAAATCTTACCAAATTATTTCATTTTCCACGTTCTTTAAAAATTATAAGGGGAAAAAAATCATTCAACCCCTAGGAAACTAACTCATCTATTTTAGAGATTTCTTAGGTCTTCTCTGATTTATTCCTTCACTATTAGGAGATTTTGCGAGTCATTGTGACTATGTTTTCCTTTCTCCTGTCATGTATACCAAATTACGTAGTCTTGTAGCACAAGCCTTAGAAAAAGATATCCCTTCCAACACATGCAAACCTTACTCTGTTTCTGAATTCAGTCAACCCTATGTGTGTGTGGCTTCTACATCCATGGGGATCAAAAATATTCAGAAAAAAAAAATCCCAGAAAGTTGCAAAATGTAAAACTTGAGTTTGCCACACTCTGAGCACTGAGCCACATCCACACGAATGAAGTGATGGGTAGGTGTGCCCTGCTGTAGCCTGTAACAAATACAAGTTCTATGCAAATATTGCACCATTTATATAAGGAATTTGAGCATCCTAGGGTTTTGGTATCCAATGGGATCCTGGACTTAATCCTTTGTAGATACTGAGGGAAAACTATATCAAATAAAGCACCTTACATCTATAAAAATAGGACAGTGGGACCTGATAATGTGTGGTATTGTGAGAATTACGGAGAAAAGAACAAAACCATCTACACTTTTAGGTTGTTACTTAAAAGATGCTTTTCTTATATTAGGCAGAAACAGTTTTAACTCCTACTTCATATCTTTAAGCAAGAAGCTGTTGTCTTTCCTGCAGGCTTTTGGCATACCACAGGGCTTGCTTCTCTTCCAAACTGAGAAAGATTGACCTCCTATCATTCTAGAGATAGTGTTGTCATTCACTCACACAGATACAATCTGGCACCTCCTCAGAGCAAAGTGCTGTTCTGCATGCTTGGGACACATCAATGAACAACACTGATAAAAATTCCTGCCCCCAAACAGCTTACATTTCCATGGCGAGAAGCAAACAATGGAAGATAAATGTAATAAGAAATGACATAACTAGGTAAGAAAGAAAAGGAGTGCTTTAAAAATAAAGGAGGGTAAGGAGGATCTGGAGAATAATATGTCGAGGACAGTGTAGCTTAGAATTTTAAACGTCGAGCAAAGAACTTGAAGGAAATGAGGAGTTATCCATGTGCAGGCTGACCAGACATTGCATTTTAAACAGTACTGTTCCATTTAAAACGGTATGTATGGTCATTCTAGTTTCACTTGGCTAAATTCAAGGTGTCAGTAAGCTGATCATACATATTTTAAAAAGGACAGTACCATTTTGTTTTGGTTTTTTTCTGTCCTGTTTAAAATGATAGATACGGTCACCCTATCCATATGGATACCTGAAGGAGATATGTTCTAGACCAAGGGAACTAACTGCCCTGTGTAGCCCTAAGGCAGCCTAAGCTTCCCTGTTTAATGTACAATAAGGCCTGGCAAGCTGCAGCCAGGAACAAGAAGGGGCGCTGAGATCAGAGGGCACTTCACACCATGAGAAGGTCAGGCTGACCGCCCTGTGGAGAGGGCTGTGTAAACGAAGGGAAGGGTGGACACGGAGAGACTAATTGGGAAATCAGTCCAATCGCGCCATGAGCAAGGATGATTGATGGCTGGGCACAAGGTGCAGACAGAGGAGGTGACAAGAAGTGGCTGGCTCTCCATGGGTGTCCATAGCCCTGGGACACTTCAAGATTGAGAGGTTAGGAAGTAGAAGGGGAATCCATGCCATGAAACTGAGAAGGCATATCCAAGGAGCTAGGAGAAGCCAGAGGGGCAGGGCACGGAGTGCTGGAAGCCAGGAAAAGAAAGTGCATCAGAGGAGGAGGCTGATAAGTCCGATGATCCCCAAGATGTGGCTAGTGAAGTATGCAATTTAGAGATCATTTGCGGCCATGACGAGAGCAATTTGGTGGAGTGACATAATTCTAGAAAGTCTTTTGTGTGATATTTAATAAAAAATGGAAGTGTTTTTGTTTATGGTTGATACCATTTCCATTGATTTAAACTTACACATTATTTACTCCATATGCCCAGTAGTCATATATTCCAATGTCCCTGGACCACTTGAATACATAAATGCCACTATTTACATGAAATAGATGTATTCAGGTCTGTAAACTTAACAGTGTAATTTAGAATGCTTTCCGAAGATGATTCTGAGTATTGAGTGTTGACATAGACCATGGTGATAGCCACATTTCTGGATTGTTTCATTGAAATGGTTATTAATAAATGTATTTACTCCAAACAATATAGAACTAAAGTGCA
Organism: Lyroderma lyra; assembly: GCA_004026885.1. Taxonomy (NCBI): domain Eukaryota; kingdom Metazoa; phylum Chordata; class Mammalia; order Chiroptera; family Megadermatidae; genus Lyroderma; species Lyroderma lyra. Next base: position 82,720 of record PVJL010000588.1, on the reverse strand, counting down.
ACACAAGCAAACTTACGTTGATTTACTGTCAAATTATGAATTATTGTTTAGGCCCCAAGAGTTTGTGCACTGTGAGTCTTACTAATTGTGTGAACAATTGTGTGCCCGGCAGTGCTATGAACAGCAGCCTCTACTCAATCCTAGATCGGTCAGATATAGAAGTCTATGTTCTGGTCACCAACTCCTATGCTAACAATCCATAGCTGTTTCTGTTTATTGCACTCAACCACATCAGTCAGCCAACCAATTTGTACAAGCTATTGTTTGAAAAACTCCTATAAGACTAAAATAAGATAACTGCTATTGTGGATATAATTTTTAAATACCTAAGCTTGATCTTTACCATCCAGTTGTATAGCTCTAACTGGAGAGGAAGAGGATATTCTAGGCTTGAAATAGCTGAACTAATTTATACCCTTGTCTCTTGTGATATGTTATACAATATGGAGCAATCTTATACCAAATAGGTTTCACTCGGCTAAGACCATTTTGCCTCTGTGTCTTGATTATTTTACCATGAAGGATACAGTGGTTCAGTTTCCAAGGACTCACAATAGTAACTGTTAGAATACAATTATGATGGTACAAAGCAAGTGACATTAAAGATAAATATTGTCATTGCTTGTAATTATTTTATAAAGGCATTGGTTTCTGATGTCTCTTGAATGTCAAGTTAACAATGAAAAGGAACAGTAACAACAATCTCTAAAAGAATGTACAATTAAAGACTAAAATTTGATATGAGGTTCAGTTATTTTTCTTTCCCAGACACCAAAATTTGAAAAAGCAGAAAGAGTATTTTGCCTTGCTCTGCCTTTTTCACATAGATGAATCTCCTGTCTTGTTTCTGACGTTAATTATGAAATGACATCATAATTCAGCAGATGTTTCTCTTTATAAAATCAGGTTTCTCTAAGGGGCTTTGTATGATCTAAATATCTTATGTCATAATAAAAGCCATTGAAGTCCAGAGAAGTGAACTAAACTTGACAGTACCGTAAAGACTTCTATAGAAGACCAGGCCCCCTGATCAGTGTGCTTCCTGCTTTTCCATGCAGTTCAGTGAGGAAACCACCCCCGACGTGGAGAATAGAAACCCTTGTTAGGATCTAGCCCTGGGTGTTACTTATATTACCTACAAGCACATGTGGCAGATACATCTCTATAGGCTGACCACATAGCTAAGTTATTCAGAATTCACACCATACCCAACAATGAGCAGGACTTGAGTTTTTGAGAGAGAGAGAGAGAAAGAGAAAGGAAAAGAATTTAATTCTGTATACTGACTGATGTAGTTTCTTTCTGGAGAATGAGCTACCTAGAACCAGGACCCTGGAATAGAAGAGTAAACTTTTGAAATATTCTCTTTTTCAGAAATTGACTGGCTAGGTTTTTGGAAAACAGCATTAAAAATCCATAAAGTAAAGAGCAAAATTATACTGTAGTATATAATTATGCTGTACTGAGGGGGAAATTTTTAATGTGATTTACAGTCATCTTTAAATCTTATAGAGGTACATGTTCTAATGTGAATAATATTTTTGATGACATAAACAAAATAGCAGTTGTGAGCTGGATTAAGATGTTCTACTGAGCATCTTCTATTTGATATTCTCACATCCTTTCTCCAAGAAGCTGTAAGTGAACAGTTCAGTCAATCTAACTTCTACCTGGCTAACCAGCAGTCTAAATGTGCACACCATTAAAATTCCTGAATGTCTCCACGTGTTTCACACCAAGCTGCCTTGAATTTATGGTTTCTTTAAAGCATAACACTTGTAAAAATCAGGGACTTTAAAAAATTTGTTTGGCATGTCAATCACCATTGGGTTACACTGATATTTACTTCACATCTCTTTCCTGACATTCAAAGTTAAAGTTGTTCTTATAATAAATTTGACTCAGTATGAGATCAAGGTAAGTGAACTAAACAAATAAAAGATTTTGACCCCAAGTGAGATAGGAAAAATGAGAAAGCATTTCCTTCTCTGCAAGTAGAAGGAAAGGTCTTGAATGAGTATGATTGTTGTTCTTCATCCAAAATGGTGTGATGGTGTGTTCTGTATAGAGCAATGTTTGCTAAATGGTAAGAAGGTCAAAATGAGACTGAGACACTGCACCCCATGATCCAAGTGCATGGATGCCCTGGCCCCTGCCTGATAGTCAAATCTGGATTTTCAAAACTTGTTGCTACTTCCAAGCTCTACAAGAATTTTCATCCTGCTAGCTCGTTCTGCTAATTGTCTGCCAGGAAAAGGGTGGCTGGCATTCGTTAGGATCCAAGGTTCACACCAAATTTCAAGTTGTGTACTTCGTGACTAGAAAACGCTTCCATGTCAGACTGGCGGTGCCCAATATTTTCTTGTATCTTTTCCCTTCAAATAATTTAAAGGAGATGATTCTGATATAATCTAAAGGTAGTGGAATCTGTGGTCTCATTCCAGGTGACAGTGATTCTTCCTCATGTTAAGACAAAGGTGCAGCTGACAGTCATCCAATCTCCCCCGAGAACTAGGTGTGATTGCTACAGGAGGCAAAACTGTCAGATGCAAGGAGAAAGGATGATTGCTTAGATGGCCTGGGCGTGATAACTGAGCAGGTCTGCTCCTAAAGGACTGCGTGGAATAGAGGCCTCCCCACCCCACCTTCACCCCCACTTTTCACTGACCTGCACTGGATATTTAATTTCCCTGTGTTAAGCTACTAAAATGTGGGGCTTGTGGTTATAGACATTGGCCAACCTTACACATTTGGTGAAACCAGAGTGTAATAGGTCAGTATATCTTAATACTAGATTTTGTGATTATGTATGAAGATATACTTCTCAAGGGTAAATTAAAAAAAAATAAATGAATAATTTTAGAAATGTAGATCCTATGGTGCCATGACTTTAAAAGAAGAGAGAAAACCTCATAGAATTTAATATTTTTAATTTCACTTAAAATTAAAAAGTCACTTATTTGTTATATATAAGTCTTTGGGACAATGATTTAATATCTGCCTTCTAAATTACTCAAAGAGTTATTCTATTGAAAGTGAAAACATTACTTTTTTTTAATTGCCCAAAATGAAATTATCCTTTCTACTTTATCTGAGAGAAGCATTTTTAGAAATAATCGTTAAAAACAGACTTGAACTTGTCAAATTTCAAATCAGTACCCCAAATAAAATTTGCCAGATTAAAATTTTAGAAAGCATACTTTACCTGAACTTCTCAATGAATTGAAGTAAATTAAACAAAAGAAATTTTCTTACTACAAAGTGCTTTGTGTGGAATCCTTATGCAATTTATAATTCTCCTGATCCTGTGCGTGCATGTGTGTGTGTTTTACCACAGCCCACCTTTTAAAAGCGAATTCCAGAGAATTCTTTATCATCATTAAATGATTTGGGGAAGTGAAAAATGTGAGTGGTGGTGTTAAAATGACTGTGGTGGTATACACACCTCCAACATTTTTGTGTATTTGTGCGTCAGTGTCCTACAAAATCATAGTGGATTCAGAAGTAAAATTCATTCATTAGCTGTAATTAGGATCAAATATTTATTATGCACCAGTAGCTGCACTAAGTGTACTTCCTAGGCTGGAAATTGTTTGTGGCTAATGTGCTGTAGCGACCCCTAAAGTGCTCACGGTTGTGCTAACCCATTCTGAGATCAGTTCTCTCGTTGTGGAATGTCTTTCATCTCAGTGGTTGCTGTATAGATTTGGCTGGGGTTTCCCCTAGTATTCTAAATGTGGCGGTTTAATGTCATTTTAAAGATTAAATATTCTGAGAAATAAACATGCAATATTTTCTTGTCTGGTAATTATCCATTAATCACCCCAAAAAGGATACAGATTCTTCAGGATATACATTTTTCTGTGACTAAATAGGTCTGAATTCATTAGGCATCTAGAAAGATAAGTATGAAATGGGATCAGTAGCTGGGTTTAATTAAGTGGTCACCTCTTTAATCTTTTATTTTTTTCAAGGCAATTTTCCACTCATTCTGTTTGAATTCTTTCTGAAAAGGACTGCATTCAGCCTATCATTACTTTCCATTGGCATGATTCAGACAGAAGTATTTTCAGTTTATTACAAAAGGGTGATGAAGCTGAATATATTCTTTTAAAATTCTGTTGCACTAGGTATTTAAACAATTCTAACCACAATAATAATTGCTGCTTCAATTCATGGTTAATAAATGTGCAATGTTAACATTTGTTGGCGATACAGTACTGTTTTGTAACTAAGTCATGTAGTTTATTTTACAATAGTGTCCTGTTTTCACCAGGATCCCCTAGATTAAGTTTCTCAATCTTGGCATCATTAACATTTTGGGCCCGATAATTATTTGCTGTGAGAGATTCTCTCCTGCACACTGAAGCATCCCTGTCCTCTTCCCACTGCATACCAGTTAGTATCCTTCCCCATCCCCAGTTGTGAGAATCAAAAATGTCTTCAGACCATCAAACATTCCCTGCGGAATAAAACTATCATTGTCTCAGAAATCACTGCCTTAGATAATAAAATATCCCTAAATTTCCTTCCCTGTAAAGGTGATTTTGCTTGTTTGTAGATACTGACTCCAGTAAGAATCCTTTTCCAAAGCATCTTGGACTTGTCCCAATTGTTCCTGTGCCTAAGCTTCTCCTGGGCACCTTTCCTGGCTTCTTTTCTCTCTGTATTCCCTCTGCTCTCAGATGTCCCATCTCACACGCACATGTCCTGTGGACATGGACACAGACACAGACACACACACACACAGACACACACAGACACACACATGCACAGACACACACACAGAGACACACAGACACACACACGCGCGCACACACGTACACACACGCACACACACATATATGCACAATTTGTGTCTGTTGTGGTCAGTATGTATGTACTAAATCCATCTTGAGTACCTCAACCATAGATAGGCTGACCATACATACTCTTCGAAATGGGACAGTACTGTGGTTTTATGTCCCATTTAAAAGGGTTCATCTGGTCAGCCTACTCAGCCATCTGAGGCCAGCTGGCAGTGGCCTCCCCTGCTGCTCCCAGTCCTGAATCTACCCTCCTTAAGCTTGGTCAGAGATTGACTTTGACCAAGATGCCTATTTCTTGCCTCTTTGCCACCTAATTTAGCACAATGTCAAAAATGATCACCTCACTGTTTCTCAGGCCTGTCTCCTTTCAGTTCGCCTTCAGCCCTCCTCCCGCCTTCAGGACTGGCTCCTACATCCAGACGGACTGTGCCACATGCATTCTTTTCAAATGGTTCGTTTTTATTTCTTCTGCTCCCTACCTCAACTTAACAAGAAAGTTTGTGGAATTTTCTCTTTTGTAAACTCATCCATTAATGAGCGGTAACAGCATTCCTTTAGCAATTGAGTTAAGTACCATGTTATATAACAAGTCCTCCCTGATTTGTTTGAGCCCTCATTTAAATCCTGTATCATGAAAGTCTCATGTGGCATGTTTTGTCTCCCAAAACAGGGCTATAAACTTTTTTTATTGTTACATTTATTGGGGTGATGTTGGTTAGTAAAAATTACATAGGTTCCAGGTCTTCAATTCTACAATACATCATCTATGTGTTGTGTTATGTGTTCATCAGTCAATTCTGTTTCCATCGCCATGTATTTGAGACCCTGTCTTTTCTTTCCCACCCCTCCCCCGATACCCTCAGATAAGTACTGACCACTAAGCTATTGATTGTGTCCATGAGTTTTTGCTTCTTCATTGCTTTCAGCTTTGTGTTGCACAGATGAGTGAAATCATATGGTTGTTGTTTTTTCTGTCTGGCTTATTTCACTAAGCATGATGATCTCCAGGTCCATCCATTTTGTTGCAAATGGCAATATTTCATCTTTTCTTATGACTAAGTAATATTCCATTGTGTATATGTACCACAGCTTCTGTATCCAGTCATCTGTCGCAGGGCACTTGGGTTGTTTCCATGATTTGGTCACTGTGAATACTGTTGTAATAAAAATGGGGGTGCGAATATCTTTGCAGACAAAGGCTTTCAAAATTTGGGGTAGGTACCCAGAAGTGACATTGCCAGGCCATGTGATAACTCTACTCTTAACTTTCTGAGGAACCTCCACACTGCCCTCCATAGTGGTTGTACGAGTTTGCATTCCCACCAGCAGTGTATGAAGGTTCCTTTTTCTCCACCCCCGCTCCAACCCCTGTTGTTCCTTGTCTTATTGATTATAGTCATTCTGATAGATGTGAGGTGGCATCTCATTGTAGTTTTGATTTCCATTTCCCTAATAGCTAGTGAAGTTGAGCATTTATTCACATATCTCTTGGCCATTTGTATGTCTTCCTGGGAGAAGTGTCTGTTCAGGGGCTATAAACTTTTTGAGACAGAAACCATGTTGTAAACTCTTTTTTAACCCCTTGAAGTTGCTTTTATGTTATGGAAAGTTGACTGCTATTTGCTCATGTGACTTGAATTTCAACACCCACCTAGGGTCAAGGAGGAGAGAGCTAAACAATATCAAAAAGAAAAAAGAAGAGAAAGTGTAAGTGCTCCCCAGTAATTTCTAGTTTATCCCCAAGTTTCAAAATGTGAGTGAAAGCCAAAAACACAAAATGAAACACCACATTTTCTTACCCAAATTCACGATCACTCTTGAGAACTACACTACACCAAGCATTTTATTCTCAAATGAGCAACTGATTGCAAGTGTGGTCGGAAGTGGTGCTTGTTGGATACTTTGGAATTAGTTCATTTATTTTCAATATGGGGCAAAGTAGCTATGCAAAGAGTGCACCAAGTTTATCTGTGAACTTTGGTAAAGAGCAAGTGTTGGGACTCCATAGCAGCCACGGATCTTCTAGAGCCTTCCATTCTGCCATAAGATGGGAACTGAGCATGCTGATCAGCTTAGCTATTATGTTGTGACAAGTACTATGATGCTATTGAATTTGTGAGATTTTTTTCAAATATATGAAGATTTCAAGAGTGTAGGTTTCAGATGCAAGTGTGCTCTCAATTCTCAGTATTTCCCAGTGGGCAAGAGACAGTATTGTTGGTTATGAGCAAATTTAAACCCACAGTGTGATGAAATTAAACAGGATCTTCTAATTTGTGCATATTTGGCATACATAGTTGACAATAAAAGTTTGTATCATCCTGTTCATTTATACATGGAGAATAGATTCAGAAGAGTTAAATAACTTGCTCACATGTCCAGTGAGTGGCAGAGCATGGGCTCTAACCCAGCCAGGTGTGTGCTGCACTCCAGTGCCTGCCTCTGCCCACTACACCTCAGGGGTCCCATGCACATTGACGGGATCCGAGGATGGTATTTGCATGCATCCATAAAAATGGTCACATTTGAACAGTTGCTGTCTCCTCAGGGAATACACTTAGCAACCAGCCGGACTGGTGTTTGGAGACGGCAAATGAAGTGATAGCACCCAGCTGGGAGGCAGGCGAGCAGCAATTCCCAAAGAACAGCTTCAGATGTTTTTGTTTATGTGAAGAAGCTTCATGGGTATACACTTGGTAGGCATGCAGTTTCTTTGTTGTTGCTGTTGTTGCATTAAGGGCTTTGGTCTCCATCGCTGTATTTGTTTTGCCTTCTTGGGCGACTGTAACTCTTCCACTAGATTCATAAACTCCTGGGAAACCTGTCTGCTCCAGACCATGCTGCTGTGACCTCTGCAGCATCTCCGGAATTATTCCCACACATTAATGCAGTCATGGGAGTAATTTATTTTACAGTTCTGTCAACAAAATTCTACTGGTCTAAAAGTCCATGTACTATATGGTTACACAACTTAACGTGTCTCTGTGATTGTTAGCCAGAGTGGCCAGGAATCAGAGGTCCCGGTGATTGATCTATTGGTATATAATCAGTTCTGGTATCCAGTCCCCACAAGACTTCAGGTGAAAACTGTCCTTCTTTTCTTTGTTGCTGTTTTGTAGAACACACAGGCTCTATCGCCTTCTTGCTCAAGGCTGCCTCTCAGTGGGAAATCGAGAAGGCAGGAAGCTCAAAGCAATTAAATCCCCCCTGACAATCTCTGCTGCTCCCAGAGGCAGCTCAGAGCAGGAGCGATGTCTGGGAGCTGCTCCTGGTGACGGCATCAGGCCTTCTCGCCAACGGCTGTGGTGCTGGGGGCAGCCCCAGTCCTCCCTGGCTTTGCAGTAGCAGTTTGCACTGATTGCTCCAGGGCTTCTCTCCTCAGATGGCCTCCAGCAGCTTCTGCACCCCAGGAAGGCTGGGTAGTGCGGTGTGCTCCCTCAGCATCACCTCTGGAAGTTAGCTAATGACAGTGTGGTCCCTGATCCCTACTGGTGGTTGTGAAATTCCAGAGCTTTATCAAAGTTTGGTTTTTATTAAAAAGGTGTAACTCAGCGTTCCCTAAATGTGCATTATAATAAACGTTTTAAAAGCCGTAACTATAGCAAGCAGAGCCGTGTTTCTCAATACCTTTTTGGCCATGGCCTGCCACTCTCTGAGCAAGAGCATCATCTTAGTTTGGGGTTTTCTAGCATTCTTCTGCAGGCCCTTTTCTGAGAATACTGTAGGTGAAGCCCCTCACTTATTCAGGTGGAGAGATTCTTATGCAGGAGGCCACAGAAGCTCATCAATAAATCAGCCTCCAGAAATAACCCAAGGGAATCTTCTAGTTTGCCAAAGGTAAAATGTAAAACAGCTCTAATAATAAGCCAGGTTTGGCTATCAATGTCTCAGTTCATTATTTGGATTACCAAAAAAATGGATAAGCTCCCTAATGACAACTAATTGGATGGGGAAATTATTAACAAATCAACTTTATTTCTGCCCAAAATGTCACTATTGTCAAACAGGAGATGCAAAATTGACACTAAATCTTCTCTCCCCATCAGTGTTTAGCTCCTTAAAACTGCCCGTGGGGCCCTCCCTTGATAGGCTAGATTGGCTGTGGGGTTGCTTTGCTTCCATATGCAGGAAGCTGGCGCAGTGCTTACAGGGTGTCAGAGTTCTGCTCCCCATCTCACCTCACTTCGGGTCCCGGAAGCAGATGTAAATATAGAACGATAAGGTGCATGTACACTAAACTCTGAAGGTATTTTCAAGAACAAATTGCATAAGTCAAAGTGGGCATGATTAAAAGATCTTCCCTGGCAGACGAGGGTGTAGGAGGCTCCTGAAAGTGGAGCCAGTCATGCCCAGAGACCCCACTTCACACCTCGGAGCCGCACTTTGCTTCCTTAGAGCCCCGTCCTGACCGATGAGGCTGGGATCACACGTCCGGATAGTACGTGGTTTCATCCTAATTTCCTAGGATGTGTCACCTAGAGCAGGCCTCTCTACCTGAGACTGGACCACCAAGAGCTCACAAAGTGTGCCTCTACTCTTATCACAGCTTGGACCTCACCTGGCAGAAATACAAAGATCCATGGCCCAGGAGGTGGCAAAGGGCCACCATGTCGCTCACTCTCCAGACAGGGAGCAGTATGTGCTGAGACGGGACAAGGAGAAGCCATTGCCCTGATCCCCTGTGGGTCTGACTGTCCTGTCTGGGGCTAAGGTGGGGACTACCATGGTAGAGCCCTGGAAGCTCTAGCTGTCCCTGAGAGAGGACAGAGCACCCTGTCTTCTATGGTGCTCTTCCCAAGAGCAATCAGGCACCCCTGGGCACACTGCCCATGAACTAGCCAGTCCTTTGCAATCGAGTCATTGCAAACATGTTTGAGGTCACACTCAAACATTTGCAACTAAATTCAAATTACTGCATCCTATGAAACTTAAAGCCTACAGTCTGCAACTCGTTTTCGGGACAGCCTGTTTGACGGGGAAAGAAATTCTCCTCACAAAGGGGTGTTTTCTTACAGGGCCTAACCCCACCCAGGAATATTTTACGGGGCGTTCCTAACCCTGTGTCAGCCCAGGATGGGGCGAGCTTGCCGGAGTTTGCCCCAACCCGACCGGCGCCTCCCTTGCTTCCTAAGTAAGTCTAATGAGATAAGAGGCCACGTGGGTGCACAGAAGTCCACCCCACTTCTGCAAAACAGCCCTGAAAACATGCCTGTGGTGGTGGCAACAGAGGACTTCTCAGAAATAGCTAAATGTGTTTGAATCGTGTCACCAGGGAATGGTCTTTCTATAACTTTTCAAGCTACTTACGTGTAGAGAGACCATTCTCTCCTATCAATCTTGCCTAAAGGTGACACGATGAGGCGCCGCTGTGATTTTCCCTCCTGTGTGCCTGTCATTGTGTGATCCCTTCTCTGATGTCTCCCTCTGCTGCCTTTCCCATTGTCCACAGTGTAGAAAGATTGAATTGAAGTTTCACTGATGAGCAGAGGGAACAAAACTATGAGCAGGAAGACCTATTTGTGACAGCTGGGACGGGCCACTGCACGAAGAGTCCTGGGCAGGACACGGTTGTCTGTGGGGATTCCAGAAACAGTCTGTCCTCACGGGGACTCCTCAGACAGCCTGCGGGGTGTGTGTGTGTGTGTGTGTGTGTGTGTGTGTGTGTGTGTGTAAGGGGGAGTGCTATATGCTTAACGACAAAATATACCAGCTTAGGAGAACCAAAACAGAGAAATGCTACTTGTCTGTGGCTACTTTGTTTATCACATAGGACAATAATTTTACATTTAGCTTTCCCCCAAGTATTAAGCTAGTATTCTACTAAATGTAATGCAATCAGCCATGTACTGATCGGGGGGTACCGAAAGTTGGATCCACTACCCACTACGTCGTCGTGGGGCCCCCAGAAAAGACTGCATGGAACTGCTGTGCTTCCAAATGGCCCAGCAGCTTAGACGATGGGGTATGTGGTTTTGAAGCCACCAGCACTCCCATGATCATATGTTAAATGTATAGTTATAATAGCACCCAACCTCATGAACATTTAGGAAGCAAAAGTGGGGGACAGACTAACAAAAATAATAAGGAACAGGAGGCAGAGAAAGAAGGGGAAGGAAAGGAGAAGAGCTGGATACAACTCTTTCGTATCCAACCACGCATGGGATTGCAGAGCCTTGTCTGGCATCGAGTTTGTGGGAGTGGGAGAGGGGAATACAAAATAGGTGAGAACGCTGTGAAGCAAAGAAACCAGGGTTCTAAACTATTGAGAGTGCACACTGCAAGGAGGCCATCAGCCGTTGCGGATCACACGTTTAGCTCTGTGCCTTCATCCTCAGGAGTGAAAGGCAGTGCACTGCACGATGACAGGACTCACAGCCTGGTTTGAGACTGCTTGACTGAGGCATTAGTGGTCTTGTTCTGCATCCTCCTAGGGAGCAGTCTTCCCACATCAACCGTTTACCCGGCGTCTAGGGGTCATGCAAGAGTGAGCCACGACAAGCAAGGTTTTCATGCTGTGCTGAAAGTTAAGGAGGTCAGCCGACTTCTCAATCTCCAATTTCCTCTAAGCAGCGTGTTGTCACCTAGCTTGTCTCACTAGGATGCTGCGAATAATAATACGTAGAAATGATTATAAAAATATGGTACCTTAAAAAGGACAGCATAGCTCATGAAGAGTAACGGTACAACTCCATCGTCCCCACTGCCTGGTCTTGCCATCTCAGGTTCAGATCAAGGGTGCTTTTGTAGATGAGTGTAAAGGAGATCCCTCCTCAGGAAACTGGAGCTGGCGCCGCCCATACACAGAGGGCTCAGAGCTGCTTGGGGCCACACTCGCATAGGCAAAGGTTGTGTGGCGTGTGTGTCAGGTGGTGTGCGTATAGGTACGAATTTTGTACGTACATGAGCCCCGTTGTGCACTGCCACTTTGGATGGCCACCCCGGGGCCAAGAGTTAGGAGACAGCCAGCATCTCCTTCGTGCCAGATTCCTGAATGATTTTAGCAGATACTCCTCTTTCTTGATTTCCTTTCTTGATTTCCTCCCTTTTTCTATAGCAGATAAATCTTGAGTTCCTATTTTTATACCTTTGCTGACAGTTTGTTATTAATTTTATTGTTATTATAGCAGCTAACAACTTGAGTATTTACTATGTCAAAGGTGGATTATCTTGGTCAATCTTCGGAGTAAACTGCACTGAAATAAAAACTCCATACGGACATGGACTCTTGTCTGTTCTGGGTTCTAGATTCATGTTGCCTGGGGGATTGCAGGTACTCAAAAAATATCTGCTGAGGGAATGAACCAAGGCACACATGAGTGAAAGAGCAACTTGTGAAATAGGTACTCTTATTGTCCCCCTCTTGCAATGCCCAAGGTTAAGTGGCCAATCATTGGTGCGAACCAGATGCAAAGTCAGCCCTTGCTCCTCATATATATATATAAGAACTGCCTTTGCAGAGGTCAATGGATTTGTTATTGTGTTTATTCACTGCTTGCTTTAAGAACTGAACAGTCTTAAAATGCCACCTTGAAAGATAAGATGCTCAGGGGCTGTTCCAACTCCATACCCAAACGCTTAGAGCCAGGGCTAGCCCCTGAGAACTAGAAATTATTATCTTCACCAACAAGGAGCAGAGAGAAGAAGCCAGTGGGACAAGTTAAGTCAGAGATCATGCAAGGGAGCTGAGATACTAATTTCAGAGAAAGGCAAGTGGGTAGGCTGACCAGATGTCCTGTTAAATGTGACAGAAAACAAAGGTACTGTCCTGTTTCAAATGGTACATATGGTCACCCTAGTCTCACTGGGCTAAAGTCAAGGTGTCATAGAAATGAGATAGTGTGGTTGTTTTCTGTCCAGGTTAGTCCAACTGCATGGACCAGAAATAAGGCAGAAAATGAAAATAAAAATGTATTTTTAGTTTACTTTGTGTAGATTCTAGTGCAATATCCAATCAGGGCTGCAAAAGCAAGAGTGCATATCACAGATAAGGAGGAGGGCGGCTCTCAGGCTTGACATATGGTTCTAAAGCAGTGATAGCAGTGAAGCAAAAGGCTATTTTTCACGTGTGTCTCTCTCTTACTCTCTCTGCCTTTTCCCTTCTTGACTCCTCTTCTTCTGTTACATAACAGTGGAGTTTTCAAATGATGTTTCTCTTTCATGTCTTTCTGCCATATTATGCATTCTTGTATTCATAGACAGTGTGCAGTCACAGGTCCTCATTGTGCAATTTTTAGTTAGGCTTCCTCTGCACATTTTGGGGCTCTGGTTCTGTGCGCCACACAGGTAGAGCTGGGCTGTGGTGCTTACTTTGCACTTTGGCTTTTCAACATCACTCCATACTGCAGTGCACACTGGGTCACCTCCAAGCCTTTTACTGACTTCCAGCTTTCTTTATACCAAAGCCACAGATCATTCTTCTGTTGGAAATCACCTTTTTTGCAAAAGCAAAGAGAAAACCCCAAGCACCATAAAGAACTGGGCCTGCCCAGTCCACAGTGATATTCCACAGGCTGAAGTTTCTCTGCCAGTCGCCATCTAACAGGGGTGCATGGGTTTAGCTCTGCATTTACGTAAATGGAATCAGTGCTCCGACGGCGTGAGTACGCTGTGCACCTGCACCCGCTGGTCGGCGCAGGCAAAGCCCAAGTTCAATGCGTAGACAAGACCACTTCTTCACTCTGCTGCAGTCCTGTTGAAGCCACACACACGGCAGACTTGTGTTTCTATCAAGGGCTTCGGTTTTCCATCATCTATTTTTTATAGCCCTGATACTAACCCAATTGCAGCAAATGAAGGGTATTATTTCTGACTTGGGTGCCTCAGGATCACCATGCTGATTTGTGGGCCTTAGGAGGCAGGCGCCCTGTGCTGGGTTTCATCGTTTAACATGGGAGACTCGATTCAGCAAAACGTAAGTGTTCCCTGATGCCTGGCATTTCAAGTTGTAAATGACTACTTCCCCATGCATGAGGGGGAAAGAGACACGTGAGAATTAGCCGGGAGAAGGATGCACGTTTTATTTGGTAGGACTCGTGGCAGGAGGACAGTGTGTTGAAGATGAGCAAAATAGCCTGCTCCTTCCTCCCGTTTCTCAGTATATCATTCATCATGGAGAAAATCTTGGTTTATTCTGAAGCAACTTGGTGACATATCAGCATTATCTTGTCATGGGCTCTTTCTGAAATGGTTGTGTGTCCTCATCTTTATATGCTCTCCAAATGTAATAAGTTTGGGTTTTTAGATTTTAAAAAGAGTGACAAAGATTTGCATGCCAGGAAGTTTAAAGGGAACTTTTTATAAAGGACCATAGCTGCCTCCTACCTATGTCACAAAGACATCTTTACACACTAACAAACACACAGAGATTTTAAAAATGAGCCAGCTAACTAGCAATAAAATTATACAGCAGCTTAGAATGCCTTCTGCTTACAGTAGATTTTCTTACAATGATCTGTTAAATATCCATAACTAATGACCATATACTAAGAAGCCCAATGTTAAGCTTTAAATCTAGTGTATTTCACCAAGTTGTTCTTGGTTTTATGAGAGCTAATGCAGTACAATTTATTTCTCTGAATATTGATCACATTTTCGTTGTAGAGCTCTTCCTGCCTTTTCAAGCACGGTAATGCTTTGTCCTGTATTCTCAGCTCTAAAACCATTCATTAGCTTTTTGACTTTGTGAAAGTAATTACCATTTTTAGCTGGTAAAAAAGAAAATACCAACCGGCTCATTGCAAATTGCTATTTTTCAGTGTTCCTCTGTGTCTTGCTTTACCTACCCACAAGATCACTAGGACACCAGAAACAGAAACAAGTCAGCTTAGGGTTCCATTATTCACTTTCTGTTAAACTTGACAGCTCATTTGCACGTTCACACTTCTTTAATGCTTAGAGTTCTTGAAATTCTGACAGCTGAACCCTTCCAACTCCAGCTACATATGCAAATAAAGAACGGCACCCAAAGGGTTCCCTTGCACTGGTATCATTTCAAGGCATTATTTTGGTTGGTCAAAGGCAGAAATTAATTCTTGTTCAATGCTTTCCAGTAAAAGGGGATAGGATGAGGGCAGTGAGAGAAAAAGTAGAATTGCAAGTGTAATAAAACAAGCTTGAACTTCCCACTGAGAGTCACAAAAAGAATTCAGACCAAATATTTAATCAAATTTAATTTTTAAAAAATCATATTAAGTAAGGATCCTTCCTTAGACCCCCCCACCCCCATTAGAATGTTTCAAATGCTTTTTCTATATAAAATGATGTTTCATCTGATGGAGCAAGTGCCATTTATATACCCCAGAAAAGTTATTTATGCTTAGCAAAGACAAAATCTTGGATATGTAGCCAGATATGGGAACAAATATGTAAGGGGTAATCTTTTTTGGCATGAAGTAGAAAAAAATAAATAAAAGAGGTGTTTTTTTTTGTTTTTTGTTTTTTTTTCTGATAGACTTGGCAATGCAGAAAGCTTAAAAATATTCCTAAACTTGCCCAGTTGCAAAGCCACACAGCATGTTTTTGCTTTTACTGGTAGGGCAAGAGGAAAAACCCTGGACTGGAACTGGCCTTTGGAGTCCCATCACTTCACTTCTGACAGGGCTTAGTTAAGTTAACTAAACTCCTGTCGGAATGCTCAGCTTGTCATCTGTTCTACACAGAAAATGAAACACATCGCATTCTAAGAAAGAGCCAAAAGCAGCCAATTTGCCAGAAAATATTTGGGCGACCTGGGAGGTTCACAGCACCATCATTCGCATAAAAATTGCTTCCAGCGTGGACCACGTGCTCTGCTAGGGTCAGCAGCGGGTCAGCAGCGTCTGTATCTGCTGAAAGCTGCGCATAAACGAGCATCCTCCATTACACACATGATCTGTTACTATTTTGTCTGAATTCTGCAGGTTCTTTCTCAGAGTTTGCGTCTTACTGGGTGCTGTAGTTCCTAAAGCAGTTTTCACTGAGAGTCTTCAGCAACTAGCAAACTAGTTCTTCAAACCAGTAAGCCATTGCTCTCCTTTTGTCTCATAGTTGGAGTCAGCAAAGTGTGTTTCTGCACACTGAGTGGAGAGTGGAAAGGTTTGTTTGGTGAAAGGAAACTTTCACTATATTATTGTCTTTTTTTTTTTTTTTTAATCTTAGTGCTGAGTAGGAGGTCTAGGTCTTTAGACAGTGGACAGAAGCTGATTTTGTGGCGATGTTGCTGCATCCGGGGAGGGTCCCTTAGTTCCTCACACCTGCCCTCCCACCTGTGTAAAATGGAAGCCCCCCTAAAAGCGCCCCACCTTCTCCGGTGCTGGGACCCCACCACGTACGCTTGAGCGTCCCACCCATGCTTTGGAATCAGGACCTCCGAGCTGTCAGGCAGCTTACAGACCACCTACTTTTTGAAAAGACAATGTTTAAAGTTTGTTTTTTTAAAAGATAGAATGACCCTCCTCTTTCACCCCCAACTTAAAAAGAAAAATCTCATTTCTTGGTTCTCTCTACACTGTACAGCCATTCTGGGGCCTCCGGGTTCTAAAGGAGCAGACGAAGTCCTGACGCTGAGAGGAAAGGGGAGGCCAGCTCCCGATAACCCCATTGTCCTTAGGCCCCCCTCTCCTCTCCCCTCCAGGCCCTGGGCACACATCAGCAGGGGGGGCTGGACAGCGGCTGCCCCAAACCTGAGACCTGAAAGCAGTGGAAAGTCTAAGTATAAATGCCAAGACCGAACAATCATTGGGAAATCAACCTCTCCTTCTAGCTTGCCCTGAAAAACAGTGAAAGAAACAGTGTTTTCAAAGCACTTAAATAATCACTGAAAAGGGAGAAATTGTGAGCGGTCTCAATGCCCGTGGATGTCTCCAGTTCTTACCTTGCTTACCGTTCCTCAGGTACAAGAGGTTAGAAGCTCAGATTAATAGATGTTGCTAGGGGCAACCCAGCACTCAGGCATTTTTATCATGCCTCATTGGACATGCTGACTCAGACATGTTAGCAAAGCGGGGGAAATATGCCAGTAAGTGTGGTATTGTTAGGTAAAACGGGGCAGGCTTTCTGTTGGGGAACCTTTTAGTTTACTTCAACATGGGCTATGAGTTCCTGACACTGAGTCACTGCTGACAGTGGGCTGTGGTGTGGGTGACTCGGGGTTTTTTGCTCTGCAGCGGCTGTGTGGGGAGTAGGTGGCAAAATGAATCTTGAGCCTAGTCTTGGAGTACCCTTGGGTTTGAGTGGGTTGTGTCACAGTGGCCTTGGCCTCAGGAAAACACTCAGGAGTGACTCTGGAGAACTGACCAGGCTGGTGGCCTCCATAGTACATACCCTGCACCCGTGTCTAACCACATGCTGACTCCATTTGAGAAAGGTCTTTGTCTGGAGCTTCCTTTTCAGGAAGCATACAAATGGAAACCAATGCTGTGATCAGTGACTGACCTTGGCTTCAAACAAACCTTCCCTTCCTCCTTTCTACTAAGTCCTGAGGTCGACTCAGTAACCTCCAGAATCCCCAGTTTCTTCACGAATAGAGTTCTTTTGACTTAGTGGTCCCAGGGCGCTCACAGACCAGGGAAGACTTTTGCAAGGGAGGAGAAAATATTTTTTCCTCTGCCCTCTGAGTTCTTAGCTGAGATCCCTGCAATAAAAGACTAACATGAGAAAAATAAGCAGGTTTTTAACTTGCATACTTCATGTATGTGGGGGAGATAGCCGGGGGGGTGGGGGGTGGAAATAAGTGAATACCTGAGGTGACTTAGAATTTAAACTTAAATCCCATCTTTGCAGGGAAAGGGGAGGGGGCTGTGAACCACCTCAGGTATACGAGTATTCTGCTACCCTTTACTTTTAAGCAAGAGCATCAATTTGTTGCTTATTTTAATCCCACGATTTATGATTGCCTGAGGTGCAAAACATACAATTTTTTTTTTTAGTTTGGCACAAGCTCACACTTGCACCGTTAACACCTGCATGAAGGTTACCGGTTAGTGATTGCTAAGGATGGCACAACTACAAAATGTCTTGCAATTGCTTCCTCGTTGACTCAGTAGCCAAGCACTCAAGAAGATATGACAAGAAAACTATTATATTTGGGATTATAACGAAGGGGCACTTTTAAGGCAGCCGTAGCAGAGTGTGTCTAAGCACTCATTCCAGGGCCCAGCTGCCTGTGTGTGAGACCCTGACCCATTACAGACTAGGGGCAACGTAGCACCTATCAAGCGACTCACCTTGTGTTGTTGAGAGGATTACCTGAGTTAATGTAAAAGTTTGGAAAAGAGCTTGATGCATAATAGGTGTGGTAAGTGCTGGCTGCTGGGAACTTGGCAACATTAGCATTGTATTCAAAATTATGTTCTAAATATTTTGAGAGATATTTTTAATTGCAAATGCTAAATAATCTAAAAATCACCAAAGCATATGCACAGAATTTTAGTTATCTGTAGGTAAACTTTTATTTTGATCCATCATAGACACAGGGGACAGAGTACACACACACACACACACACACACACACACACACACACCCCTCCAGGAATGGCAATTTAACACAGAAGCATATGCATTTTTTAGTGATATTTTTATCAAGTTTTATTTCTAACACAGGTAGAATGAAATCTTGGAGGGATTTCGTGTGAGTGTGCACGTGCAGTGTGCCTTTTTCTCCTTGTTGTCAGAATAGTTTCACTTAGGAAACAAGCTCTCTTCCCAAATTTGCAGATATCTGCAAATTGTATTCTTCCCAGAAGGGAAAAAATAGCTTACTGTGATTCATTTGAAGCAAATCTCCTAGGATGTCAAAATAGAATATTAATTGCTGTTAGAGAATTGATTTATCTGCAGAAACACATATTGCTTCTCACCATAAAGTCAAGGTCATTCCTTGAAATAGGTTGATTGGGCAACTGCCTCCTGAAGGGTTGTGAGGACACCTGACAAGTTCTCAGGATCCCCTGAGTGGCCCCCCACGTCCCATGACCCTCAATTCCTACATGGTCTGAAAGTCCTACGGTGGGGAGAGGTCCATCCTGTGTTTAGAAAACAACAAATGACTCGCTTAACATACCTTATAATTTACCTGAGAGAGGAGAGTGTGTTCAACTTACGTTAGCACATTTTCAAGTCTTAGTCAGATTAAGCTACAGCACCCCCTTCCTTCGGTTGCAGAGGGGAGACCCTGAAAGGTGACTTTCAATTAGCAAAAAGATTCTGGGCAAAGAAGATTCAAGCTGCAGAGAAGGAAAGGATAAAGAGCTGGTGTGAACACTCAGGAAAGGTTCTTTGAGAAAGGAGACCTAAGCGCCCCTTTACATAGCAAAGGTATCAGCACTCAGTGAGGAGAAAGGACCAGCACACTGAGAGAGCCAGGAGGCCAGAAATGGTTTGCTCCCTCTTGCCCCCTATGTCCCCCCACCCCCACCTCTGTTCTGCTCCATGCAGATTTGGAAAGGACTAGAAAAAGCACAGAGGAGTTCGGAATGGTAGGTATAAAGAGTACTAACACTATGGTCTTGGCTATACTGCGTGCTTCCATTCTATTAAATGCTGATCAGTGGTAATGAAGCTTTCTTCAAAAAATGTTTATTTAAAATAAAGGGGCATTGAAAATGGAAATGAATCAGCAAAACAGCTGCCAAAGTCACACTGCCTGCTTCACTCCCACCAAAGTAAGACCCACGCTGGGTAACGCAGCCCTGACTAGTTGTGGTACGCACCAAACTAAAACAATGACAAACATTTGCATAGTTATTTTTTCGTAGTTTTTTTTTTGTCCTGACATGTAGGTATCAAACCTTGTAAAGAAAAAGTATGTGCATATGTAATGATAACGTTAAGTTTCCCTCAGTTTGACTTCACTGCTGTTTTGGTGGTTTTGCAAATGTGGGGCAGATCCCACCCACCTATTTATTGTAATGTTTCTTTTCTAGAGCCAGACTAGGACAGACTCATATACCATTCTGATCTGGGTGCATTTCTTCAGAAGGTACGCTGTACTCTTGGGGAACCATGACTGCCTGGGCTTGGGGTCAACAAGGCCTGGAGGAAATCTATGCCTGGATTTTGACAAAAAGATCTCCCCGTGAGGTTAAGGAAATACAATGATGAGCACCAAAGAATAGGCATGTATGCTGACCCCTCCTGACATTCTGCCCAGCAGAATTTCTATCTTGAGATTCTACATAGATACACCCTGGATTTAAGCTGACTGAAAGGAGGCCGGTGGGGAAATCAGGAAGGAGGCGAGGCAAAAGGGGTATCAAGACCAAGGACTTGGTCTTGCAGAGTGATTGTTTTGGAATTCTTTACTCTGCATTATTTCACAATGGAATATTTTGTTGGGGGGGGGGGTGGTCTTAGAATCTCTGTGAAGACACTATAACTGAGTGCCCCTCCCCCCCAAAAAATCCTTCCTTTCAACTTCTCAGTCACAACCATTCACAATAGTCCCTCCTTGTTATATCGATACCTCATACTCATGACCCTTCACAGGGCCACGGGGAATGCTCGTACCATCACGACACACCGATAGCAGGACTGCTCAGCCCCTCCAAGCCACCTCTGCTGCGTTTTCTCTGGCTTTCCACGTGGCTCGAGTGGGGTCCTGTGGTGGGCAGGACAGCGAGGCTCAGCCTCCGGTGTCACTGCCTGCTGCCCCAGGCTAGTGGGATGGCTTCCCCTGCTGACTCCCGGCTTCTTGGCGCTCTCTCTCTCTCTCTTCCTGAAATCACCCTGGTCAAGTGTTATCTTGATTTTGTTCCACGATTTGTGATTCCTCTAATCATCATGGAAGAATCTACTGGAATCTACCCCTCCAAGAAACAAATTTTCTTAGTTCCTCACCCCTTTGGGACAAAGTGTTTCAACCTTGGACTGCAAAAGAAGAGAGGCCTAGGGGATATATTTTAATCATTGTATGCATTTCTTAGGGCTGCCACAACAAAGTGTCACAAACTTGATGGCTTACCATGAAAGAGAAATACGGTGCCGCACAGTGCTGAAGTCTAGAAAGTTGAAATCAAGATATCTTCTTGCAGGTCTCTCTGTCACCAAATCTCTCTCTCTTTGTAAGGACATCAGTCATTGGATTTAGGCCCACACTAATCCGGTATCATCATCCCCTCTTAATGTGCCATAAGCAAATATATATAACAAATATACGAGGGCTGTTTGGAAAAAACCCAGCCACTGTCAATATAATGAAAAATGGTTACATGGCTGGATACTTTCTGGACAGCCCTCGTATATACATATGTATAACTATATATAACAAAGTATGTATCCTAAGCTCAGAACATACCTTTCTGTCCCCAGACTCAGCACTCACCCCCTCCCACATCCACAGAACTGACACAGTGGCCATGACTTTGTCCACTGATAAGATTGGCCCACCTGGCCCAGAGACTACTTCTGGGTGAGGCTAGGGTACAAGAGGACTAACCACTCCTCATTGTCACCAGGTACGCTCGTCCCCCTGAGAAATCATGAACTGCTAAAGCCCTGGAGAGTACCTAGTGGACTTTAAGCTTGCCACTTACTTTTTCCCAAGTACTATGATCATCCTTGTAATAGATGATTCCTTTTTGGCATCCTTTCTGTCACACCTCAGTGGTCTTTCTATCTGCATGCAATATTGAGATTATCTTCCAAAGGCAGGAGTGTTTCTAAAACCTTCTGTGTTCCCTGGATTGTTCTGACTTTGGAGAGCTGCAGAATGCCCTAGAGTTGCTTTTTCCCATGTAAACAATTTATAAGGTCACCAATTCCACTGAACTTTCCATTTCTTACTGATATATTATTTCTAAAAGGAAAATGTCAACTTCCTTAACTGTAAATCAGATTTTAAATGTACATTTTTCTTTTAAAGAAAGGGGATCATATATCAGGGCACAGTTACCACTTGTGTGATTTATTATCTACAACCTTCAACCATGATCTGTGTGATACTTTTAGTCCTCCATCTGCACACTGATTTGATTGTATATCTAGAAAAAGACTGGGACAAAAACAGAATGAGAGGAAGGGAGGGAGGAAGAGGGAGCAGAGAGACAGAGAGAGAGACCACTTTCTAAAAGTCAGTACTTAGTCATTACACCAGACTTTGCATAAGGACAGAGAATCCTACTGAAAAAGTAAATACCAAGAGACTTAGTTAGGTATAACAGTGCAAAGACATTTCATAAATATTTTGATAAGTAGATACAGGAGAAAGTGATTTGTGAGGTGGTTATTTTATGTTAGGCTATGTTCAAAGCCAATTGAAATTCTTCATTTTCATTAACCATCTGAGCTATTTTCTGTTTGGGGGAATGTTCTATTTTAAGTTCCAGCTCCTCTGTGGAGGTGGGCAGCATCAGAATTTCTGTTTTGGAATCTGTCCAGATGAGACTGTACTGAAGTAAGTTCTGTGTGTCACAGAGGTAGGAAAGAATTTAAGTTAACCACTAGGACTGAGTCTTTTAAAAAAGTCATTAAAAGAGTACAGGTATGTGACCCTGAGAAAAAGATGTAAACTAGAGTGATGTCATGAGTCATTTGTTCCCTAATAGAAGAAAACTACCTGTTTAGTACAATAGTTTCCATCAGAAAAATACTCAGTGAGCAGCTAATATATACCAATATATAATATTAGCATATATTTTATTAATATTATATATCAGTATAATATTTTATCAATAACAATAGAATTTGGGTAGAACACTGATCTGCAGTTAATTCAGGATTAAATCCCATCCTGGTGTCACAATAGATGATAGTTGTTCATCTGTTTCAGCAGGCAAGTCAAAGGTGGGGCTGCATTTCAAGACTGATCTGCACAAGCCCCGCCTCCCGCCTCCCCCAACTCCTGGGGCAGGGCCCTGAGCTGAGCTGTTGTGCTCTTTCTGTTCTGAGACCGCTCAGGGCAAACTGATTACTGCAACTTGGGCCTCCGCGCCATGGCCTGCAGCCTTTCACATGAGGAATTTTTTTGCCTGTCCTTTTCTCGGAGGAACTAAAAGGAGACTCATTCCAGGATGTCTTGCTAGAAATGCTGAGTCATCAGTGTTCTATTACAATTCATTGAATGCATATGTTGCCTTTATTTTTTGAAGATTCTTAAGTGTTTAAACATCACTTAGTAAAGTTTCTTGGTTGTCCTGACAGTGTCCTCATGAGTTGGAAAAGGCATGTTTCACAAAAACAAAAAAAGGAGGTGACTTTTACAAAAATTCAACCCACCTTCAAGATGATAAAGTGAATATTTGGGGATATTTCTCTCCTATTTTTTTCTCTTTAAATTCATGGTGACCTTCAAAAAAAAAAAAACATAATTAGAATTATGCTGTCTGTATTGACTCTCATCTTGTACTTTGACTTCATTGTTTTGAGAATATTTTTTATATCATTAAGTATTCTTTTAGAATGTAAATTCATTAGCTGCACAGGGAATTATGCAATAAATAAGTAGATTACAACATACCCCAATAATAGATACTAAAATTTTATATCTCCTAATGTTAAAGGAGCCAGAAATTCTTCAGCAATGAGTGTTGTATTTTTCTCATTCCCTAGGAAAAAAAATGAGGTTATACTGTACATGAGTATTATAGGATTTTTTTTTCTACGAAGTAGATCATAAGAATTCTAAAATTGGGCAGAACCATCTGCAATGTGAGTCATTAGACTAAGTAAGAAAAAAGACAAAAAATAATAAAGTGCCTTCCCTGGAGATCTACATTATTCTTTGTATTTTACGGGCTGGAAATTGGGGATCTGAGCAAAAATGAGATTGCATGATCTTCTAGAATTAGCTGACCTTCAGTATTTGAAATCCACAAGTCTCCAGAACAGCTGCTATCAGTAAAGTGGATGGTGAGGGATATTCTTCCCAAATTAGATTAACTCAAGGACGAGGTGGACCGAGAAGACACTAAACATCTAGTTCTGCTCTTACTTTTTCAGAAAATGAAAATTCAGAAAATCCTGTCGCCAGGCCTTTAGAGGGGAGTCCTCTGAAAGAGTAGAGATTTGCTTCACTGGCCCGAGAGAGATGGGTAGAAAGTCAGTGAAAATCTAGATTCCCTTTGTTTTTCAAGTATGTAGTAGCTTCTTCCTGAACAGGAGTTTTAGTTGTTAATACCAGGGAAACTTTCACTTCACCACATAAGAAAATAAAGGGAAAAAGCAGTTTCTGTGAATCAAGGATGTGGCGTTCCTGTAGAAAGACAATTGGCATCACAGACTTCTTATCATAATGCTATTCCCTGTGCCAAACACCTTATATATTCAAGGGCTGCCCAGAAAAAATCCAACCATGAGTGCCCTTATTTTTCATATGATATGGCTGAATATTTCCCAGACAGCCCTCATATTATTTAACTTTTACACAATCACTGGTAAATAGAGACCGTCATTCTATTCTGCAGCTGAGGGAGGAAAAGTGGGAGGGCTGCCTTGGTTTGTTCTTCCACTCACTCTCTCAGAAGACGTGTATGTGACTCCTAAAGTGTGGCCAGGATGGTCTGAGTGCTGGAGATCTGGTTAAGAACGGGCTGTCATCTCTGCCTCCTCGTGGAGCAGAAAGAACTCACAGCTGGGACTGTGTCTGTCTGCCTGTCTCCAAAACGCTGAACCCAACATTAACAGTGTGATTTTAATAAGAAACCTCTGAATGAGATCTCATAGGAGATCAGTAAATAACATTGCATCTTAACGTATTTTCTTCCTGATTTGAGAGTCATCGTGATCAATCTTACAATTAAAAAGTAAAATAATTAGTACTATTGTGCACATTTTGTGATAATTGGGTGAATGCAGGAGCCTTTGGTTAACTGAGTGTAGAAATCAGGCCCTGTGCTTGCGCTACTTCACCAGAAAGGTCTCATTGACCACCACGGAAAAAACAAGAACGCTTACAGGGTAAGGTAGAGGTAGTGAAAGAGGTAATCACTGCTATTTACCTAGAATACATGATTCATTGCAGTTATCAGAGTTAGATAGAATGACAAAGATCTTAACAAATTATTTTCAAATGATCCCCATCCATGAACAAAATTTTTCTTTTCTTTAGCAGGCCAAAGGCCCTTATCAACCAATAGCCAGGTTGAAAACATTTGCCTAGCTGCCAGAGGGTAAAACCAGAGCTTGAAAGCATTGATTCATGACTACATTCTTTCCACTATGCCACACAGTAGGCTTTGTCAGGGCACAGTCCCTGGCATTATATCTTGTATTCCTTGTGAGGAAAGAGAGAACCTTAACTGAGTCCCATTCTTGGGCTGGTTGGATAGGCTAGGCCCACAGACTCTGAAAACAAGCAATTTGTTATTGAAAGTATTTTTTTGAACATTCTAATAATGTCTACAAAGTTATTATCCACGGGTTTTCTAAAACTCAAATTAACGATAAGAAATTGATGTATATATATATTTCAAGTATTTTTTAAAATATCAGGCCCCCTGATTGAGGATTATACCACCAGAATGGGTTTAATCTTAAAAGTCAATCATATTCCCATGAGCGTTAGTCATCAAAGAAAGCATAAAACCTGAATGGAGCCTATTCAGTGACAAACACTAACCAATAATTCAAAACACTGATTGAGGTGGCTTTATTTGTGTTTTAATTATTTTTCCTGCACAAGCTGTTTCTCTTGCTTGATCTTTCAATGTGTATCAAACCTGGTTTTATCAAAATAAGCTTAATCATGAGACATTATTTAGAAATCAGGTTTTATTGTTATATAATGAATGGTTTATGAGGCTTCTGTCCCACTGAATACATGTATTTAAAGGAACTTATTGATAGAAATCAATCTTTGTAAACATTTCTTTCTTAATGTAGATGTGATCTGATAAAAGACTTAAATTTGGTAATCTAGTAGCAAAACTTGTTAAATTTTCACTAATTTAAAAAAAATCAAAAACATTGAAATAAGTAAGATTGACATATTAAAAATGCCTCATACAAGAGTACCATAAAGAGGCAATTACTGCATTTATTAAAATCCTTCTAACTTCTTTGTGTGAGTATTATAACTTTGATAGTAAGCCATTAATTACTACAATATGTTGACTCGGACACCCACTTAGTTCATTGTAATTGTGATCATGTAAGTAACAGGCTCATGAATGCAAACTCTGGACATCTCTTAGTAATCTGTCCACTTTTCAGAGGGGAGGAGAATTGGCTTTGATGAAGCTATTTCTATCACATCAGGGTTGATTGAAGTGCGTGACTCATTTAGTAACCATGGAAGTAATGCTGAGGAGGGTGAAGGGAGGAACATGTGTGTGTACTTCCAGATGCTGCTGTTTTTGTGGACGGGTCTGTACCGGGATCCCAATTATTGGAAGCATACTTAATGTCTCAAAACCCAGACTCATTTGGTTTTACTTTCCCTTCACGCTTTTGTTGATTCTCTATAACAGCCTCAAATAAATATGAAACAAGGCAACCCAATACTTCACTCACAGGACCCTATGTTCTTTCCAGACTGTGTCTCGTATTTAAAGATGCATGTCCAAATGTACTAAAAACAGACCCTTCTCCCAGACACATTTCTACTACTTCTATTTCTGAAATCCCTGGTCAATGTCCAGGCTCCCATACTATATTTATCTTTATATTTGTGCCTCTATTTTTCTGGCATCTGTTTCCATAATTTTCTAATACATTACTACATATATATAATTATAAGGCAAATAGTACAAGAATATAAGCAACCAATCTCCTTATTCACTCAAGTTAAGTCTAGTTAAGTTACAAATACACACACACACACACACACACACACACACACACACACAGAGAGGCTATCCAAAAAAATTCAGTCCAAACTGCCTTTACTTTAATAGTACATGGCTGGATACTTTCCGGACAGCCCTGATATATAATCTTTTAATGTGGTTTCCAAATCTGTGTTCAGCTTAAGTAGCACAGAGCTCCTATCAAGTAAGCTTTTTAAAAACAAAAAATCCATGAACATTTTAGATATTTTTCTATTTAAAGTCAAATTTTACTAATATGTTCAGTTGATGTTCATCAAATATTTACTGAAAGCTTATGATGTATTGGGTACAACGAAAACACAAATGTGAATGAAGCATGGTCCCTGCCCTCAAGAAAAATGCAAACACGAATAATGTAAAGTAAAGAAGAAGAAGTGGCACAGGCAAGAAAGTGGATTAGTGTAAATGAGAGAGGACAGTTTATGTTGTTAACACAGGAGTCTACTTTCAGATGAGCCTCTAAGAACAGGTAATTTGGGGAATAATTCGGAGGAATGCCAGTGGAAGAAATATACCACAAAAGATAAAATTTAAAATCATATCTCCTTCACCATGCCAGTTGTGATTTCTTGGAAAAAAGGGACTTGCTCTGATTATCTTGGCACCCCTAAAACACAGAACAGTGTCTGACACACTGTAGGGATCTAGTTAAAAATGTGCTGATTAAACTCAAAAGACGGCTGAAATATAAAAGGTACAAAGACAAGGAGCAGGAAAAGGTCCAGCTTGACTGAAGGACAGAATATAAGAAGGGGAATAGATGATAACATCTTGAAAATTAGGTTGGGAACATGTTGTGCTGGGCTTGATTTGGAATTTATTAATAGATAATGTGAAGTCACTGGTCCTTCTCAAAATATTAACCTTGCAACGATTGCACCACAGAATCAAAAGAAAGAGATTGAGAGAGACTGGGGGGGGGAGGGGGAGGATTAGAGACAGCAAAGCCAATCAAAAGGTTATGATGATAATTCATTTGCTAAAATGAAATTAAAGTGACAAATGACGAGGCTGACATTAGTAGCAGTGGCTGTAATTACTATGTGAGCAATAGCAAAAACAACGATAAAGACGACAACAGCTAATATTTAATGATCAATGCTTTGTCCACGTAAGAACAAAGTAAAACTTTGATTAATTACATCTTGGGACCCTCACCACAAAGTTGTAATTCACAAGTTTCTAGGTGAAGAAATTGAGACTTGGAAAAATGAAATAACTTCTTCAAGGAAGCGCTGCTAAGAGCTATGTTAGGAGGCTATATTTTGTCTGATCTCCTGGAAGAGAGTTAGTTCAGTGTGGTAGGAGCCAGAACCCCATATTTAGAAGCTTTGTCAAATGCAGCTACTCCTTGGAACACAAATGATTAGCTATTACAGAATATTCAGTACCAGAGGTGATAATTCCAAACTAGAATCTCTGGAGCATCGGTTTCCAAGTGGTGGTAGACGTACCCCTGGAGGTACATGCTGGGCTGTTCAGGGGTACGCAAAAAATAATCAGTAAGGGTGAAAAAACAAGGAAAGTAAAAAAAATGCAAAACATTAGTTATGGAACAATAAATGTTAAGTTTGAATTACTGTTCATGGAGACACTTCAAAATTAGATCACATTAGCGAATGATGATTGGTGAGGGCGTGGCTATGAACCCTTCCCCCACACCGCTCTTCTACCAATCATTACCCACAGTTTCAGAACAATCCATTTTCGACATTTCTAGAACTTCGCCAAACATATAAATACATCCATAGTCAGACTGTTTGATCAGTTTAGTTATTGACTGAGTAAAAGTAAGTGCATTGTCTTTAATCATGATTCTTTTCAAGTAGTTTTTTTTTATTATTTAATGTTTCATACTTGATCATCATTATTGGCATTTAACTGTTATGCATATTGTATAATTAAATCTGTGGTTTGCACTTTTAGTGTAGCAATTTTTCTTTCTTAACGTATTACCTCATTTCCACTATTTTACATTAAGATAGGCACTGAACAAAACTGTCAGTATTAAAAAACAGCTGTTTTAAAAACAAGGGGTACAATTTGTAGAAATGGGCTTAAAAGGGGCACACAAGGGGAAAAAGGTTGGGAACCCCTGCTTTGGAGCATGGAGCTTTTTGTAGGATAATTCCCACTCTTTGGTAACTACTGGATTATAGCAGGCTCGAACTGTTTGTAGCTGTTGGCCCACAAAAGACTGAAGTTCATTGTGAATATTAACAGGAGAAATCCTCAAAAACAGATGTCTAAATCTTTTTATGAAACTAGTCAAAGACTGACTATAATTGCTTTAAAAAAAAAAACTCTCCATTAAACTATAAACTGGCAACACAATCTTGTGTGATTCATTTCTTAAAAGCATACTGAGCATTTAAGATGTGCAAGGTGTTGAACTAGATGCAATGAGAGATAAATCATGACAAAGAAATTAGCTTTGATCTCACAAATATTATAGTGAAAGAAACAGAAGGAAATAAGTATTCTAGTATTGTTCAAGGAAAGTATTTTGAGAACACAGGAGGAATAGTTATAGTCAGTAACATCATACATGTCTACAAGCTAGTTTTAGTTTCTTTTCGTGTCAGAGGCTGTGAGGAATACATGCATGATTTCAGAGACTATTATTGATGAGGGAAAAACAAATTGCATGCTACAGAATTTGACCAGATTAAGAGCTTTTTAAAAAACACAGAAAGAAAGAGTAATTCTCATCTTTCTGATGAGATTTGGGGAAATTAAAAGGTTAAGGAAATTCTATATCCAGATTGAAAAAACAGCATGAATGTCCATAGTGGATTCAGGAAGAGCAGATAGACATGGCTGAAGTGAGGGATGTGACAAAAGAGGAGACTGAAGAAGGAAAGTGGAGTCAGGTCAGGGCATCCCCTTGAGGTCACCCTATACTGTTAGAAGTTGATCTCTCAGATGTCAGAGAGCCTCCAAAAGTTTTGCAAGAAAAGAGAGATAATTGAACTAGGTTTTAGTAAGAGCCCTTTGGCAACAGTATAAATGGCTGTGACAAAATGTAGGAAAGTAAGGTTAGGGACTCTTATTTAGGATCTCAAAGACAAATTGAATCTGATCATGGGATGGCCCATTAGGAAACTGTTAGAGAGGTCAATTCTGCAAATATACCAGAAAATAATTGTTCTTGAAGAATAACTAGCTCCTTTTGGTAACTGTGAAGGACCATTAACTAGCTGCTCATTCTTTTGTCTTTTTTGCATTCTCCATGCATGAAATACCCCAAGTATTCAATAACAAGACACAAGAGTTGTTCAAGCACAGCTTAAGATCAAATTAATGGTATCTTTTTTTTTTTTTCTGAAACACCCAACCATCCTCAAAAAAGCCAAAGAGGTTCTATGTAAGTCATGAAACCCAAGATCTTTTTAATACCAAACATTTTGGGTTGGTGAGTCTACTGGGAAGCTGAAACAATAAAAAACTAACTTATTATACCCTCAAAACTGCTTCCTGCTTATCCAATTTTAAAGAAATTGGCACACGAAACAGAGGAGTGAAGTTACTTGGAATTTCAGGTGCTAACAAGTAGATACTAAAAACCCTAAAAATTGTTACTTAGGTGTCTGCCCTTTGTGTACATGACATCCCAAGAAAAGTTTTAGAATAAGTAAAGTGATCGAAAATTCGTAGCTGCCATGCTGCTGGAGTCCATAGATTAATAGCCTGCAGTTGCTCTCTCCTCATGTCTTAGGAACCCAGGACCTTGTCATTAATGGAGTCAAGGTCAGTGTCCTGCTCTGCGTCTATGAATTCTACTCTTTCTTTCTTGACTCTACAGAGGCGATTGAACTAGGAAGCTGCACGCTTAAAAAACAAAGCATTATGGAACTTCAAAAGCTATGCTATTTCCAGTGTGGATCAGATACACTCCCCAACTGGAACCCTCCTATTTGGTATGCCTTAGCAAATATTAGAAATTATTCTAAGAAAATGAATAGGATAATGATGACTCAGAGTAGGTTTTGAAGCAGATCAGCATCTCTGCTTTTCCTTGGTACCAAGCACACTTTGCATTGGTATATGGGATCTTTTTTTTTTCCTCCTGGCTTCCCTTAAAGCTTTATATTTTCTGATGATCCTCATAGAAATTGATTGCTCTGTTAATATCTATGTTTTAGGTTTAATAAATATGCTTACTAAAACATGCTCTGTTCTATGTGATCGGTAATTCAAGCTAAATTGGTACTTATTTTCCAAAAACATAAAATTGTTTTCTCAAAGTTCTTGAGGGAGTTAGAGCAAAAGAGCCCTTTTCTCTGTGTTTTCAGGGGAGTTGCTGCTATGCCACAGCAAGAAGGCATCTGTGTTATTTCAGGTGCTTACCTTTAGGGCCAAACCTGTGCCCCAAATACCGTCTACCTTTAAGTGGCTCTGGGATGGATTAACTTCTCAGATCTTTTCCTTCTTTCCCCTTTGATGATGTGAATTCAGCTCTGACCCACTTCCGCTTATAAAATAAAATTATACTGAATCTTAGAAAACAAGCTATTTTCCCGGCACTATAAGTGCCCATTTTGGGTAGGGTTTTGGGTAACCTTGGAAGAGTGTTAAGAAAAACTCAGTTGCTTCTGATAATAGACATTCAATATCAATAACAGTATCAGTGCTCTATCCTTCCTTAAATAGACAAGAGGGGACAAAGTTTTCACACCAAAAACAGGGATGAAGGAAAAGGACACAGTTTTCTGCAAGTCCCACTCTTTCAACAGCTTTCTCAAAACTCTGTCTCAGAATTACTGATGATCTATTCCTGACTCTCATTTATCACAGAAATGGATTCATTGTAGAGTACCATTCTGCAAAGTCTGAGGTGATATTTGGGATTTTCAAGCCTCTAAAAATATTCCAAAAGGCAACATAGTTGTTTCATGGTCAACTAGATTTTAAAAATTGCAGAAACTGTTTTCCAAATAATGCCTCTCTCTAATTAAATGCCCATGTGAATAATAATGACAATAATTGAAACTAAATGCAGTTGTGCATAGCTCATTGGGACTGAAGAATCATTTTGAGATCCAAAGAATTAGGAACCTCCTGTCTTCTTAAAATTTCATGGATGTTATTCCCTTTTTTGAAAATAAAACTCAGAAAGTCCCACATCTTCCCCATATAAGTAGATAAAGCTTTTGTGTGACCATTGCTGTTTTATCCCTGCTTCTGGGCCCAGTGACAAAACATAATCTCATTTACATTTTGTGGATTATTAGGAAGTGCAATTTGTAACACCTCTTACAGAACTCACAACCCTTTAACAGGTATCACTGGTATTTATTTATATAATGACTTCGGGCTTAAATTATTGTTTTGGCTGTACTCTAAAGAACTCATTTTTCTTCCTTAACTGCATTTTGCTACACATTGAGAAGGTTGTTTTGGAGAACAAGTATAATGTCACATGATAGTTTTCTCTAAATTATTTGAAAGTTGAACAGCACAAGGCCTGATGTTAATAATAGGAAACAAACGTCTTTAATTTCTAAGAGGAAGACCTCAGTGCTCTGGATCTGTGCCCTTCCACAAGCGATGACTCTTCTAAAACAGCTCTTGTTTTTCCCTTTTTCCATTTTGCGTGCTAAAACAGAAACCATTTTACTCTGCAGAAAGTTCTGGGTATTTTCTTCTTCCGCTTTATGGTAAAATATGTGGCGTCTATGAAACTGTGGCCTAAGGTTCATTTTCTCATTACCCTCCAAGCCCAAATTATTCTTTCTCCGTAGGATTTGGCCCCCAACCCCATTTTTATTTTACATCTGGGTCAAAATTTTAATTGAATGTGACAAAACAGGGGAGGGCGTGGTGTTCACTAACAGCTCCAGAAAGATTGCTTACACAAGCTTCAAAAAGTCTACTGCTACCTGTTCTGTCATTCTTTTAGAAAGTTAGTGCACAGATTCAGTCACCATGGTCTTCTTGTCTACCAATAGGTAACAGATCCAACAAGCCTATCACACTTACATAAAGACTGGGTTGGGAGCAGGAAAGGAGGAATTAGGAAGTTAATGTTCATGGTCATTTATTTTTTGTTCACAGTGTTCTTTGTCCTAAATCATCTCCTATTAACTTCTGATTATAAGACAGAGAGATCACAACCTTTAGCATCAGGCCCATTGCAAAGGTGAGAAAACTGAAGCCCAAGTGAGATGCCCATGGCCACGTGGATAATTAGGTGTTGGCATCATGTCTAGCTTTTAAGCTTTTAAAAAATCTTTATTGAGATATAATTGACAAATAAAATCATACAATTTGAAAATTTAATATACGTACACATTGTGAAAGAATTTCCTCCATTGAGTTAACATCTATCACCTCATGTATGTGTGGTGGGGGGAGAAAAAGAGAGAGAGAGTCAACATTCAAGTTCTATGCTCTTAGCAAATTTCAGAATCTAGTGTTTTAAAGCCCTAGTTTGATGTTCCTCATCTGACACTGCCTCAGTCCAAGGGACAGATGTATCTGTACCTCCATGTGAAAATAGCCATTTATTCTTTGGAATGATAATGGAGATAACTTTTAAAAGTTCTGTCTCAAACAAAATCTTTCTCTGGGTGGTAAACATATAATGCAACACATGGATGACAGACTGTAGAATTATGTGCCTGGAACCCATGCCATTTTTGCTGACCAATCTCACCCCAATAAATTTAACAATTAAACAAACAAACAATATGTTTATTTGGCACCAGTATAGTTTTCATGTAAGGTGGATTAGCAAGGTAGAACAGGCCCACCCTCTTAGATACGTGGAAGAGTTTGTCTCTGAGGGCTGAAATATGTTTCTGAAGTTTTTCTAGAAACTTTAATGTTGTCCATATTTCTGCATAGCAAGATCACTGCAATATATACACACTGCATTATGTACAAGGGGAAATGCAGCCTGATTCATCATTGGGCTGTAGCAGCCCCCTCACTTGTAAAACATAGTTGCATTATATATGAATAATCAGAACCCACTGTTATGATATCCATTTGAGGAAAATGAACGAATCAGAAAAATGAGAAATTTAAGGCATCGTTTCAATTTATTTTCTAAACCTCAGAATAAATCACTTTGTTTCCTGTAAGACATTCCATGGATATTTTGTCTTTTATGGTTTTGAACTCTTAACCTTCAGATAATTTTTATTAGCAATGATTAATAAGGAAACAAACATAGTTTGAAGTTCTTTATACTTAAAGGCTTTATAGATTTAAAAATTCCATCTTATGAAATATATCACATTACTGTTTGTTGTGTCTAAGGCTGTTTCTTGAGGTAGTGGATCACTTAAAACTCCAGTGAAATTTCTCTTTACATGTGTTGTTATTATTAGTGATTGAGAATGTCTGTCTGGGAACTTAGAAATTAAAATGGAATTTAGGCATTTTTAAAAAAATTGTTTCAGGCATTCTATTAAAAGCATGGTAATGCTAAAAATTAATACAATTCTGTGCATGTATTTTGAGTATTTCTTTAACAAAGGCTTACCCAGAACTTTTTTATTTGCAAAACACTGTGTTTAGTTTATGAGATAGAACAAAATGGAACATGGAATACAGGTCTTGTCATTAAGGAATTTATAGTCCAACGGAGGTGATAAATAAGGCATTCAAGGAAAGGTGGAAGAAAGGAACTGAGAGAGGAAAGGAGGGTGGGACAGAGGGAGGAACAAAGGAAAGAAGTGGGGGGAAGGAAGGAAGTATGAGGGAGGAAGAAAGGAAATAAGATTTTGGAAAGAGGCGCAGGGTAGAGACAGGCTACGAGGCGTGTCTATGACGCAACATTTCACTCATGATGTGATGGTTAGAAGGAAAATAAAATGTCCTATGGAACTGGAGACTTGCTCCTTATAACTATGCATAAATACAAACTGAATGAAAAAATAATTTTTTTTTTGGTGGTTCCCTGGCTGGGAATCGAACCCAGGCTGCTGTGTTGACAGCACCGAAGCCTTAGTCACTACACCACCAGGGAACTCCCTGAATGAAATGATTAAATT
Source organism: Lyroderma lyra (assembly GCA_004026885.1). Classification (NCBI taxonomy): domain Eukaryota; kingdom Metazoa; phylum Chordata; class Mammalia; order Chiroptera; family Megadermatidae; genus Lyroderma; species Lyroderma lyra. The sequence goes on along the minus strand of PVJL010000588.1, from coordinate 48,169 downwards.
TGCTTGATTCCAGCTCTAGTAGTCCATCAATTGGGATAAAGAGCTCAGTGTTGCTACGAAGATTCCAAATAACTGAGCTTAAACAAGAGAGATGTTTATTGCCCACTCATGTGAAGTATGCGTGAGTAGTTCAGGGTCAGTATCGCCATACTTATCAGGGTTCTACTCCTCCACACTCAACACATGGTTTCCCTTTTGTGAACAAGATCCTAACACTAGGTCTGAATTCCAGCCAGCCGGGGGGGGGGGGGGGGGGGGGGGGCGGTGGAGAGCAGAAGGCATGTTCCTTCCTTTAAGGCCAGGGCATGCATCATTTTCTCTCGTACTCTGGCCAAAATTTGGTCACAAAGCAAGGGAAATTGAGATATGTAGCCTTAGCCTGGCTACCACTATGTATGTGCCCAGCTAAAACTTCCATCTAGTAGGACAGATAGGGCAATAGAAGACAGTAGTCGTCGTCTCTGCTCTGAGTAGTAACCATGCTGCTACCATCCCCTACTGCAGAACTCAGTTGTTTTCTATGATAAATGAGTTTGCTTATCACATATTACTAGGGCTTTAATTTTCAAAACATAGATGAGAAATGCCTCTTGGATGATTTCAACCATCCAGGGAGGATTTCTCACCTTGTCAAGCTCTATGCATTTGCAGCTGAAAACTAACACCTTATGCTAAGCTAGTCAAAGCCAAATATAATTAATTAGAGGAGCTTGTCACTTAAAATATCAAGAGAAATGTTTCTGAAACATGGCACTTTCTTCCCCTGCCTTTTTTTCTTTTTTTCAGCCCTCATCTGGTTTATTTACAATAAAAAACTAGGTTGAGGGATGGAGTTGCAGAAACTGATCCTTATAACTGTTACTGATAACCAAATGCTGGAGAGAAAAACGTACCTGAATTGTTTTAGCATAGACTGCCCTAGCCTGGATCCCATTTAATAATTAATTACAGTGTACGGTTCATGCTGGTGTGAGAGTCCCTGTAAGAATAAGACTGGCAAGTCTGCTTACAGCATTCCCCGAAGAGCCTCTTGTTTTAGTACCAGACTCACACCTGCTGTGTCTCCAAACCGGAAAGGCTGAATTTTCCTTTTTCATTTTTCTTCGTAGCCTCTCTCTAAGAAAATGATTTTGCCAGAGTACTTCTTAAAATGCACATTTAATTCTGTCACATATTTTTCTTTATACAATAGACAACAGCCCAGCAGTTTCTGTTTTTTTTCTGTTTTTGTTTTTGTTTTTTTTTTTGAAAACCAGATTCTATTTTATAGTCATTGGGCAGACTTGCTGCTTAATGGAATCTGATAACCCACTTGTAGAGAGGAAGACTCATTTGTAGAGCAAAAGTAAATCATGTAACTGCTTTTGACTTATAACTCAGATTTCCACATGACAGATTGGCTTAGAGTCAACCTGCTAAGGAAATTATAGCACACAATTGCTCTTATGAAGATAGATCATAAATTTACCAAAATGTGGAAATTAAGGAAGCATTGTCTAAAGGTTCCAACTCTTTCATTTGCAAATGAGGAAACAAAAATCCACAAAAGAAGAAAGATTCCTAAAGACACCCACCTTGTTAGTGGCCAGAACCTGCAACTCCCAAATCCCAGAGAACTGCACTGTCTATTGCGTGACAAGCAGGACAAACGTAACTTTTTAAGTGGAATAAACATAGATGCCCTTGTGCATAGGATCTGCTAGCCCTAGGTAGCCTGAAACACATGTACACCAAATTACTGAGAATAAGGTGGCAATCAACGACCAACAAGACAGCTTTAAGAAAAACCTCTCTTTGTTGCCTTGAAGTTCTCCTACTTTGGTTAGTCTGGCCTATTTATCTAAACTTGTAGCTTTCCAACTTACTGAAGTTTCAAACATCTGATCCTCAAACTCTTGGGTGGTGCTGAGCTGTATTCAGGGCACTAAGAATGCTAATAATCACAGTGAAGATAGCTTATATTTCTTTCATTTTTTTTATGCGAAGTATTTCTCTAAGTATAATTTTGGAAGCATATTACGTATGTTACTTCATTACAATTATATTAATTCCTCACATTAATCCAATGAGGTATGTACTGTTATTTTCCCCATTTTGTAAATTGTGAAGACTGAGGCACACAGAACATGTCATGCCAAGTCCCATGGCCTATAAGTAGGAAGAGTTATTATTTAAACCTGGTTGGTATTTTAATCACTCTACTATGCTGGCTGTCATAGAAACAGAATTATATGAGGGCTGTCCAGAAAAACTCCAGCCATTGTGAATGTAATGAGGAGGGCCACGTGGCAGGAGAGTTTGCAGACAGCCCGCCTGCATGACCGACCATATGTGCAGGAGGCCAGGTGGCATAACGAAGTGAACCCTGGTCTTGGGGCCAGAAGAGTTACAGTCTGCTCTTTTTATTTTACTTCAATCTAGAGTGCTGAGCTGATTATACTCCTCAGTTGTGGCATTTTATCTTTCTTAACCCATGCTGGGCTCCGACAGGAATGTGTAAACACTTCTTTTAAACCGTGAGCCACCCACCGTATCTATGCACAATACGATTTTTAAATAAATTATTAACAAATATAATTCAGGTTGATTAAACAAATAACATGTATTAAACATTGGTCAGATGCCAGCCAGAGCTGGAGCAATACTGGCCTTGCTCAGATAGCTACGCAGATCTTCATGACTGCCCTAATCTCCCCGCTTCCTGCAAAACGACCCAGGTTTCAATACCTCACTACAAATAATAAGGGAAAAAAGGATTCTTGAGCAATCACTGCCTTTTATGTCCCTTTTGGCATTGTGACAATGGGTCGGTTGTGCCCTATAATCAAAGGAAAACATAAACCGGTCATCTCCTAGCAACTCGCTGAAGATTACTGGCCGGGAAACATTGGTGTGGTTGAGTCGGAGTGCGTATAACTTCAGACTTTGAAGCCGGCAGAGCTCCTGCACTGGCCATTAACTCTCTTCAGTATCCTGCAAATACAATAAACCTGTTTTTGATGATGTTGCCAGAAGAATGAACACCGAAATATCCCAGGCATGGGCAGTTTTATGGGAAAGAGGCTGAAGAGTTTTATGATCTTTTGTGTAGTTGATAAAAATCAATTGCAGTTAAATGTCACTAGGAATCAAAATCTTTTTGCGACTGCAATTTCCCTTTGCCAAAGCCTGTCCCACTACTCTCGCATACAAAGGGACATGTGTCACCTAGCCTGGGACTGCCTCACAGTATCCGTGCCTCCCTGATGTTTCCACCCAGTGGGCTTCTTGCCCGAATCCACAGTCTGGTGCGCTGATGAGCCCCATCAATCAAACTCAGCTCCTAGTCGTTCTCAGGAAACTGCTGCTCGCAGAGCCTTAATGTGCAACACGAAGGTGCAATCAACTCCGATTTTATGCAGCCACCTGTGCATTCAAGAAACCAATGTGACTCCAGGAAAATGCCTTCCATGTCTTCGAGCCAAGATTTAGTACAGTCCTTAAAAAGTTAGTTTATAGAAAGAGAAAACCTGACAAGGGAATGTATTTGAATGAATGACTAAGGCCTAAAAGGAACCCAATTATCTAAAATGTTTCAGCCTCTAGTCACAAGTACCAATACCGAAGAAACATCCAGTTTTAATAGCAGTAGTAGTAACTTTTGGGGCATGATGTGCCAGACCCACTTCTCAGGGCTTTATGTATCTTAATCACTGGATCCTTCTACAACCCTGGGAGGTTGGCACCATAGTTATTCCTCTTTATAGAGGAGGAAACTCAGTGAGGTTCAGGGAGAGGAGGAGTAAGTTGCCTGAAGTTAACCACGTGGCTATGGTAGAATGGGCGTTTAACCCAGCTGGCTGGCCCCGAAGTCTACAATCTGGATCGTGGCACTCACCTGCCCCAGCCGGGGGCATTACCATACACCTCTCTCCCACCTCTGTCTGGAGACTGGAGGCAAAGGGTGATGCTACAGTTCTTGAAAATTCCTCATGATTTGGATCATAACCATCCGTTCTGAAATACCTTTGCTATGAATGATGCATGATGATGTAGAAATTGTATCTATTTCTATGTATTAGAAAGAGCAAGAGGGTTGCTTTCTTTTAGGTCTCTTGCTGTGTGGTTTGTGTATAGAAGTTATTCTCTTTCTGAACAGACTAAGGAAATGTAACAGCCTTTAGGTTTGCTCTGTGCCCTCCAGTAGTAGCAGTGACCATAAATAGCCTTCTTTAAAAAATTTTGTTACCCCAGAAACATTTACTGACCAGTTAGTATTCACTATTATCTATTGCACACTTGGTATTTTCCATTTATTATGTATGATCTCTGTCTTTAAGCCATTGGTAGCCAGGAGAGGAGCTGTCACCCATTCTTCTAAAGGATTTTGGTTCTGTCTACATTTCTGGTCTTTTATATGTCAAATTCTTGAGTGCCAGAAATTTTCTACTCACTATATAAAATAGATTTTGACCTATTTTGATAAAACAGTTTTGTTTTGGTTTTGGTTTTCTTTTTGAAGTTCAATGGAGTATTTTTCAATCCTCGTAAATTAGGGCTTAGGAAAGAATAGAGTTAGTTTTACCAATGCTTTTTCTGATTTTAAAATTTCAATCTCGTTTTTATTCAGCCTTAATTATTCTTGGCTCAATTAAATTTTTTCTTCTTCAATCTGAAAAGTTATGTTATTTCGCTTTACATTTGTCCCTTTGACCTCGTTATATACCTTTTCCAAACTTCATTGTCTCTTTGTTGAAGTAGAAGAGGTATTTTTTGAACAGTAAAGCTGTAAGTTGCTGGAGACTAAATTAATATTATTATGTAGTGAATTTTGTTAAGTCATCCTTTTTTGCCTTGTTTCCTGGGATAATCCCACTTTCTGCCTGTTAAGTCAGCATAAATATTAATGACATCCTCCTTTACCCCTAATATCACTCTCTCATTTAGACAAATACAGGCATGCTTTCCAAAATGAACATAAAGCTAATGATTAAGTAAAATAAATTTGTTTTTATTTGCAAACAAATTTATGTATATGTACTAAAAAAAATCTTGGTATTTCCTGCAACCTGTTGTCATTATCATTTTTAAAAACAATGATTTACAAGCCTTTAATTTGTGGTCCAAAAACACAATTCTTTATCATTTCATAGAATCGTGTGTTCTGAAGATGACTTAAGTGAAAGTTTAAAATGATATGAAATACACAGGTAGTAAAATGGTAATACTTATTGTTTCAATAAAACACATTTCTGTACAGATTTTCTATTATACTTTCTATGTGCAGATGAGACAAGAACCTAAAGCAAACAAAACAAAGATTGACAAATATTAAGTTTATGCAATCTGACATTATTTTACATGAAGCCAGCTTAGTATATTTATGAAATTCAAGTATAGACCAAGTATAGAGTCAGAGGGTTAGCTGGGAACCAAAGGCATGCTTTGAGGAGTACTGTAGGACATGTCTCGAAAGCATTCTTCACTTCAACCTGCTGGCTCTTTCGGGACCTTCCTTTGGAAAGAAACAGAAAACAACCCGTTAAAATGCAAATGTGTTATTTTTATAAGGCAATACCTCATCACTCACAATCTCAGCAAAACTCAAGGAAATCAAATGTAAGATTGGAAATCAGCCATATATGCCTTTAAATAATGAGTGTTGTTGTCATCAAGAAAGAAATGTGAGTAGGTGTAGCTATTCTTATCCCATTTATAGAACTGAAAATTGCCATCATTAATGGTGGTGATTCCAAATTTCACTGAATTGTGTCAGCATTGTTTGGAATCAATGTCCATGGTGAGAATTCAGAGTTAGATCATGACTTGTTTGTCTAGCTTTACATGAGAAGACAACAGAGACAAATAATGGTGTTCAGTATAAACATAGGGCAATATTAACTTAGGAAATGCTGCAATATAATGACAGTGGAGCAATTAGCAATAATAATGTTTATAGTTTCTATTGGTCAAGTTATAAAGCACTGACTTGTTCTGTTCTTTTTGCTCTGGTCCACAACAGCAATGTTTCCCTCAGCTCCCTAAGTGTTAAAGTTGGTAAAATTGACTATTTCTTTGCATTTCCTAAAGAAAAAAATAGATTGATTTCAGCAATCTGTAATACTCATTCCTTTCTCTGACTACCCTGTGTGGACCCACAGGATGCCAGAGTGTAGGTGGAACCTCTCCGTAGGCTCCACCTCATGACTGAATTTCCTGCCTCTGAATCACATTCTCCTAACAATGGTCCCTGGTCTTCTGAGCTTACATTCTTATAGTGGGAAAGAGATAATAAACAAACATGTAAGATAAGAGATACTAAAAAGTGCTCTGAAGAAAAAACTCTTAAGGGGAAAGCAAATATTATTATATACGGAGTAGGGCATTTTATATGGGGTGGGTAGAAAAGGTCTTTGATAGGTGTCATTTGAGCATAGACTTGAAGAACTAAAGGAGAGATTTGGGGATATATAGAAGAAGTGTTTCAGGCAGTGGCAAAGACTCTGGGATCCTTCAAGCTTGGAATGTTCAAGGAGAATTGGCTGGGGGAGGTCCATGAGCCTGGAGCAGAGTGAGCAAAGAGGGAGAGTGGTAGCCGTGAAGCAAGAGACATGGTGAGGGCCCAGGACATGGAGGACCTTGGTGGCTGGAGTAACAAAGGGAGATGGGAGGCCATTGAAGGGTTTTGAATGGGAGAATGAGTGATCTCTCTTGGATTTTGGAGACATCATTCTGAGTATACTTTGGAAACAGTAGGATGGATGCAGGTGATATAAGTGGACAAAAACAGGCCATTTGTAAAGCTATTGAAATAGTTCAGGTTTAGACAAAGATGTAAGGTGCTAGTGACCGAGAGTAGGGGATGTAAGAGAAAATATGAACCAAATATCATATTACTGTTTTGGGTCTGGGCAACCGAAATGGTGATGTTATTTAGAGAAAGGGGAGATGCTGTAGGAAGAGAGGATGGGTGGTGGGGTGGAATGGGAGGTCAAGCTGATGTACCTGGTGGATATCCAAGTGGACACTATGCATAGGCAGTGGATATTCCAGGTCTGGCATTTTGAGGACAGGTTGGGCTTGAGAAGTAAATTTAGGAACCTTCAAATAACTATAATTTTGGTTACATAGACCCTCTTTCAAACACATCTTACCTATCTTACTCTGTGACTGCCTCAAGTATGATTGCCTACTCCCCAACATAAGTTTGGGACTTTTTCTTGGGAGGAGTATAGATCCAATTGTGTTGAAACAAAAAAATAATGCAGAAAGATGATGGGAAATGAAAACTTGGAAGAAGGGTGATAGGATGCCAGAGGCATTCTTCACCTGCTCTGCCATCTTTGTAGGCACGTTGACCCTTAGAACTCACGTGGATGATGCTGTACAACAAGAGACCGTGTGCCACAAAACATGGATTAGACCCTAAGTTCCTACAAAATGCTCTAGTTGAACTTGAGAAAAAAACTAACTGTACTAGAAGGTTGTCTAGATCTATTACACCATTCTATCTCTCTTAATGTAAAAGGCATTTTATTGGTGTTAAAATAATTTCAGGGGGTCCCCCTGGTGATGTAGGCTTCGGCGCTCTCACTGCTGAGACCTGGGTTCAATTCCCACTCAGGGAACAAACCAAAATAATAATAATAATAATAATTTCAAATATCTAATTAGTTGGATCCTTGTTCTGTTTTGGATGTACTAATTTGCCATTTACTAACAGAGCTATGACTCAGCTTTGTGTCACTTAAAGCCTATCAGTGTTTCCCTGAAGAGGTTGGTTTTCCTAAGCGCCACTGGGCAGCAGGCTTTCCTGCACCTCCCCTGGCAGCCTTCCCGTCACCTCCTGGTGTGGGCAGCAGACTGGCCAGTGCTTGCTTTGCCATTAGCAGTCACTGCTGATACTCAACTCCAGTTCCTTAACGGGTAAGATGGGGGCTCCTACAGCGTGAAAGCAGCTGTATATCTCTCAGAAAACAAAGACAAAAACACTCAGTACTGGAAACTATTGACCATAATACAAACACAGGCATCGTGCCATCATGCAAAAAAAAAAAAAAAAAACCTAAGTGGTAAATATAGGGAAAACACATTTAATTTATCTTGAAAATGTAGAGTAAGTGTATATCTAATATAAAATACCAGAACACAGACACACTCAATCAGCAATAGAAAAATTCCTTTGCTTATTTAACAAAATATGACATAAGTAATAAGTTCGAACACTTTATACCATTTGGTCACTAACATGAAGTTATTTTATGTCCCAAGATGAGAGACAATAAGTCATCCACGGCCAGAGGCCTCAGGACTAGGGGAACACTCTGTACCTCTTTGTTTAGACTTTAAGATCTCTGGATCAGGGGAAGTTTTGTGAGAGCAAAGCCAAGATAATAATGGTAACTTTCAGTCCTAGGAACGAGAGTTAACAAAAAATTAGAGGTCTAGTTCCCTTAACCTTACAGATGAGGAAACTGAGGCCAAAACCTTTGTGACTTTGTCTTTACCCTTCAGGTATTAACAATGTAGCTAGAAGGGGAATGCGGATAAGAAGTTAAATAAAATGGCAGCCATAGCAGAAGGCCGCAAGGAGAGTTTATGACTCAAGGTCAGATGAATGGCACATGTGCTGAAGTACACATATGCAGAGATGTGGGAGACTGGGCTGGGCTGGGGAGCTATGAAGAGCTTGAACTGAACTTTGTAAAGCAAGTGAGTGCTGTTTTAATAAGGGAAAGAAAGATGGGATTTTGAATGAAGGAAGATGGGATTTTGAAGTAATCTAAGGTATTAAAGGGAGCATGACAGTTTATAATAGGGAATATTACAGTATACTGATTTTCCTGCCATGGCATAAGGGTATATTTTTGTAAATACAGTTGTATGAGTGTGCTATAATTTACTTATATGCTTATTTTCGTTTCATTTAAAAAGTAACAAAAATGCATCACAAACACTTAAAAATTGGAGAAAAATTTATCAGTAAATATTCTTACCGTATTACAAAAGATTAGTCTTTCTTTGAAAGCTGACATTTAGTTTCAGCAAAATGTAAGTTCCTTTATAGTAAATTTAGTTTCTTTGTATTTAAAAAATAAAAGGCTTAGGGAGCTTTACAGGAAGAACTGATGTTTTTGACAAACAAAAGAAGGAAATTTAAGTTTATTATACATAATGAGCTCTGAGTTGTAAGTGTTGACATATTTCAAAAACTCTGCATAGAGAAAAAGAAAAAAAGAGGGATACCTACATTCACACTCATGTAGAGATAGATACAAACATAGCTAAAGTTTGGAAATACCAAAATAATGTTCTACTTCAGATTTTAAAGTATAGTATGTAAAAGCAATGATGAAGTTAAAATTAAATGGTCTTGAAAGCATTTTATTTGCATCTTTGAAAGATACACCTTTTAAAATATTACTATTGTAGGGCCTTTTCCACCTTGTCTTAATGATTTGAAGGTTGTCAAAACCACACATTTCTTCCTCTTGTCCTTGTTCATTAGCACGGCCTGGGAAGGGAGAGAGACAGAGGCAGGCATCATGGGAGGTGGGAAGAACTCAAAATAGCTACTTAGTCTTTTGCCAAATATATATGAAGTAATTTACTTTTTATAAAGTTCATTTATCTGGATAAAATGACTTCATTTTTTGAATGTTCCTGTGATTATCACTAAAACCTGACTCACCCCTCTGATGGCTCATTCTTTCTCTTGAGACTAAATCTTCAGAATCAGTATGCACAAGAAATTAGTGGAGCCACCAAGGGTGGTTCTGATGACGGCTGTGGTGCTTGCCGACAAATACTGCCTGTGCGTCCTGTCTTTGTAGTGTATGTGCATCTATGACAATAGTTTCTTGACCACATTTATTTGTTATGGGTTACCATGTAGTAACACATACCAATTTAAGGGCAGACGTTCTTGAAATGTTCACCGTGACTTCTGTACACTTTTGAGCGTGCTCCTTTACTGATTGGTGAGGGTTTTTGCTCTTCATCTGGGAGCCTCTCCTCTTCTGGGAAGTGAGAATCCAAGTCACCTCAGCCTGGAACTTGTTATCTGATTTTGGGAGAGCCACCAGGGCCCTTTAGATTGTGCCTGTAGTACCAAGGCACAGAGGCAGCCTGGGCTCCTTAAGGGGGAACAGAGATGGGCCTGAGACATCCTACCATTGTGATCTAGAATGATGCACTCAAAGGCTTCGTGTGAGAGGCATCAGAGAACTGCCAGCACTGGCTTGTGGGTATAACTTCAGCATCAAGCACTGTGGTTATCTCGTTGAAACAAATTTGCAAAGACCCTTGTGCCCATATTAAAAATATAAAAGAACATTTCTATGAAATGTGTTTTAGGGTTCTTATAATGCACATGAGCATTTTCAATATTGCTCATTGCAAGGTGTACTATGTACACTGATTACTCCAAATTATGACAGTCCTACACTCAAATTTTGGTTAGTAGTGTAGTGATACATTATAAACTGTTGTAATCCTTCAAGTTCTTAGATCTAAGAGACATTATAGTACAGTGTTGAAGAACACAAACTCTGAAGCCAAATTACCTGGGTTCCCAAACTTGATTCCATTGCTTAATAGATCTGTGACCTTGGACAAGTTTCTTAACTTCTCTGAGTTTTCAGTTTTTTAATCCATAAAATAACAATAGTATTTGCCTCATTTGATTGTTGTGAGGTTCAAATGAATTAATACCTATGTAAATATTGTTAGAATGGTTCCTAGCACCCAGAAAGTATGAGGTATTATTAACATTTAAGTTCTTTGGCAAGCAGTCAGTCAACAAGCATGGGTATAAGAAACATGTACCTCAATATTCATGGCAGTACTGTTCAAAATAGCAAACATTTAGAAGTAGCCCAAATGTTCATGAATAAGAAAGTGGATGTATAAACTGTGTTATAGAACATTATACAGGAGGCAAAATGAACATACTACAGAAAAAGGCGATAATGTGAATGGATCTTAGCAATGTAGTTGTGTCGAGCATGATAACATCATTATAAAGAGAAAAACAACTAAAATAAGCATACTTGCGGAAGACATGTTTTCAATGTAAACCACATAAAAGGAAAGCAAGGGAACGTCTCACAGAAATCAGAATGATAGTTGCTTCCGGGTGGGGAGGGAAGTAACGGTGGAGGCCATGAGGTTAGATGTAAGTTCTTATCAAAGTCTACCTTTTGGTTTAGGTGGTGGGTGTGTAGGTGTTCAGTGAGGAGCAAGGAAGGGAGGATAAGACTTTGTCATGAACCAAGGATTAGTGTTTATCCAGTTATGTATACTTAAGACACACACCCAAAGTAATAGCCATCATTAGCCATTGTTATAATTAATTCCACCAATGTTGTATTACAAGTAATTACAAGATAACAGAGTCCAGGGGATTGCTTGTTTGCTTTGTGTTGATCTAATTTTGGTTGGGATAGAGAGTGGTTAAGATAAATATGAACAGCTTCTATACTGAAGATTTTTCTAAAATAAATATTGTCATTAGTCTTCTCTTGAAAAAACAAAATGATAGGCTTTGTCCGTATTTAGGGTTCAGACAGTGACGATGCTTTTGTTTAAAATGTATGATATAAATAAGTGATTTGTATTGGCCAAATCAATGTTATCAAGCATAGCATGTTCATGACTACTGTTGGTTGGTCCTCAGAGATCCCAAATAACTTCTGAAGCACACTTCACCCTTCAAACAAAACTATCCTGCCAACTGCCAAAATAGTGGCTCAATCATCCTCAACATTTGCCAGTGATTTTCAGGAATGAGTATGGATTTGTCTGCCTGACTCCTCCAAATTGTTCAGAGAGTCGTCAAGTAATATGTGTCAGCAGAGACTGTAAATGTCTAGGGATAGCAATATGTTCAGGTAAGAACTTAGGTCACACGATAACCTAGAAAAAGCCAGGGCAGGGACTGGAATGGGCAAATAGAGAGGCATCCTCAAGCTTCTTTGCATGGCTCTGTTTCCCTGACAAACTGTCATCCTATTATGTCGTCTTCATGCTACAGATATTCACTGAGCAAATACTACCTATCAGATATTGGTAGGACCTGAAGAAGGGATGGCAGTTAAGAGTAAACAAAACAGAAAATAAAAAACTACTTAGTGTTTGAATATAGAATAGATAATGTTAAGCTTTACATACCTTGGTAATATTAATAAATAGGTCCAGTATTTAAATTATACACCTCAATGAATCTATTCCTAAAGCATTTTTACTAAGACACAGGACTGGATAATAAATCTGACAGAAAGTGATATGATTATCTCTTTGGGGATTTAACATCTGCCAACTTTGAGGTGGTCATAGGGTGAACCAGGAAGATAAAAGCACCCACAAACAAGTGTCCTGTGAGACAATTAGGCAGGACAAACAGAGGGAGAGAGAGAGAGAGAGAGAGAGAGAGAGAAGGGAGAGGGAGAGAGAGAGAGTGTGCACACATTGCCTTTTCTTCCTACCTATATACCATTGGAAGGTCAGCCATTTAGTGTTCGTTGTTGTCATGGGACTGGAAGCAATGGTATTAGTCTCTGCATCGCCATTAACTGTCATGTGCTCCCATTTCCCTAATTCTGGGTGTTAAACTAAGCTTATTTAGCCTATGTAAAATCCAGAGAACTAAACAGATTTATTGTTTCATGGTCAAATCTTTTGGCTAAATGAACTATAGGGCCAAAGACAGGCATATTGTTCCTCCTAGAGCTAAATGTCTCTTGTTCTCAAAATACAGGGGTCTGGCAGAAGTAATGCCTGGACTTGAATTATGATTTTATTACAAAATCATGACCATACATGCTTATGATTTTATTACAAAATCATAACCATACATGCTTATGACTTTATTACAAAATCATAACCATACATGCTTATGATTTTGTAATAAAAGATTTGGTATAGATTACCAGCTCATGAAAAAGGCATTACTTCTGCCAGACTGTGTATATACAGTTGAGGGAGAGAGGAATGTTAAGGGTGAACCTCAGGTTCTGCTCATACAATTCCTGACTTTCAAAATTTTTGGTTAATGAATTAAATAATAAATGAATGATGCCATTTTCTGGGGTAGAAAATACTGGGACAATGGGGTGATGTTTGGGGAGAGGGGAATGTCATGAACCCAACATAAACTGGGAAATAAATATGAATTGTATTTGAATTCTAACTTAGACTATACCAATTTAAAACTTGGGATAATTCTATTATATGAGGGTCTAGGTTGTTTATACTTTCGATTATATTAAAACCAGGTTCTTAAGCAGAATGCTAGCATAAATACTTAAAACTACATAAAATATCTTTGGAAACATTTACTACATGTTAATTGATGTCATATGTGCAAATTATTCTTATGTATTCATTAAAATACTATGACTCCAAAGGATCCATTTTTGGCATTATTTCCTGGACCTAGAGTTCATCTATATTTTTTGAAGGAAATTGTTTGGTCACAAACATTCCATAATTAATACTTTTCCCTAATTTGTCTTTCTTGACCATTATAAGTTAATGATACATTTATCACATAGTTGTCTTAGCAATAGCCACATATATTAAATCATAAATTATGTTAAGTAAACATTCTGATTCCAAAACTTCTGAAAAGGGGAGCAGGCAGATTGAAATTTCTCTGGGTCATAAATAAGATTTGGCAATCATCCACATGAAAAATAACTTGAAATGTCACTGTACTGCTCATGCTTTTGTAATTTAGCAAGTGATGACATGACTGATCCAGCCAGTAAGAAAATGTAATGAAAATACTGGCTTGGAACACAATGTGCTTAGATCTTTTAGCCTTTTGTCTCCTCAAACGTCAATAGACTTTATTCTTTGAAATATGAGATATGCAAAAGAATGTAACATTTAGAATGCAAAACTGCATTGTAACCTATGTGTGTTGAAGTTCTTCTCTACTGCAAACTCTAAGAGAAACAAAAACTCTAGTGATTCTTGTCAATCCCCAATGTCCCTACTACCACCACACCACCCATGATAAAAAGGGTTAATGATAATTTATTGATTAAAGTTTATTTTTATACAAATTGTCTTGGTATATATTATTTTAGGCAAAATGAAATCCTAAAATTAATCATCTCAATTGAAGGGCACTTGAGATAGTATGGGAAAGTACGTTATATAGCGAGAGTTCTATAGAACTCATTTCTGAAGTTACGTAAACTGGACAGCTAAGAGAAAGACAGCCTTGGAGGATGGCTGGGACTCATGCTAATACATCCATCTCATTCTGATGTTATTAGAAATACAAATCTTTAAAAATCTTTCTTCTGAAATTTAATATGCGACTCATTAAAAATATTGACTTCCAGCTAGAGGCTGCTTGATATCATATGTAAGCATATTGGTTTGCATGTAAAAAAAAGTTCAATAAATATTAGTCCATTAAATATACCCTTCTTTGATTTGGGGAAATTTCAGACCATAAAAGGACCTTATGAGCTTTTGGATTTTAAAACAATCCTTTTATTTTATAAGTTAAAAAGCTGAGGCCCAAAGAAATGCAGTGATTTGTCTAAGTACACATGTTTTTTTTACCCCTAAGACTTGAATCCTGATCTGCCACGTACTAGCTACTGAATGAGCATATACTTGTAAGTTTATTTCTGACTTTGCCACACCCACAAGAAAAAAAGTTGCTAACTTTTTGGCCCATTCATTATCTTTTGCTCCCTCCCCAAACTAGATACATTTTCTTTTCTTTTTTTTCAATTGAGTTATAATTGACCATATATCACTGTGTAAGTTTAAGGTATACAACATATTGATTTGATATATTTATGTATTTTAACATGATGAGCTACATTTTCTTACCCTTAACTCTGACAAAGGAAGGGCAGACAGCCAACTTCCAACAATAATGAGTTTCTATTGGAAATTTTCTATGTATAATACTCTTGAAAAGTGATCACTCTTCTCAAATATAATTGCTAGAATCAGCATAGTGGCACATGGTCACCAGATATCTAGCTTGCCATTACCAGGTACTGCAAGAGAAGTGAGGAAATGCTTTTGCTCTCCATGAGAAAAGAAATGATATTGAAATCAATGAGTAGCAGGCATGTGTCATGAGGATGTATGTGTATGCGGACACAGGCTCCACCTGTGAACCTGAAGTAGAACAGTAGAGTCCAGTGAACAAAAGGCCTACGGTGGGTATTTAAGGTCATGACCCCATGCCACAGCCCATCTTCCCTGTGAAACCAGCCTGCCTGGAAGGAGTTCCCTTCCTCCCACAGTTGGGAAGTCAGAATGAAAGCTTTCCTGCTTTAGGAAGGGCAGCCAAAGTCCAGAAGAAAAGAGAGTTTGTTTCCCCAGATAAGGAAAAACTAAAAAGACTAAAACAGTAAATCAAACAGGATTTAACTACATATGTTAAAATACACCCGACAATCATCTTGAGAAGTAGTTCGACCATTTCTAGATTTAGCCACCATGTCAAATAAGTAAGGATATGAGGGCTGTCTGGAAATATCCAGCTGTGCGATATGAAAATTAGAGGCATTTATGGCTGGATTTTTTCGGGACCGCCCTCATATTACTGAACAACAAAATCTCTGTTCAAGTAAGTTTCACCAGTTTTCCAATGTATAATTTAAGTATAAATTTGTGTGTTGTTTTCTTTGCCTATTTTTGGTATATTGAGTGAAAGTTTTAGCTTTAAATAGTGGCATGGTATGAGGACTATATTAGGTATAAAAAAATGAAGAGTGCTGGGAATATGTTGGTTAAGAACTGGAAGTGAGGTCATTTGGGTTGGCATTTTGCTGAACAAAAGGGCAATAGATATCAACCCCCGTTTTTGCTGTATAATTTAGAAGTCTTAAAGCTAGTCTGACTAGATGTACTGTTTTAAATGGGACAGAAAACATGATACTGTCCCAATTCCAATGGGATGTATGGCTGGCCTCCTTAAAGCACTTAGTTCTAGGATGGACTCCTTTACATCCTTTCTGATGAGAGTTGTAAACCACATTGTTCAACAGCCTCGAGAAAGTCTCAAGTGGATATCATGTTTCTTCAATGCAGGTACTTAAGGGAATATTGAAACTTCCCGTTGTGACTGTTATCCGTCTTCCTGTCAGTGCAAAGCATAAATTTGAATTAGTTAAGAGCATTAACCCTAAAATCCACTGGGATAATTTCTCAAAGATGAAAAAAAGAAATCAAGGTACATGTCAATAATTTTTCTTACAGTTGCACACACTCCCCTGGCAGCTCACTCTGTCTTCCCACCCAATCACCCAGGGGCCTCACCTAGACTCCCTCAGTGCTCAGTGACAGCCTCTGAAGTCTGGTCAGAGAGTCACAGCCACACCAGGCAGGCACGTGGACAAACACAAGGAGAGGACATGTTTAAATCAAGGTGATGCAGCCCCAACGTGGCTGTAAAAGTGGGACCGTAATCTCCCTTGATGTATATAATCACTGCTCATTTATATATTGATTTAATTATATTTTTAAACAATTGTATCACACACTGAGCTCATCATCCACTAAAGTCCCAAGACTCATCTTGGATAAAGTTTTGGGAAAGCAACTGGTTTGGTCAATGTGCAGGACTTCTTTATCCCTGTTAAAGTTTAATTCAGCCTCTCAAGATAATTTGTCTTTTTCTTTATTGCATATTCCTCTCTTGTGAATACGCCTTCTGTTGGACTGATAAGCGTGCCACCCTGTTTCCCCCCAAAATGAAAATATTGAGGACACGCAGCCAGCAAAAGACACTCCTGGGAATACTTTTTCATTCACATAGGCTTCTACCTAACACTTTTACATTTAGCATAAATTTCTTGTTATAGTCTGGTGAACCATTCTTGCACTCCAAAGGAATAACGGTATATAAATGATAATAGTATTACATTCTGATACCAGAAATAATTTTAACAATGAAAATAGATGCCATCTATATTACCTATTTTCCTTAGATCCAAATGAATAGTGTCATAAACTGTCCAAAAAATACCAGAAGTTTCAAATGTTAATAAGTTCAAAATTTCTTCAGAGTATCCTCCCCCCCAATGAGCCCTTGTTTCCCTTTTTGGAGTTTCTAAAATTAGTCAAATTACATTAAGATGCATGCAAAATGATTTAATATACATTTTTCTTCTAGATAAACTTTGCGCTTGTAAGGGAAGTATTATTTAATTTTTAGGACTTTTTAAAGACCAGATTGGAGCACATTTGCACCACCTCCTTGCTCCCAAATTCAAATTCCACAGAGCAAGTGCTTTTTCCCCATTTCGTAGCTGAGACGCACACAAACACGAGTTTGTAATGATACTGGCAGTATACACCGGCCTTTGACATTGCTAAGTTACATAAACATTATTTCAGGTGTTCAGGAAGCACGTGCGTTCAATCAGAAGAAAAATGTGGCTGTTTCTTTAATAGTCAATTAACAATGAGCAGGATGATTTAACTGTAGTCATTTCACAAAATAGCATTTCATAAAATGGCAGGAAAACACATTAAAATAAACGGACTCACTAACCTAAAATTCTGCAGTTCTGTAAAAAGACAAATAGCTCTTGGTCCAGGTTTAAATCTAAATAACGCTTTCCCTTTGGACTTGTGAAGTAATGGGGCAAAAAGAATCCTTGTCGTAAGCAATCATTATTTCCACATATTCGTCTTAGAGCAGTAAATGTATGGTCCTCTGTTAACAGCCCTTAATTTATCAACCAGTTTAGCTTTCCACCACACTTTCTGCTGATATTTGGTTCTTTCCGCTAACCCTGCCTCCTGTATTCAGCGCTTACTCAAGGGCCATGCTGTAATGTATTTAGGGGAATTATCTTAATTTCAAATGGCATTTTAAGATGCTGTAAAGGGAGATGCCTGTTTTTCATTAACAGTTGTGAAAGCTAAGCCACTTTTGAGCATCAATTTGTTATATTTGATCTTGGAATAGTTATTTCTTTTCTCCTAAAATGACTAATCTTGAAAATGACATGATTGATCTAAGGTCTTTTTCAGATGTTGGGAATTTTAAAAAAACACACATAAAATACTTCTTTGTTCCTACCAGAGCATTTAATGTTTGCTTCCACTTAAATTCTCAGTGTGATCTATGCAAAACTAAACTGGATTACATAATTTCCTTTTATATCAGAGGACTTGTGACATCAATAAATTAAATTGAAATGAAAGGTTTTCAACTTAAAAGTAGAAAATTTAGTAAAGCTCAACATTTTTAAGTGGTTCTATTAATATTTATTTTTTAACATTGAACATATTGTTTATTACTATTTTTAAATTTCAACTTTATGGGAGGTATAATTGACATACAAAATTGTAAGATATTTGAAGTGTACATCTCAGTGATTTGATGTGTGTATATATATATTGTGAAAGGACTCTATCCAGTTAATTAACACATGAAGCACCTCACATATTAGTCCCCCCCACCTTTTTTGGTGAAAATCTTTAAGTTCTACTCTCTTAGCAAATTTCAATTTTATAATACAATATTATTGATTATATAAGTACTGCATGCTCACCAATTGAGCTACTGGAAGCTTCAACAATATTACTGATTATCGTCGTCATGTTACACATTTGATCCTCAAACCTTATTTATCTTATAGCTGATGGTTTGTACTCTTACCACTCTCTCCTGCTTTCCTCACTGCCACAACCCCGGGCAACCATTTTTCTACTCCTTGTTTCTGTGAGCCTGACATTTTCTTTTTTAGAGTGCACATATAAGTTACACCATGCAGTATTTTTCTCTGAGTTATTTCACTTGCATAATCTCTTCAAGGTCCACCCTGCTGTCACAAATGGCAGGATTTTCTTTTTCTCATGGTTGAATAATATTCAATTCTATTATTAATTATAAAGAAGATGTGAGATATATAATATAATAAAGTATTATTCACAATAACCAAGATATGAAAACAAACTAAGTGTCCATCAACTGATGAATGGATTTAAAAAAGATGTGATACACACACACACACGCATATACATATATGTACCCCCAAATGGGTTTGCTGGTCTTATAGTAGTTCTATTTTATTATTTTTGAGGAGCATTTATATTGATTTCCATAGTGGCTGGACCAATATATTCCTACCAATAGTTTATAAGCGTTCCCTTTTCTCCACATTCTCACTCAATATTTGTTATCTCTTGGACTTTTAATAATAGCCATTCTAACAGGTGTGACCCCGTATCTCACTGTGGTTTTGATTTACATTTCCCTGATGATTAGTTATGTTGAAGACCTTTTCATGTGTCTGTTGACCATTTGTATGTCTTCTTTGGAAAAGTGTCTTTTCAGTTCCTCTCTCCATTTTTTAAATCAATTTTTTGATTGTTTTGTTTTGTTTTGTTGTTGGGTTCTACTAGTTTTTTATATATTTTGGATATTAACCTGTAATCAAATATATGATTTGGTAATATTTTTTCTATTCTATAGGGTGCCTTTTCCTTTTGTTGATGGCTTCTTATGCTGAGTAGGAGCTTTTTAATTTGATGTACTCTCAATATTTACTTTTGCTTTTATCGTCAAATTTAAAAAATCACCACCAAGCGCCATGTCAAGGGGCTACCCCTTATATTTTCTTTTAGGAATTTTATGGTTTCAGATCTTATGTTGAAGTCTTTCACCCATATTTAGTTGATTTTTATATATGGTTACATGGTCCAGCTTTATTCCTTTGTATGTGGCTGTCTAGTTTTCCTGCAAATTTATTGAAGAGATTATCCTTTCTCCGTTGTATATTCTTGGCTCCTTTGTTGTAAATTAATTGGCCAAATATGCATGTGTTTATTTCTAGTCTCTCTGTTTTGTTCCATTGATCAATGGTTCTGTTTTCCTGCCAATATCATACTGTTTGATTAATATAACTTTGTAGTATAGTTTGAAATCAGAATGTTTGATGCCTTCAGCTTTGTTCTTTTTTCTAAATATTGCTTTGGCTGTATGGAATCTTCTGTGATTTTATATGAATTTTAGTATTGTTTGTTCTATTTCTGTAACACATGGCATTGCAATTTGACAAGGACTGTATTACATTTTAAGATTACTTTGGTAACATGGACATTTTAACAATGTTAAATTTTCTCATCCATGAGCATGGACTATCTTTTCATTTGTGTCTTCTTCTATTTCTTTCATCAGTGTCTTATAGTTCTCAGTGTACAGATCTTTTCCTTTCTTGATTAAACTTATTCCTAAGTATGTTATTATTTTGGATGCAATTGTAAATGGGATTGTTTTACTAATTTCACCTTCTGATATGTCATTATCAGTGTATAGAAATGAAACTGACTTTTTCATGTTGTTTTTTTATCCTGCAACTGTACTGAATTTGTTTATTAGTTCTAACAGTTTTTTGTTTTGTCTTGTTTTGGTGGAATCTATAGGGTTTGCTATAACATGCCATCTACAAATAGAGACAGTTTTGCTGCTTTCAAATTGGAAAGGAAGAAGTAAATCATTCTTTTAAATAACCAAAGGTTTGCTCCTCAAAATTGAAATTTGTGGTACTCTGTACAATGGTGTAAAGAAAGGGAGATACTTTCACTTAGCAAACTAAATAGGAATGGGGGTATCAGGATGTTATCACTCTGCAATTTGTCTCACAATTCCTTATGTGACATTTTATAGACATCTCTTTCCCCTAGCCATCACCTTGGGCTATAAGCTAAGACACAATGAAAAAGATTTCTAAAAGGCTAATTGTCACCACCTAAGTGTTACTTTCCTTTAGGTTCAGTAGCATTGATTGAGCTGGGCTAGTAGACAAGTGTTGGATTTAACTGTTTCTTTAGGTCTGTCTCCTCTTGTTGATTGAAATATGGGGTGGAGGAGGGAAGCCTCAGCTAAAATAAGGCTCTGTTCAAGGAAGAAAGGAAGCTGTCTAGAAAGCAGAATTGCTTTTCAATTCCATTCTGTTGCTAAATTGAGGGTGGGATTATTGGATGATGGGGGCATACAAATTACCCCAATAGGCTGTAATTGCACATTTCAATCAAAAGCAATAAAATAATGTCCCACGTATTTTCAGGATTCTTTTTTTTTTATTAATTCATTTTTATTGTTAGACTTATTGGGGTGACATCTGTTAGCAAGGACTACACAGGTTTCAGGCAGGATTCTTTACTTAAGACACACTCAAAGGTAAAGATCTGCCTCAAACTCCTTGAAATATTGGTGGATGGAAATGATGCCAATGTGCTGGACTGGGGATGGTTTGCTATAGTAGGGTTGATAGGTTTGATTCTTCTGCTGTTGCTACTGCTGAAGAAGATAATAATGAGATACTGATATAAATCCTTTAGATGGCCTAATATGGCAGAACTGGGATTAGAATCCAAGTCCGCCTGACCCTACCACCTATCCTTCCAACACTGTTCAGTTCACCTGTAGCATGCGATCCTATACTCTGATTCCTCACATGTCTTTGATAATATGTTTGAATCTCCAGACCCTAATTAGGTGTCTCACTTATATATTTGAAATCCCGTTGGCTTTTGATTTATGTAATAAAAACAAGTGGAATTTTTTTAGTACTGTACTATCAAGTTACACAAATGACTTTGTTTTAGAAAAAAAGATGCATTTATAAGTATTTAATTGTAGCCTATAGTCATCCCCAAGTATTACAATATAAATGAAAGTAAGATATTAGAACAATGTTACATGTCAACACTATTTAATGTGTAAAGAAATCAGAATTATTTTATAGTTAAATAAGAGACTGATTCAAAGACTTTAAAAAATCATCAGAAAGAGAACTTCCCAGGTGACCTGTAGAGGCTTTAGGAAAAATCTGTAGACATTTCACCTGGGTTGCCTTTGTAAAGACTCAAAGGAAAATGGCTAGTTTCCTTGAAAAACATCTGGTGCTGTTCTTCAGGAAATTTTTCCATGTATCAGGAAATTTGATACAATTAAAAAGAAATCTTTGTATATTCTTATGAAAATAATCAATGGCGTTGTGTGCTTTGTTCTTCACTATTCGTGGTGATTTCTTCTTACCCTGGAAATGATGTTGAGTATGTTCTGACCCCAGCATTCATGCATAAATGCTGTGGGTAATTTGGCTCCTGAATACTAAGAGCCCAGCTTTATGCACCATTAGCTCAGGAATGGTGGGAGGAATTTAGAACTCTTATGTAGAGGCTGAGCATGGATAACCATGCCCTCACTGTTAACTGTGATGACTGGTACCAGCTCAGAGGCAATGATGTCTCTGAGTTGCCATCATATACTGCTGTCATCAGAGAAAGTATTTAGAAAAGAAGTTGCAGTAGGTTCTTAGGCTTCTAAACTTAAGGACTATAAAGGACAAAATAAGCGACTTGGGGTATTTCCCATGAAAATTTCAAAGCAACGTATTTGACATAGTATTAGAAAAAATAAAAGTAAGTGTCATTTACCTAAATTAAATTATTTGACTGTAATTAAAAAGTGAAATCATTTGGCACTTGTGAATACTTCTAATCCTACCACAGACGAGAGAGAGAGAGAGAGAGAGAGAGAGAGAGAGAAAGGGGGGGGGGAGAGAGAGGGAGAGAGAGAGAGAGAGAGAGGGAGAGAGAACTATAGAATTATAGAGAGAAATACATTAACCATTTAGGGTAGTTTGCCCAGAAAGTGTGGTACATGTTATCCCATTTCAAAGTAAATTCAGATTAAAATCTGGTGCATTACCTTAATATGCATTTTAAAAAATTCTTTTGTTAAAAAAATATATAACTCAAAAAAATCTTAACATCCCTTAATGCTTTCTTACCATTTAGACAATGTGTCCTTTCCACTGAGTAATACATACTCATATGTGAACTGTGAATAAATTAATTATCAAAATAACCCTAGCATTTTTGGATTAAAATTATTCCATGGAAAGTCTTTTGGGCAGCTTCTCACATTAACTGAGCTAAAATTTAGTCCGATAGTTTTTTAGATGTCCTTGGTGCTTGAGTTCAAGTCTACAGAAATAAAATGACTGATACAGAATCCTTGGCCAAAATTGAGAAAAGGATTTGCCTCCTCTCCTCTTCAGAATGGGATTCCTCATAATCAAAAGAATTCAAGCAGAATTACAAGATTATCAGTCAATAAACTGCCCAATCTACTGTCAAATGTATATTGGGAATAAAAGGCTGCTCTGTCCATAAGATAAAAAGAGTTGTCTGATAATTAAAGAAATTCAAGCAGAATGCAAAGAGCATAGACACATCATGCTTTTGCCCATGCATGAACAGCCAACACAATTTATGGCCACATGCATATTGGGAAGAAAGCTGCTCTGACCCGAACAAAAACCAAATACATTGCTTTACACAAAGTAGAATACATATACAGTTGTCTTTTCTATAAAACTTTGGAAAGAGTAGACTTTAAGTACACATCCTCTGTTAACAATCATTTTCACACACTAATACTCCAGTGTTCTTTGCGCTGTGACCTCTTTGCTGAGGTTCAAGGTAGTCTGCATTTTATTGTCAGTTTTCATTGTCTTGGCCCGGGTTCAATTCCAGTTTGAGAGAATACTTGAAATACTGTCTCTTCTAGTAGCAGGCAAACACTCTAGGAATTTGATGCTTTCCTGAATAATCTGTGCTTGTTACGTAAGTACAATCAAAGACACTTTTTCAGGACAGAACAAAAGAGATTCGATTCGCTTTAGCTTCAGTTGTCTAAAGAGAGTTCTCAGTCATGGATTCATTAATGGCTTTAGCACAAATAATGGAAATAAAATCATGCATTTTTATTAGTCACCCAAGAAGCCTTCCGGTTTCAGGTTCTTCGGGAGGGTTCCATCACTGTGGCTCTTCCTTTCACAACTTGAAAAATGTCTTGCCCGATTAGGAAGTTAGTCATTTCACAGTTTGACATCTAAAACAATGCAAAGTCTAAAATCCTCACAATTACATTTTTAAGTAATAGGATACATCACTTCACAGATGAAAAGCTCAAGGATTCGTGGCGCCTTTCTTTGTTCCTGCTAATCCTATTTTACTTTTTGAGTGTCAGATATTTTGTAAATATTGTCGTTGAAAGTCAAACAAATGTTGACAGTTCTCTAACTTGGGATAAAAGCATTATTTTTTATTGCCAGATTTCGTACTGTGATATCTTACCTTCTGTCTGTTTGATGTATTCTTTATCCATCAGTATTGTTCCAGCCCCAACACTCTTTGTCATGCAGTTTTAAAACTTAAAACAGTTCTAAACATAATGTTCTGCAAAGGGGTGATAAAATGGAACTTGGGGAATGTCCTTCCGGTCCTCATTTTCTGCAGACTGTTTATCCCTTCTGGTTTTAGCAGTTGCCTCAGCCTTGGGCACAGACATCCCCTGAGGCTTTTCTTTTCTATTTATTTTGTCCATTTAAGGTTAACATATTAGGAATTTTGCTACTGACAGATTAAAATAAATAGTTTGATGGTGCTTTCTCAAGGCTCCTGCACTGACCACTGCCTTCTTCCCTGGTTTCACAGGCATCTCTTCAACACAGGTGCTGTTAAGGCTACCAAGGAGAGTTTCTTAGCAATGTGCCATGGTTTTCTGTGTATTCTGAACAAAAAGGATGGGGGGATGTGCCTTATTATTTGTAAGCACAGAAAAAGAAGGGATAAAAATCATCAGAATGAAGTTTCCCCCCAGTCACATTTTAAAGTCAATTGGCTTGTGAAACTGTACAGTAAAGTTTACTGTAATATCATCGCACTGGACATGGCAGCTCTACACAAGAATATGTCACTGAACACAATCAGGTGATACCAAAATACTATAAAACAAGAATATCGTCTGTATTGTTCTCAGTGTATAGCTCTAAGAAATAAAATGGGGTGACTAGCAGAATTGTGATATATTCATTCTGTCTGCACATTGCTTTAGTATTTGTTGACTACCAAGCCATTATTATAGCAATTCAGCCTAGTCATAAAAAAACACTAAAATCCTTTTGCTCTTGGTTCATAATTATATTTTATATCATTAAAGTGTATTTTGTCATGCTATTTTTATGTCACTATTTCTTCCCCAACCCTAGGAGAGAACATAGATATCATTATATTTACCTGGTGGTCACATTTTTATTTTTAGAATGTCACTGTAGTAGTGAAGAAAAGCAGGCTTATCAGAGGTGAAGTTCAATGGCCATATTGAAAGAAAATGATAGTTGATGGATAGAGCAGAACACATGAAAACAGGAGAAATGATCCAAAAGGAAGAGAAGGCAAGAATACTGTCCAAGACAAGAAAACCAGGAGACTCATTTGGTGCTTTTTCTAGAGATTTAAGAAAAATGTCTTTATTGAAAGTTGTTCTTAACCAATTATGACAGATGATTTCATTTCAGTGTTATCCCCACTCATCCATAAAGTATAAATACATTTTAAAGATTATCAAATGTTAGAGTGCTAATGTACCTGGAAACTCCATGTGTGGTGTTGGGGAAGTTCGTGTTCATCCAATAATAGGCCCTACTCAGGTCCGAAGGCAGAGTGGCTGAGGTTAAACATCTTTTAGAGAGTTCTCATACTCTTGTAAGATTTGCTTCCAGGGAGACCATGTCTTTCCGCTTTGGTCTTAGGGTGTGTATAGATCAGGAACTCAAAAAATATGGGCTAAGACAATATGCCAGGGAAAGAACTAAGTCATATTACATATCATAAAATAATACACAATATTAAAAAATCCTTTTCCCACAACAAGCACCATTCTGCCAGCCATTTCTAATGAATTGATCTCAATTGTTATGCATCAAATTCTTCATTGGGAAAAACCACAGTATCTGATACTGAAACTGAAATGGGTTTTGTATCCTGCATTTGTATCCTGCATTTATATCCTGAATTGTAAAAAAAAAAAAAAAAAAAAGACGACTCTCATACTCTTTATTTGTTCAAAATATATACTAAATATATTAATTATTCTCTGCTAATAAAGTGACCTAATAATAAATTGAATAATATAAGGTGATGGTACCTTTCAAAATTCTGGAAGAGAACACTTAATAACCAATGACTCTTCCAGGCTTAAAAAACAAAACTTCTTATTATAAATGTTTGTGAAAGAAATTAAAAATTTTCACTGGTGATCCATTAATGATCACCATTAAAGAAAAACATAAGTTCATGTTTCTAATCAAAGAACCAATAAAATTGAAATTTAACTCTGATAGAATTATAAATTCTGCCCACCTTATTAAACTGATTTAAATAAGATGAAGGATAATGTGATATTAACTCACAGGTACACCAAAGACAAAACAAAAACAAATCAAGCTTTCATGATATTTTGTTCCACATGCTAGTGAACAAATTAATACATCATTTTTTTTCTACAGGAATACTGAAGATTTTAATAACAAACCCTCCAAGGTCAAAATGAATACAGGTATGCTGTCTCTGTTAGTTTTAAATTTTTCAACCTGACTCTCTGAAAATCCTCTTGGCCCTAAATCATTATTTTAACACTCTTCTGATCCTAAATGTGATACTGAGTTTCTGATTAGATGGACAGTCTAAATTCATTACTTGATTTCTTTGTCTTTGTGCTCCACTCTTAACAGTAATCAAAAGTAGAATTTTCGGTTTCATCTACTCTCACTCCCTTTTCCCATAATCATATCTTGAAATTAACTCCTACAAACCCTAGGAAGAGGTAGTATATGTCGTTTGCATATATATATTTGGAATCCCTCTTAGAATAGGTTAAATTCATTTTTTTTTTAATTTTTGTGTTTAAAAAAAAATAGGCTAAATTCAAAGGCAAGTTGCTCTAACAGAAAATAGTTTAAATTCCCCATAAACTCCTTATGTTGCCGAAGTCAGCAAGTAGTGCCCAAGTTTCCTATGCAATCAGCTTAATTAATTCATAGATACAATACACCTAAAGTCATAAGCATTATATTTTTAGATGTGAGAGCAGTACCTTCAAGTAGCTTAACAACAGTGATGTCTCTGAACTCTGTATATGGATTAATTGTAAAAGTGTTTGTGATACATGTACATATAAATTCTTTTTCATATAAAAATATTTTAGCATATATTTTCACCTTTTTCTCTCTGAAATCTATATATTCAGTAATTCTGGAAAATAAGTTTCTCATTGAAATTTTGTCACTGTTTAAGAAATACTGTTTCCTAACTGCAAGCAATCCCTGGAAGATTGTTTTAGCCAGTCAACCCATGGCGAAGGGGAAAGGATGCTCCAAGGTATTTTCTCACATCAAGCCCGTGGACTCTTTGCTGTCTCTTGTTATCAGAATGCCTCAAAGGAGCATTAGCAACCACTGGTGAGAAACGGAGATCTAAGCCCTAGATCAAGTATAGAGACATGCCCTATTCATTGTCTGTGATTCTGTGGCTGTCCCATAGCAGAAAGCGACTCTAAGGGACCTCACGACTCCAGGTCAGCTGGCCCCTGAGGATGTAGTCAGCTCACAGATGTGTAGAGCAACAGGCAAGATGAGGATCCCAGGGACGGTCAGGATGGACAAGAGAAATTATAACCCTGGAAATGAACCAAGTAAAGGCATTTTGACAAGTGGAGGTGTGGGGATTAGACAAGGGAAATGAAAGAAGAAATATTATTAGGCAAAGGAGACTGAAGAAAGCAGAGAGAATAGAAAGCCCACAGCTAAACGAGGGTAAGTCATGTTGTGACACTGCAAGGGCACTCTAGCAGAAAGTCCCCGTGAGGAAGATACATTTACTAACTGTTCTGCGGCATCTTCTCATAGACTTCAGTTGACCATAATATCTCGATATCCTTCATTGTGTAGAGTGCTGATTTCCCTGTTTATTATAGCCCTATATGACAGAGGTATAATATAGGAGGTTACACTAAAAATTCCATATTCCATGTACAATGCATTCATTCAGTAATTAATCTTCCTATTCATAGAATTCAGTCCCTAATGCCAAAGTAGGTACATAGAAATTGGTACATTTGATTAGGTCTCTGGGATTCTGGAGCCAAGTTACTGCTATAGCAGCATGAATGTAACCTTCTAAAGTATTCTCTCATTTAAAAGGAGTGAGTTTGGCTCTATATACTGATTTGTATAGTTATTTTGCTTATATGGGTGAATGTATACATATACATATGCATGAACAATATGAAATTTAAACTTATACACACAAAATTGGTTAGGGTGACTAGAACCCTTGGTTTAAAATCCCAAAATAATACTATAATGTTGCTATAAAAACATACCACTTTTCAATATATAGGTACACATCTATATAAATACACGAGTGTGTGTGTATGTATGTGTGTGTGTGTGTGTATATACACACACACACACACACACACACACACACACACACACACACATATATATATATATAATTGTAGGAAGTTGTAGAAAGCATTATTTCAGTAGCTACAAAATGAAGTAGAAATTAGTACTTAAGTAAGGGAGTTCCCTGGTGGTGTAGTGGCTAGGCTTCAGTGCTCTTAACGCCATGACCTGGGTTTGATTCCCAACCAGGGAACTGCCAAGAAAAACAACAACAGTAACAACAAACAAAAAAAAGAGAGAGAGAGAAAAAAATTAGTACTTATTTATGTAATAAATAAAATTAGTCTTCATTATTTACCTATCAATCATTACTGTTTAAATATCCATGTATCAGTCACTAAGTTTAAAAAGCAAATTATTCCAATTAAAAAATAAAAATAATTTTAAAAAAGATTTCTGTGTTAGTCAAACGCACAGTAAATGAGCCAAGGGAAATGTGAAATGTGATTCCTTTTTCATACTAAAGCATCTAAATAATGTATCAAAATATATAAAACATGCTATATTTTTCTCTCTTAGAACCTGTGACCCCTTATTTTCCAAGGCATATCTTAGCTATGTACATAAAAACAAAAAAAGGAAAGAGAGAAAGACATTAAATAATTCACGGAACGTGACTTACCCATATGAGTGTTAGCCAGCAGTAGAAAGAGCTTCCAAAAGTCTGGAGGGAAGAGTGTGCGAGTCACTAATGACCTATAGTCCCTGCAGGTCACTGCTGTGTGTGAAGGTGAGCGTAGCGTTAGGAATCTTCAGGGTGACCTAAAGTAGACAACACTGCATCCTCATTTTGAGATCTTAAAAGTATCTTCAAGAAATAGCAGAAAGTATCAACACAAAGGAGAAATAGAATATAATAGATTTCTCGGTTCCATTAATTTCACAAATGCCTCAACTTTTCCAGTTAAGTTCGTTATTAAACTGTTAATAAAGACAGATTCTCCATTTATTTTCTCTAGGTCTTAGAGTTACTTAGAACACAGATATTATTTAACGCAGAGGTTCCCACACTTTCTTGGATGACAGTGCCAAGATATCTTGGTAATTTTTCACCACACTCTCAAGCCAAAAGAAATACCTGACAGTTCCATTTATTAAATAGTTAGGTGTGACAACTTAATAAGTACTATGCTCCATCAACTCAGAAGCAATTTGAAAAAATAAGACACTTACATTAAAAAAAAATAATCATTTTATCTCATTCTTTGTAACCACAGTTAACTTGCTGTTGGAATGGGTGTGCTTCTTGGGCCCCGCAAAACTTCTCAGACCTTGGAATTAGATTGTACATCACCATTCTCAGTCCAAAATTATTTTCACGGGGTAATTGCATTTTGTCACAGCGATCACCAAAAATCCAACTTGTCAAAGGTGCGATGTCATCTAAAGAAAGGTGGCACAATCTATTATGTTGAAACTGTGAACTACCCAGGTTAGTCGTTCATGCAGTGTCTGATAGATCTCAGTGTGTTTTCCTCAAAAACCCCTTTTGAATCCACTGAGGAGGCCTGAGGCCTCTCAACCATGGGTCTAACCACGGACCCTGAATCTCCTCATCCTGAAATGTTCTCTTTTCATCTTTCTGGTTATAATCAGATGTTCGGAATAAAAATAACTAGAAAATAAAACCTCTTAGAGAGCCATCAGTTTCAACACCCTTGATTACACAACGCTTTTAGACCATCGATAGCTGCTGTATACCACATTACCCCCATGTATCAGAGACATTCCCCCCTCATCGCTGTTTGCAGTTTGCTAAAACCCCAGTGGTGCCTCTCTTGAAGGTACCTTCAGTTGTGTGTTTCCACCATTTACGTCTTTCCATGTTTGGTCTTTGATTTATTTGACTTACATTCTTATGTTGTTTCAAGTCATTTTTCTATTTTAATTGTTATCTGCTTCAGGAAATTGTTGTTTTAAACATAGTTAAGAAGTTATATTTTGACATGAGAATTACTCTACCAATTT
Source organism: Lyroderma lyra (assembly GCA_004026885.1). Lineage (NCBI taxonomy): Eukaryota > Metazoa > Chordata > Mammalia > Chiroptera > Megadermatidae > Lyroderma > Lyroderma lyra. Next base: position 17,903 of record PVJL010000588.1, on the reverse strand, counting down.
TAAGATCTACTGACCTTACAATTTGTGATTTTTACCAATAATTAATTCAAGCGTACTTCTAAGCACTTTTAAATTCCTTCATGTCTAATAAACAAGTGGATACTTTTCCTTAAGAAATAAAAAGAAAAAAATGAGGATAGCATGTGGCAATATACAATGATTGGTGGTTACATTATTTGTCTTTCTTGTTATAACTTTCAAAAAGAATAAATTTAGGTTGTTTTGGTTCCAGAGGAATGAGCAAAAGTATTTATTGCACATTCCATATACAAAGGAATGTGGGAATAGAATTGGAATCTGTCCTTAAATAGACCACAAACCTTTCAGTTTTAGAAGTCTTGTTACTCTAAACATATCACATTACATTATTAATTATTTTGCTTTGTGTTGTAATTTGTATAAATATATAGATCCTCACATATAGTGTTCAAAAGTATAGAAAATTAGCTTTTAAACGTGGTCATTTCATACTGTATATATCAATATTATTTTTATCTCAATTAGACTAATTACTTTTGTAACTAATAACTATGAATTTCCTTAATGCTATGTTTCTTTATTAATTCTGTATATCAAATATATCGTGCCTAGATCAGTTAATAGCTTACTTAAAGAGGTACTTTAAGCTATCTTCAGGAATCATTAGAGCCAGAACTTAGTTAAACCTAAATGATAGCTCCAAAAGTATATTATACTATGGCTCTTAATCCTGAAATGCAGGTTATTCGCATCTCTAAAAGCTAAACCCTGCTTATAAATTTATAGTTGAATTTACACGGTATAACAAAATTGAGTTTTATACTTGTGTTTTCATTAAAAAAAATCCATAAAATGTTAAATATAAAATCTCATTTTTTTTCCACTAAATTGGCCTCTATTTCTAAGACAGATCCCTGGTTTTCTGTTTTGTTTTATTGTAGTTTGGGGTGGTTGTAAAATTTGCAGATGGATTCCATGGTTACTAATTCTGTTCATCATTCTCATGGATGTCTGGCACATTTCACTTAAAATGCATGATACTGCATGTGCTTTCTCCTTTGCTGTGGCCTCTGCTATATCATTTTTTTGCTTGCAGATAGCGGTGGGTGTGCTCGCAAACGTGCTGCAATGTCTGTTACATTAACATCTGTGAAGAGAGTTCAAAGTTCTCCAAACCTATTGACGGCAGGTATAATATCACTAACTCACGGAATGTCACACTTGAATGGCTTTATCTGACCTTTCTCTCTTTCCAGAGTTATTGTGTTTGGATGAAGAAAATGGTTGTTAATACCTTTTTAATGTCCCACAAGTTCTTATTTTTCTTGTCTCAAGAATAGCTCCTATCCCTTCTGACTGTTTTTGTTCTAAAAATAAAAAAGCCAAAGGAAACTGATATCTAGGAGAAAACATTTAAAAATCTAATTAAAAACAACAGTCATTTGCCAAAAATGTGTTGACTAAGCGCAAGTGTTAATAACGATTTAAGTTTTTGTATCTCATAAACTAAAGTCATGTAGTATTTAATCAAGGAAACACGTGGGTGCTGTTGTTATTTTTTACCTAAAAACTTTGGGGGGTGGGGTTATGGGGAGCTCAGGAAGAGGAATTTATAGGAAACTGAATTTTTATTAATTCACTTCTTCACCAAATGTTGCAAACAGAGTGATAGACAACTAGTTTTGCAAAAGACCTTAAGCTTTTCTTTAATCAAGCCAGCAAAGATCCTCCTAATATATATTTTTAAACATCTTGGTGCAGTTAAGATTAACATACCCCCACAAGAATAAATACACTCTAGAAAGTAATTGGGAATGTGATATTTCAGTGTCTACTGAGGTGGGTATCTCTATACCAAATATCTGTCATGACTAACCTGAGTGTGTAGACAAAGTCTGCACTGGCAGGGGATGTAGCTGTGGAAGATCCAAATGAGCTCAGCAACCCCAGTGTCTCTAGACATGGAAATACACCTTATAGTGACTGGTTGGTTGGTTGGTTGGTTGGTTGGTTGGTTAGGGGTTCTTAGTTTTTTATTTATATTTGTGAGCTTTGGAGCAGAAGTGGGAAAGGGGTGGAGAGTGTTTAAATAATTTTAATTCTCATCGTGCACATTCACATCTTTAATATACATACATTTAGTAGTTAATTAAATGCTCAAGATGCCCTAGGCTTTATGGCCTCTCGATTCTAAACTACTGAGCTTTGTTGAGGAAAAAACAAGCTTCCATGTGGAGAATCCCACTCCTGCTTACTACCTCCAATCCACAAATGGATTTCAATGTTCAAGTTTAAATACCAGACCAAGTATTTCCACAATATATTGAGTTAACAAAATGCAAATTTCATTGCAATGTATGTTGTATGATTTCAGTTTGGTTACAAAAAAACTTTATATATATGTAGTATTTGTACATGTTTTCTGATGTGTGTATGAGCATGAAAAAATGTTAGAAAAATGACAGATGTGTTTATATCAGATGGATAAGAAAAATGAGAATGAAGAGAAATATATTAAGAAAATAAATAAAATAAACCCCAGGGTCATTAGGTAATCGAAATGGCTGTACCATAAATATCATTGACATTTGAACCAAGTAAAATTCTAGCCCAGGCTACACAAATGTGGGTCCCTGGACACACATGCTAGGGAAGGTGGCACTGGTTCAACAATGCCAAGTTGTTATTATTTGTAAAAGTAACCACTAAAGGAATAATATTAGATAGAACTAGAGATTGCCATTTTGGAGAGTCAACACTAGAATATTAACAATGTCATATCACTCAACTTAATAGAAAATATTTAATTCTTAAGATTCAAAATAATAGAAAACATTTAATACTTTAGGAATATAAAACAATCTTCCATAATAATAGTATGTAGTGGCTATGGGCTATTTCAAATTTTATATCACTGGGAATAAGATTTCTAAAAAATGAATACAAATTGATTACCTCAAATATGCATAAGTTAAAGAAGATTCTTGAATGTATAAGTCCAATAAAACTGATAATAAATACTGATAATAATAAATAAAAACTGATAATAAAGTGGCTCAAGGAGGCACTTTCTGACTGCATTATCTAAAGCCATTTCTTAGTACTGAAATCTGTTTTGCACAGATTACCACAAGACAATGTAACAACTCTGTCATATTTGAATATAAAATGACTTTTAAATAGCAATAAGAACAAAATTCAAAGTCTAGAGAATGATTTGAAATATCATATACTATGATAGACATATGTACACTTTCTTAAAATTAAAAAAATGCAAATTACAAAAACATTGATTACTGTCTAACACGGGAGTTGAATATGGTCAGTAATCCTTGGGCATTAAAAGCCAAGGATCTGGGAGTTTGATTTAATGATAAAAGAACCATTTATTGTTAACCAACCAGATACTTTTTGATGCTTTATATTTGATATTTAGAAATTCATACATTCAACCTTGGCCATAATATAAAATTATATAGTTGTAATATTACTGAGGGGAAAAATCAGTGTTTGATGTATGTGTTGGGAAAATTAATGTTTGGTATATGTATTAATCATATATGAATATTATAGTTTATACAATGAATAATAATCTAATTGAAGCAAAAATAAAGGTACAAGTTTCCCACTGGTATATTTGAAGTACTCAGAGTTTTATAACTGAAGTCATATTGCCAGATGAGTGCATGTGGTTCTTTAGCAAATGATATTTACTGGATTGTTCTTTTTTCTTTTTTTTACCCTTGTATTAATTTCAACATTTCTTTTTCTTTTAGGACGTGATTCTCACTCACCAGACTCAGGTACAAAAAAGCTATTCTGCATAACCATTACATTTGTTGTGAATTTTTAAAAACATGTTCATAGCCATAATGTTAACCTCCCAGTAAATTTAAATTGTATTTACAGTTATGCATATTAAACTCAATTAAAATTTCAAAAAAGAAAACCAGCTTTTGAAATAATAATACATTTTATTTTAAAAAATGTTAAAAGTGAATGTAGATATTTTTGTATCCGATTTGTGTTCCCTTAATAAAAGCTTGGAGATATTACTATGATCGAAATCAAGAGACACTGAATGGAGATGCTACATATTCCTCTCTTGCAGCAAAAGGTTTTAGAAGCGTTCGACCAAACCTACAAGAAAAAAAATCACCAACTCAGGTAATCCTGCACATGCTTGCCTACTGTCTTATTTTAAAACAAGGTTATTAGAGCAATGCTTTAGAGCTTCTTTTCTAATAACATGTGCTTATTTTGATACATTTTATTTTTAGTAGGGTTTTACTTTTATATTTATATCACTTGTCAGACTTGTATTTACAACATGAAAAGCAAGTTCAAAGTTCAAAGCAGGTTCTTTTTTTTTCTGATTCAGCTGATAAAAGCAGGTCAGTTTCCAACATAATGTTTTAGGATATGTTCTGATTCTTAAAAAGCTGTCAGTTGATGATTGAGACTTCAAATTTATGAGGTGAGCAATACATTATATACTTAATAAATATGAGTTATAGAATTGCCTACTATATTAACTAAAGGAACTCTGTGTTGAAGACATTAGCAAAATTACGCCACAAGCATGAAAAGAGTCATTGAAACAATGTGGCTAGAACACCTTAAGGTCTAAAATAGTATGCCAGAGAACATATGTTCACTTTCAACATGATTTCCCAGAATGTGGGTGGAGACAAACTTTATAATGTATTCGTTATAGAAACTATTTTCCCATAGAGGGCAGCTATTAATAATAAAGTAAAACACATTCTAAGTGGAATAAAAATAATCATTTAGTCTAGCAAACAAATTGTGTAACATAAGGTATGACATTGCTTTACTTTCTTTATGGGTAGAATTAACATTGGTTTCTCTAATGACTAATGTTGACTTTCTCTGTTTTTCCTTCATTATTTCTCCGGATGCTTTTGGCAATCCAGGCACCTCTTCTACCACCTAGCAAAGAGAGCTTTTGTAGTTCCCCGATTACCAATCACACGAAGGGTGACACTGTAGACCAAATAGTCACTAACCCACAAATTCCCTCCTGTATCAAGTACTTTACTAACAAAAAACCTCTTCAAGGAACTATGTATGCTAATGAAGATGATTCCAGCCAGACATTTGTATATTCTGAAGAATCTAACACAACTGTGTCGTACACACAAAAAATTACTAATCTGCTGCCAGCAGCTTCCAGCACAGGTCCCAAACCAAATGCTGACCTGAGTAGCCCATTTCTAGAAGAGGACTACAAACAAGATTCTCAAACTCAGAGAATTTCTACACTGAAACTAATCCATAACCAGGATCTAGGGAGTAGCATCCCCTTTCCAACTCCACAGTTTTCCCACTCTGTTGACGTACCATCCTTTCTCAAAAGGCCTTGCTCATCACCCCCTAACCCAGTGCCTGAGATACACACAGCATCTCTTTCCATTCAGATAGCTCCCCTGTCTGGACACAATCCTGACAGCCACAAACAGCTACCTGAGCTTTCTCCAGAGACGACAGAGATACCTCTTCAGCAAGAGAGACAAAAATCGGCAGTTGCTGTGGCCTCTCAGTCTTCAGACTGCCCGGTGGTACATTACACTTTCCAATCTCTTCTCACAGCTGTCCTGCAGAGACCCTAACTCCTTTGCTTTGGGCTTCTTGTATGATCTAATACTTGGTTAATGTCCAGTCAGGAAGGGAAAGGAGAAAGAAACCAGCTCCCTACTTAAAACCCTACTAAATTCATCAATAAATGTCTAGGTTTCTTTTAGTTTACATATTGTCTATAATACAAAAACTATACACACACACACACACACACACACACACATAATATATTTTTTAAATATACAGATTTTTAATATATATTTTAAACATACATACACACACATGCATGAGCATATATGGGCTGTCCAGAAAGTATCCAGCCACAAAATGTGAAAAATAGAAGCATTTTACCAGACAACTCCTGTACATACAGATATTTTGTCTAGAAATCATGTTCTAAAAGTGTCTTCTTCCTTCTAGGTATTTATGAGAAATTTTTGTTGGTCAGTTACCACTTAAGACTCTGCAAACCAGTTCAGTTCTCAAAGTACTTTTAAGTTTTAAAGAAATGCTTTTCATGCCAGACCTTTTAGTACCTGGATTTACCTTATTTACATGTATAAAATCTCTTAAATATTTACTCCCCTGATTCAGATACTACATTCTATCCACGTTCCTAAATCTGTGTGATCATTTTAGATCACTTGTCACCCAGGTCTTGAGTAGAGGCTATAACGCTGTAATATACCTCTGGTGTAAGGGGTTTTTATTATGAGGCTATAGTGCAGGGCTCAGCAGACTTTCTCAGGGAAAGAGCTACTTTTCCAAGTGTTGCAGTCCACCAACTATTTATTTTATTATTCAGGTAGTCCTGAATATTTTATTGGTTGACAGTCCATGGGTAGACAGTGATTGACATGTTGCCCAATCCTGCTATCCAGCAGTCTTGTGTCACGAAATGCAGGTGGGATAGCCAGGCATGAAAGGACCTGGAAAATGACCAGTTAGTTACGCTCTCCTTTCCCGTCTTAGATGCCACATAGTCCCTGCCCTTCTTCTCCGTGAGTTGGCCTCATTTCCATCTCTTAGTTTCTGCCCTCTCATTGCTTCAAGTTGCTGGTGGATTCCATGACATTCGCCACCTTCAATTATGTCTGAACGCACATCTGGGGTTGTGGGGTACATAACTACCTGACTGGGGTATTATTTATTATATAATTCAAATTCCCAGGAAGGATTCAGTGCCTCATTGGCCCAGTTAATTCAGTTATTCCCCCTCCTAGGCAGTCAGCCTTGTCTAGTGCAATGCCATCACCTAGTACAAACATGGCTGCCAGACACTCCCTCATCCCTGCAAGATGGCCTGGGAGACAGCGGGTTGATTATCATAGAAGGGGGTGGGATGGAAGGTGAATATTTTTTTCAAAACAAAGTGTTAAAGGATTCATTTTAAAGTTACCACGGAAACTTAAATCTTAGCAATAACATGAATAATTTTACAATAAAACCCGTTATAAATACCCAACACAAACCTTCTGCAATTTTCATTATTTTGTCATTTGTTTTCGACTGTCAACTCCAGTTATCCTGGTAGTAAAGTCAATATAAAATCTTTAAGTTTTTGTAGAAATTTAAATGTAGATGTTAAATTAAATTTAAATTTAAATGTAGAAATTTTAGTACTTATATCTAATAGATGAAGAGAAAAATAATAAAAATACCACTATGACACCTAATAAAATACAAATAATTTTTAACATAAAGATTGATTTTTATATAGCTTCTTCTGAGATATTTTTTCAACTAAAGTACCTTCAACTCTATTGAAGAATAGAGAACAAAACCTGTCATATCCCTTTGCTTAATATTTAACACATATTCCATATGTTCCTTGAGAAATGAGGCATAGCAGCACAGCCATTAAACAGGTTAAAAAATGAGATGTGAAGACCCCAGATTGCAGTACCATGTTAAGCCATTTGAAGCCTGAGACAGAAAGAAAAAAAATGTCCATATACGTATATATTCACGTATTGTTTTTTTCTAGAACATTTCAGTAGTTTAAAAAAACGTTGAGAAGTAGGTGTATTAATATTAGACATTATTATACCAAAACAGAATTTATTATAATTTTACTTCATCTTAAAATGAGTTCAAAATTAGCATCCTCATTGGTCAAAGGGCAGTTGTCACATATGGCTCTTCTCTCAGTCAAAAATGAGATCAGGAAAGGACAGATTTTAAAAATATTGCTGTATTGTAATATTCTTGTTTCCTTTAAAAATCCAGGATACAAAGTTTTCTTTTTTCCTCCGTCTTCAACATGGCTTGGCATGGCACTCACTGGTCATTATTTACATTTTTGATATTTTGTTTAGTATAGATTTGTGTGTGGGGGTTTTATTATTTTTTCTAAGATTGCATTAAAGGAGTATTTATCTCACTGAGTTTTTGTCACTCCATTCAATTTTGCACAGCAGGGAAGTGCCTTACTCCCTTCACCCCCCACCCGGCCCACTAGACCATGTTCTCTTTCATACTCCAGTTCCACGCCAACCCACAGCCAACTACCCTCCTGTCACCCCCAGCTTCTGCATCTACCAAAACAACCAAGTGATGGCCTGGGGCCCTAAGACTATAGATAATGTTTTGTTGAGTTGTCATTGAATTAATCTTATTTTCAATCCAGCCAGCTTTAGGAGGACTGTGTTCTCTCCATTCTATCACTGTTCCTATCATTTTTCTCAATCTAATACCTGAACTGAATTGCACATTCTGGACACACTCTTGGCCCAAGGCAAGCACTTGAGTCTGCAACGCCTACCTCCAACTTAATATACTTTTTTCTCCTGCCAAAGCTCTTCCTTGCTGAGTCTCCCTTGCTCCCTAATTCCTCAAGGAGGTCAGCCTAAACTTAATAATGCCTTTTCATCCACAGGTTCTCCTTAGCATTCTGGATTGAATTCATTTGGACCCAGAGACTCGATGCTCTAGGCTCTCTCTCTTAACACATGAATTTGTTGAGGTTTAAGCACGGTCCCTTTTCTTTGTAGAGACCAGACAGCAGCAAGCTGAAGTTTCCAGGTCCTCTCTGCCTTATAGCTCAGCAGTTGAGGAATATAAAAAGGAACTTATAGTCACAAAACATTGGTAACTCTTGACATAGCCAAACAGCGTAACCTTACATGTTCTTGAAAAGTTAGAGACCTAAACAACAATGATATTTTTCTGCAGTCATCAATCGGCTAACAATTCAGTAGGAAAAACAATATACAAACAAAAAACTGTTCTTGTTTTTAATTACTTTTTCCTATTTCAAGCCAGCTTGAGAAAATACTTCTTTCTTCCCTTTTCTACCTTCTTCCTACTCATTTAACGTTCTTTTCAGGGAAACACGTATATTGTGATTCTCTTGCCTCCTGTGTACAAGAGGCTTTTCCTTTAATATGGTCATCAAGGTTGTGTGGGGGGAAAAAGCCCCAACTAGTCTAAGAGGTAATTTATATCTTTTTCCCCAAATATTTCAAAGCTTTTGTGTGAGAGTTTTATATATAAGAGTATAAGTGCGGTGTGACTCACCTAATGGCATTTCATCCATTACACACACAAACACACACACACAAACACACACACAAAAACTCAAAATTGTGAGCACATCAGGAGGTCGTGACAAATTTTAGAGTGAAAGAGGTAGACAAAGGAATTTAAAAAAAGACCGTCCTTAGACCCAATGCTATACACACAAACTGATCACATTACCTGTGACAATGGTGGTTTTAGAGAGAACACTTTAGCTTTTGACATGTTTCAAGTCCAGAGGCTATGGCCAAGCCAGTTTTGTGAGGATTACTGTCATTAGGGTTTTTTTTCTTATAATTTTAAAGGAAAAAACAAATAAAAAGAAAACTAAGGTAACTTCAACCCCATTGCATGATTTATATTATTTAACAGAATTTTTATTTAGCAAAAGCAAAACTAAAACATTATATGGAAACCTCTTTAATGAAACTGCATTCATTATTAAGAGAAACTACACTAACACGATCAACCCAAGACAGCTCTGTACTGAATTTCATCCAGATTTGTAGCAAAATGCTAACATATTAATTGTAATTATTATAGTTTCATATTATTATAATCTTATTTCCAATAAAATCTGTAATTTTTATAAAAAATTCACTAATAAGAAAGATACCTTCTTATTAAAGTAGTTTAAATTCTGGGTAACTAAAAGTTCTGTCAGTTAATTTTAGAGATTTTAAAACCATGTACAGTACAAAGGTATCACATTTATAATGGGTATGTTTAAATAACAACAAAATGCTTATTAAACAAAAATAAGAAAGGGAAATCTGTCTTTTTTATACAGGGATAGAGTTTCTTAACCTATTAGATTAACCTCTGCTTTTGAGTATCAATGAACCCCTAAAGTTTATGCAGAATTTTATGTATACCTACATGAATTTGCTGTGCATTTTCCCTAAGGGAATGATCTGTAGTTTTCATCAGATTTTTAAAGTGCCCGTGACTGAGAAAGATCTTTTTATATGGTCAGTTTTTTAAAACGTTCCATTAAAAGTCTGAGAAAAAAATTCATTATGACTTTTTATGAGATCAAGAGCCTGCTTGACATCAACTATGAAAATGATGGCTGGCCAAGAACAAATCATACCACTTACATCTTTACTAGGCAAGTTTTCGTAGTTTATACAGTTCTCTTTCATCTATTCCCCATCCTTGTGTAAATATCCTATAATACTTTTGGCTATCTATCTTATACTGGGCACTGCACCAAACATTTAAAAAAATAAAAATCTCTATTCTAGAGGTATGGGGGAGTAAGAGAAAAATCTGCTCTAGTTTCATTCACTCATGATGAGGTTGATGCTTTTTCTGACATGTGGACAAACATCACCAAGGTTAGAATGGAGAGCCACAAAGCCTTTAACGTGCCATCCAATCTCCTTTATGGACCACCACTCCACCATGGTTAGTCTCTTGGGTTCTATAGGCTTGGAGGTATTAAACCTTTTCTTTCTCCGTTAGTTTCTTTCTCCTTTACCTAAGAATAGAAACAATAGTAGTTGTAACCATCTAGGGTGTATTCTAACTATCACCAACGGCTGGTTTTATTTTTCACTTCATCTTTTCACATAGGTACTACCATTTGCACTGCTAGGATATTTTAAAGTTCAATTATTTTAGTATTTTATAGTGAAATCAAGAAAGAGATTCAATGAGGGTAAAGGAAAAAAATTCCTTTTCCATTTAGTTGTTTTTAGTTTGATCAGTCTTTATATCTGTAAGTCAGAAAACCAGCTAAGGCAAACTCATTTGTATTGGGGGGACATTTATGGGGAGGGGGCAGTAGGTATGCTATAAAGATTTTTCTAGTGATGGAAAAACTAACTCTGCTGACCAACAGACAACCTGATACCATTTCACTGCCACAAGGTCAAAAACTAAAACTTTTGAGGAAAACAATTTCATTATGCTAACACTCTCAAGCGCCCATCCAAAATGACACTACAGTGCTATGTGAAAATTGGTCTTGTCTCCAAAACAAACAATCAAACAAACAAACAAACAAACAAAAAAGCACTTATTAGATCCCTTTTCTTCATGTATTCATGGTTTTTCTGTACTGTATAGTTGGCACCTAATCCTCTCAATGTATGTCCTTAAAGTACTTGCAGTTAGAACTAATGCTTTGCCTCTCTGCCACATTACAAAAAGAGATGTTTTATTAATGGATAGTTTATATCTCCTCTTATTGTTTTCCCTCAAACTCAGCTTGGAAACCAGAACTTAAATGCCAGTGTGCTGGAGGTTAATGCTTCACAGACACACGGGTGGTAGCTTTTGAAACACTTTTTCCCCAGAGAGAGGCTGCAGCCCAGCACCACTTACCCTGCCCCAACGTGCTGACCTGGGGCCTTCACCCCTGCCCAGATCTCTGACCTTTTCACACTGTTTCTACAACCCTCCTCTTCCTTGCTCCTGCCCACCTTGTCCATGGCAACACCACAGGCTCTCTCACTGCAGACTCCTGCTCCTTGAGCTGGACCTCCCCAGCCATCCCAGAGGAGCTACAGATAACTGACTCAGACACCTAGGGTCAGAGGTCAGCCGTGGCCAATGTGCCCCCTCAGCCCCCTCCATGCTGCTGTGCATGTAACTAATCTTCCTTCCTTTGCCTCCATTATTTTTTAAACAGAAAGATCTCCAAAGGCCCAAAGGACTGATTTCTTGTCTGTTGTCTCATTCTGCTGCTGAGCATCTTGATTCACATGGGTGTTGCTTATTAGTAAACCGATTCTGTACAGTTTATCGGGGAAATCTGTGACAGTCATCCTCAGAAGCCTACTTGGTGGGGACGGGGAGAAATCAGTTATATTCACCTCATTTCAGAGTCACTTAAGTTTTTACTGTGTTGCTCTAGCTAATGAGTTGTACAGTGATTTGCCTTAAGAAGAGCTTATCTCAGAAATTTAGATAAGTATACGTATAGTATTATTATGATTAGATCATAGAGAAAGTAAAATTTTTACCTATTAAGTCCTTGTGGATAAGTTTACCTTAGAGACTCATATGAACATGTGCTGTGTGAATATTTTGTATATCCTTGTCTCTCACACACACCATTTACTAACTGCATGATGATAATTCTCCCTGCCCTGCCTTCACTAACACCTGCATCTTTTGAACCTATCTCACAGGAGTGAAGGATATGTTGTAAATAATCTTAATCTACATTGCAGAAATTGAGCCCTGTGGTGTCTTTTTTTTTTTTTAATTATTTTTCTTGAGCCATTCCAGTATAGAAATTAATGAATACATTTATTGCTTTATATATCAGGTTATCTTTCATTTAGAGCAACATATATTTCCCATATAATTTATATCATTTAAATATGTCTGTATGACAAGCAAGTGACTTATGAATGCTAAAATGCTTCATAATTTTATGGCCCAGATTTGCAATTGCATATAATGCATAGATAATGACTTCAATTTCACAGACATACCAGTATAGCCAAAAATAGGAATTTTTTTCTAAAAAATTCAATTGATTTTATAATGAAGTTTTAAATAAGCACTGTCATAGACAAAATAGGATTCAGGGCAACTTTCCTAAGTTTTGGAACATAGAAACATTTTTAATAATAAGAATTCTCCTGTTTTAAACATTAATTATAACACATTATAACAATAGTATTAAAGTCATATTTACAAAGATCAACCAAACTTGATTTGGCCAAGGAGGCAAAAATATTCTCAAAAATTGATCAAAGGTGAATAAGGGCTCGCAAGCATTTGGGTAAGCCAGTTCCTCACACTGTATTTAAATATCCACTGTTCTTCCGGTAGAAGATCCTCAAGATATGGTTGCTTATGAAAGTGATTTCTGTAACAGTTTAGAGAAGTACTTAATAAGTGCGATCATCCTATTGAAATATTTATTAACTTTAGGACAGATGTGCATGGCTATAAGTTTGGTTTACTCTAGGTCATTTGACAACATATGTGTTTTAAAGTGAAAAATCATAGAAATATGCAATTAATTGTGCATCTGTGTTTCAGGCCTGTATAATAGAAATTTATTTTGTTTCAAAATAAGTATAAGTTCACAAATTCTGGTTCTTTATCTATGTGCATATGCATTTTGTGTGCCCAGCTGTAAGGCATTTTAACTAAATGCTCTTATTAATGTTTTGTTCATTCGCATGCATTATGTAATCTCCACAACGCTCAGTGCTGTGCTGTGCATAGATAGGCATGCTTAATAGTGGTGATCTCTACCTCTATGAACTAAGCTGATTCAATTCTATTAGAATATGTATTTATGGAGTACCTACTATTTTATTAGTATCAGATTGCATGTTATAAAAATACATACCAGTATATAAAAGAATATATGACCATCCCCAATAAGAAGTTTGAAATACCACTGGGAGTATAAAATACTTAGATCTAAAACAATCAAAGCAATAAATTATTAAGAAACAAAACAGAGGTCCCTAAAGTGCTAAATGAGATTGGAAGAGGGAGCATCCCATGTTTTAATGTCTTTTTGATTCTTCTGGAATTGATTGCTTTATGACATATAAATCCAAACTATTGAGTTTCTTATATTATTTACCTTAACCTGGGAACAATTATTCACTAGAGAATAACCCTGACTAAGTCTGAGAACCAATTCCTTTCCTCGTGGCAAAGAACATTATTTTGAATCCCACGTACAAAGCAGTGTGACAATGTTCTGACTACTGAACTCACGACTCTAAGAGCAAATGCCCCCTTCACATTCATTTTATATTGACTCTCACGATACCTTTGGGCATCTCAGCTGACACAGTGGCATGCCTTCCTAATTATCTCCTGTCCCCTCTGACATATAAGAGAGAGATTTTCAGAAATAAAGGAAGATAGAGAAGACACTGAAAATGTGTGACCTGTCCCTCTAGACAGCAGTTTTCAAAGTAAATAAAAATTTGACAGATGATTACTGTCATTTGAATGGAAATTTGTTATTGTCATCTAAAGGAATCGTATGTACAGCAGACTATGAGAGCTATAACAGGATGTCTTTACACTTTTCTCAGAGCCAGATAACAGTGAACGGAAACTCTGGAGGTGCTGTGAGTCCAATGAGTTACTATCAAAGGCCGTTTTCCCCTTCAGCCTACTCTCTACCAGGCTCATTCAATTCAAGCATTATCATGCAGCATGGCCGGTCACTTGGTAAGTCATTTGATAGTCACGGTTTTCATGACAATGTTAACATACCCAATACAAACGACATAAAAAAATTTAAAGCATCAAAGTAGTTTTTCAAAAAGGAGGAAGAGACAGTCAACACTTTACTATTTAATGACCCTATCCTAAGAGAAAGTTAGGGACTGCATGGATTCAACACTGAAGAAAATAGGCCATCCAGGTATTCCAAGTCACTGACTACTGCTCTGCCAAGATGACGAAGGCTGTTAGATGTTGGGGTGGTGGGGCAGAAAGAAGGAAATGGGCAGTTAGCCAGAGGAGAGAGTTTGCACCACCGGGAGGACAGTCACATAATGCATTTCCAGATATGGCCCCTACCACCCATGTTCTAGGCAGCCCTTCTTTTGTGGAAGAGCTTCCAATATAGAAAATTCTTTCAGTAGATACGGTATAAAGACAAGTACTTAACAGTTAAAACTGTCTAACCAGCGGACAAGCTGCCTCACGAAGTAGTAAACTACTATTCATACTGAGGCCGGGAGACCAGGGAGGTGAGTGCCTTTCAGTGGTTCTCAACCTTCCTAGTGCCACGACCCTTTAGTATGGTTCCCCATGTTGTGGTGACCCCCATAAAGTTATTTTCATTGCTACTTCATAACTGTAATTTTGCTAGTTATGAATCATAATGTAAATATCTGATATGTGTTTTCCGATGGTCTTAGGCAACCCCTGTGAAAGGGTCGTTTGACCCCCAAATGGGTCACGACCCACAGGTTGAGAACCGCTGCTTTACATGATGATTCCAGAATTTTATGGAAACATAATTCTTAATCCTTTGGGAATTTAGAATTAGATGAACGATACCGCTTTCCTCCAGAAACAAAAATGAACATTTGAACATTAATAAAAACTTTTAAGGGCATAATTTCATGGGGCTCAAGAATTCTTTGAAGCTTCCCAGAAAAGAAACTGTGCTATATAATGATAGAAATATTTTTATGTGGCAAAATATATTTGGAAATAATGTAATCAATATTTCTTAGTTTCTGAAAGATTAAAAAAAAAAAAAGCCCAAAACATTAAAAAGTAGACTAAGTCAAATCATCATGTGAATTCAAACGGAAAAAGATTTCATGATGTTGAATACTGGAAGGCTTCCAAAGCAACAGGAAGCAGAGAGGAAGGTGGAGGACCATGTGACACAGCGCACCTCTCACCCAAGTAGGAGAGGACCAATCCTCTGGCTACCGCCAACCAACAACAGAGAGAAAGCAACTGGAACACAGGACTTTAACCCCCGCGTCCTCTCTGACAGCAGGCAGCACCCTCTCTTCCCCAACATGGTGTATTGCAAGAACTTGATGCTATTCATTTACCCAGGAACGTTCAGCATGTGCACTGTGGAACTCAATTTCTATGTCCATAACTGTAAGACTTACATGTAGCCATGAGACTCACGAGTGAATTCTAAATATACTTGTGCCTTCTCTAATGCTGCTCACGGGATCATCTGTGAATCTTATAATGATGTTTTTTGGGAGTATAAAAATGTAGAATATCCTTGTGCCAAAATATTGCCCTTAAAAAATTCAGTCCATGCTGTGGTATTATACTAGGAGCCCATTATATAATCTAGATATATTTTTTACAGTGCTATGCATTATCACACATCTAGAGTAAAACTCTACAAATTAATCTAGCCGTTAATATTTTCTCAACTGATTATTATCAATTATCATCTGATTCTGTCCCCATTGCCTATCTTAATGAACATAGTTTTGTCCCTCCCACTCCAACAAAATAAATAAGTACTTGAATGTGGGATTTTATATCACAATATATTAAATGGATAGATTTTTACATATAAACTATACTACATAAAAAGGAGTTCCCTATATAAACATTGAACAGATTCTAGTTGGCCAGTGCTGAGACAGGTCCCGAGCAGAATACACAAATCTCTCCTGCCCTAGAAGAACTTTGTATGAAACTGAAGGCAAAAAACTACAAAAGTGAGAGTTAGTGGACCATATAAGAGCATAATAAAATAAAAGGCTAACTTGTATTATATAAGCTATAAGTTCCTAGAATCTTATGAAGCATATATGAAGACAGAATTAATACTGTTTGCTTAGATTGGGACTTTGCACATACTAGGTGCTCAAAATTGTTGTTGTTTGATATAACTACTAGTAGCATCATGGTTGCCCTTTTTGGTAAATGAGTCAAATACCACATTGTGTCTTAATTACGAGTTTCTTGGGAAAGATATTAATTATTTTTTTCATACAATGGTTCATAAAGCAGTTTTATTCCTAGCCTTGTTCATTCTTCATCAGAAATGGTTTGAAAATGCTTTTCTGTTGCAAACTAAATTAAAATATTCATAATAGTAATTGCAGTTATAAATGTTATAATAAATTTTAGCTCACAGGATCTTATCTCTTTATAATGATGAGTTAAATTTTTTAATCTTGTTTATGAAGTTTTATATAAATTTGCTACAAAACAGTCATATCCTTTGAGATATATACATACATCTCTTATATGTACACATATTATCAATCAATGCTACCCTGAAGCATCAGGACTTTTCCATATCCACATAAAAAGAGAACTTTCTGAGTGACAGATCAGGCAAACCACAGCAAAGAATATTTCTTAGTCACTAAAATTTTTGAAATTTATTGTAAAAAAATAGGAAATTGTATTATAATTGTACCAGGTAGATGGTGGTACTGTTGATTTTTCATAAACACCTGTAAACTAAGAGTAGGTTGAATATGTAGTAACTAAGTCCTCTTTGTTTCTTATGAAATTATACTAAAAGTTAATAAAGATGGCATGAAGATAAAAGGAAACATGATAAAACTCATCTAATTTGTATGCTTAGGGCAATTTTTCTATTCAAGGAGCAAGAAGTCATGGTTTTTGGTACTTCAGAGTAAAAGCAAAGACATTATGACCATCATAGCTACTTAAATAAAATTAATACTAATAATTTTAAATTGTTTATTTACCCATAAGCCATCATCCAAGTATACACATATGTTCAGATGTGAAGATTTCTTAATGTGATTTTTGTTTTCACTTTATATTCATAAAATTGTTGTCACTGACTCAACAGGCATATCTTTTGTCCTAAGAGCACATTTCAGTACTTTTCAAATAACAGTAGCCAGTAGCTTCATAAAAATAATATTAATGTAAACTGTAACTTGACAGAAATTACTAAACTTGTCTCAGCTTCTGCCCTCTCCTCTGGAGAATGGATCCCCCCTCCCCCCAAGATTACTAGAAGGATGGGATGAGATCACGTGTGCAAATTGCTTTCTTACACTGGCTGCTACCCAGTCACAAGGTCTTTCAATAAATCTTATTCTTTCCTCACTCTTCTTCATGAAATGCTGAGGGCCTTCTTTCTGCTTTTTATTTTATTTTATTTTTTTTATTAGTTTCACAGGAGAACATAATGCTTAGACATTCACAGTCCTTATATAGTGATAACCCCAACAGGTCTATTTCCCATGTGATACCTTACATAGCTGTTACAATACCACTGACTATATGCCCTGTGCTGTACTCTGTGCTCCATGACTCTACACACATGCACACGCACACACACACATATATATATAAAGGAATAGCTGACATTCAACATT